>OZ007577.1:8396357-8746357 GCA_963931925.1 Onchidella celtica
GTATCTACAATAGTATTTCTCAACGACGGGTGTCTACACCCCACCGATGGTTCTTGGCAATATTTTTAGTAGGACGTGGGACTTCAGAATGAGACGTAAGGATTTTTCATAGTGGTGATTTAAGGACTCAAACTGACGAAACTGGTCCCCCCCAAATCAAGCAAATCTGCAGCCAGCTTCAAGGGCAAGGCTCCCATTGAGGTAAGAAACTATTGAATTAAACTTGAAATAGTTTTAATTAAATCTTCTTTTGAATGTATACATACTGAATAATATAATTTTTTTTTTCAAAATCTTCTGGTAAATAGTGTATACTAACTTTGTACGATCATGATGGGGGGGCCCATTCTTTTTTTTTTTTTTTCTGAAAGTTGAAGTGGAGCTTGGGACAAAAAAGGTTAACAAATTCTGGGCTACAACATCAACAACAACAGCAACAAGACAACAGCGGTAACAAAACCATTTTCAACTTCGACTACGGCATTAACAACAACACCACCACCACCACCAATAAGAACAAAAACCAAGGCATCAACAGCATAAGGCTGATGATGCACTGCTGACTCAGGTCTATTTAGTCTCGACTTTAAACTGTGAGATGTAGACTGAATTTAAACGGGGGGCCCTTGCGCATTAGTGAGACTGGACTGACACACGTGTGTCCCATTATTTCGAGTGGGGGGGGGGGGGTTCGGGGTTCAAAACTGTCTTGGTTGCCCTCGCAGAAAGATATACTACAGTCTGAGTTTGGGTTTGGAGAAAGTAAGTAGTAACGATGATGGTCGCATCGTGCTGGGAAAAGAGACGAAAGACAGAATAATAACAGAATGGCTGGTCAGAAGAAAAACTTTCCAGAAACGCCCACAAATCACCTCTAGAGAGAGCGTCTGAGTTTGGGTTTGGAGAAACCACGTCTACACGATAACTGTCGCATGGTGCTAGGGAACAGCAAGACGAAAGACAGAATATAACAGAACGATAGAACAGAAGGAGACACTACCAGAGGCGTCCATCAACCACCCCCCGGAAAGAGAGTTTGAGTCTGAATTGAGAAAAGGCACATTGACACGATAACGGTCACACTGGACTAAAAAAAAAACAAAACAAGACGCAAACCAGATTATGGCAGAACGATTGGACAGACGGACAGTACCAGAAAAGCCCACCGACCACCAGAATAAAGAGTTGTGAGTTTGAATTTGGATTTAACTCGTCACAATAATCGCCGCTTTGCGCCTATCGCGTCTTTCCTTTCCTTTTTTTCCGGTTATCTCACTTTGGGCAGATCTTCCCCCCCCCCCCCCCCACCCTTACCCCCCTCCCCCCCTGATTCCTATGAATAAGATCAAATGAAAGTGGAGTTAAAAATCGAAACAGAAAAGGCCTATACTGTAAAAAATGTCTAAAGGAACCTTGTAGATATGATAAAAATCGGTTAAATCAACGTGTAGGCCTCGGCCTCCTCCAGATTCGACAACACGGGCTGCGGATCCTCATTAGAAACTACACGTAATTCTTTCATGGGTCCGCAGGCAAAATGCCTTCTTCGGATGAAGAGGGACATCGCGACACTGAGTCGAAACAGACACAAAAGAGAAGTGTCTCAGCGCACCATCAGCTGTGTCTAATGACATCATGAACAACAACAACAACAGCAACAACAACAGTGTATACCCACCCCATTGGTCCTGTTCCTCATGACTCCCGAGACGGTATCACTGACAACCATAGCTTGATCCAGGATGTCAGCAGAAGTTCTGACCTGCTTCGCCTCACTCACTCTCGGGGATTAAACTCTCCGAATGTTGCAGTACGCTTTATAATAATTATATCCATCAAGCGTACAAGGTCTTCACACTAGAGTCCATGCAAGGAGAAAGTACAGCACTAAGTCTACATTGTCCATTTCTGTTGTGATATGGAATTTTGACAGGTTTTCACAGATGTACAGATTTTTGCAGAATTTGTGCACTTCTTCTGTACGAATTTTTCTATTTTCACCGAATGAAAATGTTCAGTTGATGAGCACTCTGTTTTCGTATTTTAATTTGTTCATTTAAATATGATATGCATTTAAATTTTCCAATCACAGTCGTTGCCTGCAACAGTTATTTTGATTTGCAGAAAGTGTATCTATCTATCTATCTATCTATCTATCTATCTATCTATCTATCTATCTATCTATCTATCTATCTATCTATCTATCTATCTATCTATCTATCTATCTATCTATCTATCTATCTATCTATCTATCTATCTATCTATCTATCTATATATCTATCTATCTATCTATCTATCTGCCTGTCTGTCTGTCTGTCTGTCTGTCTGTCTGTCTGTTTGTCTGTCTGTTTGTCTGTCTGTCTGTCCGTCTGTTTGTCTGTCTGTCTGTCTAGATGCAAAGAAATTAGAACAATCTGTCTTTCATTACGAAACAACAAACAGCATTATTTACAGTTTTGACGGTATATGAAACAGTGAGGAAAGTTGAGATTGTCGGACATGAAAGGATAAATTTGAAATAAATGAGACACCAAATTTACTTCTAATAATTTTGATTGTTTTTGTATTTTGAAATGACCGCATTTTACGTAGCAAGCACACCCATTGGAGAATAGGAAAGATTCTAGATAATATTCAATCCTTCTCTTCTACTTTTTTTTTTCATCATCACAATATGAGAAACCCCTTAAAAACACCAAATTAATGTCATCGTGCGATAAATTTTTCAACTGTCTGCATTTTAGTTTGTCATATTTATGAGATCAAAACACATTGATTGTTCAATTACTCACAGCAAATTGTATAGTATGGCAGATATTGTGATTTTCTCGTCAATTTAAAGGAAAAGGAAAAGATCTGCTGGCCATCAAAAGAAACCAATAAACAAATAAAGAAACAAAGTCACAATTTCGCGACATTAGACCTTGTTTGTTCCAAGTCCACATTTTGCACAACTGAGAAATTCTACATTAAACGTTTGCGGCTTTAGTATTATGATAAGGAGTTCGAATAAATCAGAACTGTGAAACAGCTTAATAAGTGCCACAGCACATTTAAACAAGTATCAAAGTGTGCATTTGTTATACCTCTTCTACATACTAAAAGATCTCCATTTAAAACATTTTTTTTTTCAGAAGCATCAAGGTCACAATATGTCTAATAGGCTGTTCCCATGAAGAATGTTTTCAGAGCTTTTTCTGGGCATTGTTTTCACTCGGTGAACAAGCGCATCATTTCTAAAAATCGCTTCTCTTACTTTTTATTGTAGGTGATCCCCTGTAAGTGCATTTTTCGCACATAGTACTTTTCGTCAAAAATGCGCTCGTCAAACACACGCTCAGAAAAACAAGAGATATTCAGAAAGAAAAACAACAACAACTGTTTCTTTTCCTGCCATTTGGTGACTTATGCCATTGTGATTCTATTGGATTATTACATTTTCCTGCTGGCGCATTTCTATTTCTATAATATTATCTGATAGCCCTCATGCTCAGAAATGCAATGAACTATCAGTTGCCTTTTGGCATGTCTGACCTAATTACACCATTACAGTAGTGACGATATATTTCTCCCCGGGGGCATTTTAATACTGCTGATATGATAAAATGATATCGTGTACACGCCTATGAGCACCGGTCAAAGTTGCAGCAGAGTGTGCATTGGTTACTTTATTTTATGAACACTGAACACGGCCTCCTTGAAATAAATTTGTGTTTTCGAAAATGAAAATTTATTATGATTTTTCAAATAACTCGAAGAACCATAAAAAATGTGACAGTTGTGTTTGCTAAAAACCTAAATTGAACGACTCGGACGCACCGCCAAATTTGAAAGTGACACAAAGCGTGTCAACTGAGGAGTCCAGTTTTATTTATGAAACTGACAGAAGATCGCAACTGCAAAATTTTGTCCAACAGCACATTTGCTACATTTAAAAGGTGTAATTCAAAAAGCAAAGTTTTCCCAAGATAATGTCTCCAAGTTGTCTTCGCATTATAATAATTAAAGACACTTTTGAATCACTAATTTCCGGTGTTATTTGTCAAGTCAGTGTGGGGCAACAATTTGTACAAAATCACATTCGCCACCACCACTTCCTGTTACAGTCTCAGATACAGATAAGTTCTATATTCTGATTTGGCGTATTCAAGATGCAATTACAAGACTTTTTTTTTTACTTTTTGGGGGGAAAGGTGGGGGGGGGGTGTGTCTCAGATTTAGTTGCAATTATGTCCAGATTCTTCGCGTGCATGAAGTGCCGGATTAAGGCATGGACTTTATGAACTGGGTCACAGGTTTCCAGAGATTAAGTAAAATTGCGAGTATAGGTAATTAAAATCTTATCTTAATTTTTTTTTTTAATGACAGGTCGTTCTCCTCAACATGTTGACATTATGTTGTAGAAGTTGAATAAACTGATTTCAAGAATCCAAAATTCGTGCTTTTATTGATTATTACTGAACGACTCACAGTATCTTTAGTCTAAGGGTCTACAGAATCGTAAACCGGCCACGTGTGCATGACTCAGAGATGATTATTACGTGAATTATATCATTAAGGGCATGGCTTGTACTATAATAAAAAGTCAGTATATCAACATCAACAATTTGTTATGACTTTACTGAGTATTGGACTTAACTGAAGTCTTATATCACAGAACTGAGAGCTACTAAATACGGCTGAGATCGGAACCTCTTATGAGGTGTCATATTACTTTATCAGCTGATGTCTCATTTTTCTAATGACGTTTCTCTTTCAAATGGTCATATCTGGACGTGGTTATTGAGGATTCTTATTCTTACGTTAACCCTTTCCATACCCATGGGAAATGTACGTCTTGAAGTCATTAGAAATTAGTGTAGAGCAGTACCGACGTTATTTTCTTATGCCTGCGACCACGAAGTTCACGTAAGAACACGGCTGTAAATACGGGCTATACTACGTACACAGTCATATTGGTACCTTCAGACTACCACAAAAGAATGTAATGAACACAGCTCCAGAATTGTCTGAAAATGTCCGTGTGAGATGTCCTCAAAGTCCACTGCCGATCATATCTCATCCACTTTCATTCTTCAACTTTGCTGGGATTTCGAACTCATCGTAAGAGCTCCAGTGATCGCCAAAGTTTTATGCAGACTCACCAAGAGATGAGGCTTAAGAGAGAGAAAGTCAAGAGATATCTGATCCACACTGGCAAAACTCTAGCGGTGACAAAAGTTCCAAGGAATAGAGAAGTCTGGAATCCGTCCCCTCCCGCCCATAATTAGCTGAAACAATATTGGATGGTCCGCACGCCATCTGCGCCAATCAGACAAACCATATTGGTAGGCTCCGCCCCCTTGCCCGCTGGTCGATCGATCTCCTGATACTGTCAGTCAAGCAGCCACAGAAACTACGTGATTTCTGTGGCGTTACGTCATTGGCGCTGCACGACGCCCACTCTGGACAGGAGGTGAGAGATTCCTAGACTGTGACGAGTGTTGGAGAGCGGCAGACATCAGCAGCACTCTTCAGTCACCGCCATAGATATATAGTAACACACTGTGTAACACCATCTATGGTCACCCTGTGAAGATAGACCTTGATCTTTCGACCACTGTTGTATTTGTCGACGTCTATACATGTGTATACTTTCTCTTGTATGGTAAAAATTGGAGTCTTTCATTGGATAGATAGATAGATAGATAGATAGATAGATAGATAGATAGATAGATAGATAGATAGATAGATAGATAGATAGATAGATAGATAGATAGATAGATAGATAGATAGATAGATAGATAGATAGATAGATAGATAGATAGATAGATAGATAGCCGATTTTTATTCCACTTCTGGCTTTTTTGGTTATGTTCAAAGTCCATGTTTGTGATGTGATTATCTTTTCCTTTCTCTTTCTCGCCATTCGATCCACGATGCCTTCATTTGTGGATTTCTCTCTCTCCTTTTCTGTCTGTTTGTCTGTCTGCCTGTCTGTCTCTCTCTCCCTCCCATCCGCCTCTCTCTCTCCGTCCACGTCGTCTGTCTCATTCTCTCTCCCTCCCTCCCCTCGTCTATTCCTCTCTCATTCCCTCTTTCTCTCTCTTACTTTCTTTCTCTCCCCTCCTCCTCCTCCTCCCTCTCTCTCTCCCTTCTTTCAAATAATTTATTCCCACTCTTCCCCCTCCTCCCCGCCATGTAACTTATTTCCTATGCATCCCGTCTCGTCTTACAAGCCTGGATTAGCACAGATTTTTCCACCAGCTCAATAATTCTATCGGCTACAAATTATTTTTACCCGTGCTTCGAAATTAAAAGGTCGACGAGAGAAAAAAGGCTGTCTGTGAAAAAGACTTGACCAGATCCAGCGCTCTTTTCATGCTCAATTTGGCCGGCTATAGAGGCGTAACAACAAATCTAGAGCTTCCGACCCGCCATAGCAATTTGATTTGTGTATAATTCTTGTTTCCATGGCAACACAAACGGTGACAGTGATTTGGTTAGCCCGTTTCATGAACGGGTCCTAATTTTCCTGATTGGCCCCGATCAAACATAAATTAACTATGGGAAGCCAGTTGGGCACTGATGTCTAAAGGCTACATGTTTGTCATATGAAGGAAAAAATCAATATACACTAAATGTAAGTTGAGTTTTTGTCCATTTATACATTTGCCTCGACTTTCATTCCTTCCTTAATTTCTTCTAGCATTACAGACTCTCCATACTTTTACTTTCATTTTTTTGTTTCCCCCCTCTCCCGCGTTTATTCCCTTATTCTTTCTTGTTCATTCATTTCCTCTTATTTGTGACCTCTTTTAGTTTCAAAAAATGTCCATCATTTTTCACTTCCTGTCTCTCTTTCTTTCCTGCTGGCCATCCTTCTTCCTAGTCTTTTTTTGATCACCTGTGTAATCTACCATTGTTTTCTTTTCTCTAATCATCCATGAATTTGCTGGTGTAAAGTCCCAGTCACTGGTTGTCAAGGCCCAGGGTGCATGCGCGAACTGCACATAACAGTCCCCTTGGCCCCCATCCCTGACAAGGTGGTCTAGAGGCAAGGTGCTCGCCTCTCATGCCAAGGGTCCCGGGTTCTAAACCCGGGCAGTGCAGGCATGTTGGAAAGTGGATTTTTCTCATATTTTCAAGTCCCTGGTCCTATTGGGGGGTAGGATCGAGTAGTTCTTGGAAATTGGATTGTTCTCATATTTTCAAGTCCCTGGTCCTATTGGGGGGTAGGATCGAGTACCTAGTCTTCTCGGATAAGGACGAAAAAATTCGGAGGGCCCGTGTGCACGTTGCGCACGTTAAAGATACCTTGGCAGTTGGAAATCGTAAAGAGCAGGCCGAAAGGCCGCTGCCCGGGCAAAATTGAAATTAATAGATTAAAATTTATCCATATCATCTCCCCCCCCCCCCCCCGCCAGAACAAGAAATAATAAAACAAGTAAAGTGAGGTGTAAATGCCAAGGGCAGCGAACCTCCTAAAATAAAGACCTCAAATCCCTGAAATAAAATTTTAAAAAAAATGAGGAAGAAACAAACAAACTAGGTAGACGTACAAAGAAAATAGCGTGTTGTACTCACTGCTCTTCTAAAGCTAACCCTATAAAATACTACTGACTGTAACAGGGCGACAGACAGGCAAGGTATAGCTAGCGTGGGAAGATAGCTAACGGCGGGGAGACAGAGTTATTGTAGGCCAGAGGGGGAAAGTAGCCGATGCAACTGAAGCGCTTTGACACCCGAAAAGGGTAGTGTTTACTTGACCGCCGTACTTGTCGATCAGATCACCTGGGAATTGCTTGGGGGGGTAGAGCTGTTTCAATAGTATTTGACGTGGAGCCGACGGGGGTGGCTATTAGGATAACTAATGTACACTCGGTGAGCGTCTTGGGACGCTACCTGACTGGGTATAAATCCCCGAACGCTCCTTCCAACTTCAGACCGCTGAGAGCACTCACCAGCTTCGTGCCGAAGAGGAGACCACAACCGCAACTGTAACTTTGTACTAGTCTTGTGAGTGGGGAAGGTCAGGGAACCCGCAAACATCCTTTGTCAGAGCGTGGTATCTTTGGTATCTTGTCGGCATTTGGGCTGTTGCTGAGTGGTAAGTTAATTGTACGATGTATGTGTATTTTACTTAATGTTCATGATTGTAGAACCTAAATCTAGTGGGTTTACTTTGGTATAACTACTGCCTCTGAGAGAGTCACGGAAACGCCGTTATATATATGTTACGAAACCTTATAGGATGGGGTCCGTTAGAGAGAGCGTTATTCTTCGTGGGGAACGTGTAAATATCATTAAACTGTATTGATCGTTTATTCTATTGCCTATATGGGAGCCTATGGAGTATGGGAGCTGCAGCCTGACTTATAACAGTGTCAGCGGTTAAAAGTGTTAATGATGAATATCCGTCATGGAGTAAGTATGGAAGTCATGCCTTCCAGCAGTAGATTAGGACTTTGCGATTGTTTTTCTACTGAGGAGGAAGAACAACACCTTCTTGGCTTCTCAACTTCTTGTACTTTGATTAACGACATCGTGGCTTCTTGGCTTCCCGACCTATTGGTACCTGCCGATACCTGTTGATCTAACTGCGCAGTCAAGCCAGGGTAGAGAGGAAGAACCAGTGCCCAGATAGCGCCATACACCCCTAAAGGAGAGGTTTCCTTATGCTGAATGTTCCCATGTGTTTTATAAAATGTGCTAGAAATTGAATATTACGAAGCCATTTAATTAGCATGTACTGATTTGCATCAACTTCATTCCATCGAAATTCACATGAAATTGTATGACCTAGGTTCCTATTATTATTGAATGAATTAATAATTATTGTATATATGTAAGCAATACAGATATCGTTTGTTATAACTTATAGAAGAGAGATAGTCGATTATTTAGTGTGTTTGTGCCGTGCCCATCACGGCTGGTGTCAGAAGAAAGTTAGTGAGAGAAAGTGGAAACATCACAATGGTGTCAGAAGTGGGATCCTGCTAGTAAATAACATTTAATTTTGATCTGGGTCGTGTCAAGGGGCTATTGTGTGATTGTGTGGACAGGTCATCTGCCCTGAGGCGAGTGAGAGAGATTGACATTTAGTGCCTGCGACATGCTCTGATTTTACCTGTGCATTGACTGTTCAATTTTATCTTTTGTCACAGAGAAAATTGTTGTTTGCTATTGCAGGAATATTGTTGTTAACTTCACAGTTACGATCCACGCTTTATTGTTAGCTTTGTTTACAGGTCAATTACTGATGGACTATCTGGGCGCACTGAAGCTTGCCAGACAAGAAGGCATTAGTGATGAGGAATTCAAAATTAGGTGGGACGAAGAGAAAGCCCAAAACCGAGAACAAAGGGCTATCGAACGTGAAGAAAAGGAGCGCGAACGAGAAGAAAAGGAGCGCGAACGAGAAGAAAAGGAGAAGGAAAGACAATTTGAAAGGGAGAGAATGGAATGCGAACGGGAACTAGCCAAAAACGGGTGTCACAATGGTAAAGGGAATGGAAAATCTGCTGCCCCGAAGGTACCTAAAATTGCCATTTTTGATGACTCGCGCGAGGATCTCGACTCGTATTTGAAAAGATTTGAAAGGCTCGCGCAGGCAAATGATTGGGAAGAAGACACCTGGGCAGACATGTTAGGGGCATTGTTAACTGGCAGGGCGTTAGATGTTTATTCCGGTCTCAGCGAGGAAGACAGTAGGGATTACGAGAAGGTAAAGAAGGTGTTGTTCAAGAAGTATCACCTCACGGCAGAGGGTTATAGGCGTAAGTTTAGGGAGAGTCGTCTAGATAAGGACGAAACTTATACGCAGCTGTCCGTGAGATTGCAGAGATATTTTGAGAGGTGGGTAGACCTCTCAGAGGCAGAGAGAACTATGGGAGGGATTACGGATCTGTTATTCAGGGAGCAGATGTTGAAGATTGTCGACTGTAATCTTTCCATATATTTGAAAGAGAGGGACCCCAAGTCCGTGCATGAGTTAGTTGAGATGGCGGACTTGTATAGTGAGGCTCATCAGTCGAAGCGAGGGCTGGAGCAACAGCAGAAGTCAGGTAAGAGGGTTGAGGAGAGCAGAAGTAAGGGTTTAGGAGTGAGTAAACCGGTATGCTTCAACTGTGGCTCTCCCAATCACCTGAGTAGGCAGTGTGACCAGGGCAGGACGAAGAAGGGTGCTGCTGCCACTGTCGAGGACAACCGAGGTAAGTCCCAGCGTGAGAGTGGGCGTGGTTGTTTTGTGTGTGGGTCACTTCTCCATATTGCGAGATTCTGTAGGAAGAGACAGAAAGAGACGACCGCAGTCGTACTAACCAGCGATGAGGAAGCCGATGACAGTCAGTGGGAGTCATCGGGCAGGGCGAATACTCAACCAGGGGCTGAGCAGAGTGTTGGGCCACAGACCTTCATTTCTTGGGAGACGGAAGGTAAGAGTATTGAGTTAGAAGGTTCGACAGAACATGAGCCCGAAGACGATGTTCCGGAGAATGATTTATCCGCTCCATTTTTGGAGAAGGGGAGGATAGGGGATAAAGAGATTACTATCCTTCGTGACACGGGATGCACGTGTGCGATTATAAAAAGGGACAAACTGCCTCCTAACAGCTTAACTGGGAAGAACAGGAGTTATGTCCTGATGGACGGGACGAGAAGGTCTGCTCCTGTCGCGGAAATGTGGGTAGAAACCCCATTTTATACTGGGCTTCTCAAAGCGCTAGTAGTGGAAGACCCAGTGGCCGATTTGATTATAGGAAACATAAAGGGGGCGTCTCTTGAGAAGATAAGTGTGGTACTCACGCGATCTCGCAAGGTGGAGATTGACAAGGAAGAGCATGAGTGTGAGAATGCGAGTGCGAAAGTGAGTCAGACCACAGATAATGAGGAGGCCAAGGGCAACTCAACGGAGGAGGTAAGGGTAGGGGCCAAGATAGGGGAACTCACACCAGGTGAGATAGCCCGGGCCCAGAGAGAGGACGAAACTTTGAGAGTTTTAAGGGAGAGAGCCACGTTGGAGCAATCGGCTGAGGTAGGTACTCACATAAAGGAGAGTAAGGGAATTTACTATCGGGTAAAGAAGGCCGGGGCTGGACGTGCTGATGTGGAGCAGTTGTTGGTACCTAAGCAGCACCGAAGTGAGCTGATGAAGATAGCTCACGAAGGAGTGTTCGGGGGACACTTAGGAATTTCGCGCACACAGGACAGAATAATGCAGTCGTTCTTTTGGCCTGGGATAGGTGCGGACGTAAGTCGTTTCTGTCGATCGTGTGACGCGTGTCAAAGGACATCCAATAAAGGTAGGGTGACAAAGGTACCCCTAGTGCCGACACCCCTGATCGACACGCCCTTTTCGCGCGTCGCCATAGATTTGGTTGGTCCACTTCCGCGTACGGAACATGGGAGATCGCGTTATATTTTGACGCTAGTAGATTATGCCACGCGTTTCCCGGATGCCGTAGCCTTAAGGGGGATATCAGCTGAGCAGGTCAGTGAAGCGTTAATGGAAATATTTTCTCGGTTAGGCATACCAAAGGAAATAGTTTCAGATAGGGGATCACAGTTTACCGGTGAGCTGATGAGAGAGGTCAGTGCACTTCTCAAAACGAAACAGATATTCTGCTCGCCCTACCACGCGATGGCCAATGGTCTGTGTGAAAGATTTAACGGAGTGCTGAAGAATATGCTTCGCCGAGTAGCTCATGACAGACCCAAGGACTGGGACAGAATGTTGTGTCCACTGCTGTTCGCGTATCGCGAAACCCCACAGGCCAGTACAGGTTTTTCGCCGTTTGAACTAGTGTTCGGTCACCCTGTGAGAGGACCACTTGCAATACTGAAGAATCTGTGGTCTGGGGAAGCGGAGTCAGAAACGAGGTCATCGTACGAATACGTGGTAGATATGAGGGAACGATTGGAGGATGCCATGAAAGTCGTAGCCGAGAACAGCAGCGTCGAAAAACACAGGCAGAAGAAATACTACGATAGGGGGGCCAAACAGAGGAAATTCCAAGTGGGCGATTCCGTCCTCATACTTCTCCCAAGTGACGGATCGAAACTACAGATGACTTGGAAAGGGCCTTACAAAGTAGAAGAGCAGAGAGGGCCAGTGAACTACATGGTGAACGTCAAGGGGAAGAGACGATTGTATCACGCGAATATGCTGAAGAAGTATATTGAGAGGGAAGACGAACAGGAAAACACAGAGACAATAGCTGCAGCTATAATTGACGAGACCGATGAAGGAGAGGAAGCGACTTCGATGCCTCTGGAGACAGTCATGCCTAGGCTAGAACAGACCGAAACCTACAGGGATGTACAGTTAGGGGATACGCTAGATCAGGATCAGAGAGAACAGATGCAAGAGCTCATGGAAGAATACAAAGATATATTTACGGATGTACCGGGGCTCACTGACTTGATCAAGCACAAAATCCCATTGCTAGATCAAAAACCTGTGAAGGTAAGACCCTACCAACTACCGTACTCAACTAGAGAAGCTGTCAATGCTGAGGTAGGCAAGATGCTTGCGGCCAGAATCATCGAACCGTCCGAGTCCCCGTACAATAGTCCAATTGTATTAGTTAAGAAGCCCGATGGTCAACATCGTTTCTGCAACGACTACAGGCGGCTAAATGTTGTGACTGCCGATGACGCCGAACCGATGCCTGAGGTAGAAGCCATTATTTCCAATCTAGCGGAGGCAAAATATTTCACCAAGCTGGACTTGACAAAGGGCTTTTATCAAGTTCCGATGGCCGAGGAAGATAAACACCTGACGGCGTTCGCCACACCGTTTGGGCTATACCAGTACAGGGTCATGCCGTTCGGGTTGAAGGGATCCCCCGCCACATTTAACAGGCTCATGAGGAAAGTATTAAAAGATGCTGGCGAAGGGGTAGATGCATTTGTAGACGACTGTCTTATACACAGTGCAAATTGGCCTGACCACTTGGAACGTTGTCGGAATGTCTTCGAGCGACTGAGACGGGCAAATTTAAAAGCTAGACCTACCAAGACGCTAATAGGGATGACAGAAGTCGAGTACTTAGGCCATAAGCTGGGACAGGGGACTGTAAGACCGCAGGAGAGTAAGGTGCGAGCCATTGTCGACTGTGACCGACCGACGACCAAGACACAAGTGAGGAGTTTCCTGGGGCTAACGGGGTACTATCGGAAGTTTGTACCAAATTACAGTGCAATCTCGGCGCCGTTGTCAGACCTCACAAAGAAGTCCCAGGGCACAAAGTTCGCGTGGGGACACGCGCAGGAGAACGCGTTCAATGCCCTAAAAATTTGTTTGAGTTCCGAGCCGATACTACGGATGCCAGACTGGAACAAGGAACTGATTCTCCAGACAGACGCATCTAACCTTGGAGTGAGTGGCTGCCTACTTCAAGAAGACGAGGGTACGAAGTATCCAGTTGTATATGTTAGCAGAAAGTTGAAACCTGCGGAGAAGAACTACTCAACAATTGAAAAGGAATGCCTGGCCATAGTTTTCGCCGTTAGTAAGTTGCAGGCGTATCTGTATGGGAGAAACTTCGTGTTAGAGACGGACCACCGACCTCTAACTTGGATGCGAACTAAAGACCAGAAGAACGCGAGGGTAACTAGATGGAACCTGGCGCTGCAACCATATAACTTTCGAGTCAGCAACATCAGGGGGCGAGACGCTCTATGGGCCGACACTCTATCTAGATTACCAGTAGATTAATAATTTTATTAGCCGATTTTGCCAGGGAAAATCGACTTAAGTGGGGGCGATTGTAACAGGGCGACAGACAGGCAAGGTATAGCTAGCGTGGGAAGATAGCTAACGGCGGGGAGACAGAGTTATTGTAGGCCAGAGGGGGAAAGTAGCCGATGCAACTGAAGCGCTTTGACACCCGAAAAGGGTAGTGTTTACTTGACCGCCGTACTTGTCGATCAGATCACCTGGGAATTGCTTGGGGGGTAGAGCTGTTTCAATAGTATTTGACGTGGAGCCGACGGGGGTGGCTATTAGGATAACTAATGTACACTCGGTGAGCGTCTTGGGACGCTACCTGACTGGGTATAAATCCCCGAACGCTCCTTCCAACTTCAGACCGCTGAGAGCACTCACCAGCTTCGTGCCGAAGAGGAGACCACAACCGCAACTGTAACTTTGTACTAGTCTTGTGAGTGGGGAAGGTCAGGGAACCCGCAAACATCCTTTGTCAGAGCGTGGTATCTTTGGTATCTTGTCGGCATTTGGGCTGTTGCTGAGTGGTAAGTTAATTGTACGATGTATGTGTATTTTACTTAATGTTCATGATTGCAGAACCTAAATCTAGTGGGTTTACTTTGGTATAACTACTGCCTCTGAGAGAGTCACGGAAACGCCGTTATATATATGTTACGAAACCTTATAGGATGGGGTCCGTTAGAGAGAGCGTTATTCTTCGTGGGGAACGTGTAAATATCATTAAACTGTATTGATCGTTTATTCTATTGCCTATATGGGAGCCTATGGAGTATGGGAGCTGCAGCCTGACTTATAACAGTGTCAGCGGTTAAAAGTGTTAATGATGAATATCCGTCATGGAGTAAGTATGGAAGTCATGCCTTCCAGCAGTAGATTAGGACTTTGCGATTGTTTTTCTACAGAGGAGGAAGAACAACACCTTCTTGGCTTCTCAACTTCTTGTACTTTGATTAACGACATCGTGGCTTCTTGGCTTCCCGACCTATTGGTACCTGCCGATACCTGTTGATCTAACTGCGCAGTCAAGCCAGGGTAGAGAGGAAGAACCAGTGCCCAGATAGCGCCATACACCCCTAAAGGAGAGGTTTCCTTATGCTGAATGTTCCCATGTGTTTTATAAAATGTGCTAGAAATTGAATATTACGAAGCCATTTAATTAGCATGTACTGATTTGCATCAACTTCATTCCATCGAAATTCACATGAAATTGTATGACCTAGGTTCCTATTATTATTGAATGAATTAATAATTATTGTATATATGTAAGCAATACAGATATCGTTTGTTATAACTTATAGAAGAGAGATAGTCGATTATTTAGTGTGTTTGTGCCGTGCCCATCACGGCTGGTGTCAGAAGAAAGTTAGTGAGAGAAAGTGGAAACATCACACTGACCCCTAACAATAGCGCTTTGTCGTATAATAGCTTTGACGGGAAATAAAGGTATGACTGTACTTTCATCAAAAGATACTAGAATTGACAAGATAAGACAGCTAGTGCTTTTAGCGTGCACGGATTTCGCATCGCCTCCTCGCGGCAAACGCTCGGAAGACATGAAAAGTCCCGTATTTCACAAAGCCAAATAGGGAAAATATTGAATTTTGTTCTCTGTTCAGCTATCGCCAGAGGACTTGATTGACGTCACTTACTATGGAATTATAATCTCAATCGCTATGGGGAAAACTCGGGCAATTTTTTTTTTTTTTATTAGTCGCAGTATTTAGCAGCACTGTCACAATTTTGCATAATAAATTTACCATTCAAGCATTCTTTTCATACTCCGCCCAAGATCAGCGCGCAAATTGTGTGCACGTTTTTTTTTTTAGTGGTGCGAAGAAGACAGTGTCTCATCTCAGTGTTTCTAGTATATTTGCCTTTACCAGCCAGCACAATGAATGCAAACATCTATTCTGGGTTTTAGCCTTGAAGTAACATCATGGTTTTTTTTTACACATAGCAGGCATTGGAAAACAACGATTTCATCTGAACAGTCAGAATAAGATATGATAAACTGGTGACAGTCTGAGCATAAGATAAGATAAGATAAGGTAGACAAAATAAGATAGACAAAATAGATAAGATAGATAAGATAAGATAGACAAAATAAATAAGATAGATAAGATCAGATAGACAAAATAAATAAGATAGATAAGATCAGATAGACAAAATAGATCAGATAGAAAAGATAAGATAGATAAGATAGAACAAGATAGATAAGATAAGATAAGATAAGATAAGATAAGAATCATCTTATTATCCCATGAAGGAATTTCTCGTTCACACAGCGTTTAAGAGCAGATACTTGATAATGATAGACATATCTAACGCATCTTTAAATAAACAAATCACAACTAAAAAACTCAATATAACAGGCATACATGAAGTAACATGGTAAGGAATCTTAGTGAAATACGGCACACATCTAGCTATAGTGTCTTATAGAAGAGAACTGCAAGGGGGTGGGGGTGGGGGGAGAGTGGGGGGGTGGGGGACAAAAGACCATCTTCTGTATCTTTCTCTGTTTGCTTTGATGTATATTATTCCGTCGCGTCTGGATGATCTAGAAATTTGATGAAACGGATTGGTAATAACTGTATGTGTGTGTGTGTGTGTGTGTGTGTGTTTGTGTGTGCTTGTTTTTGTGCATTTCTGCATCTTTAACCTGCTTCCCAATGAAGAATTCAATGGCTTGTAATGCAGATGAATTTTCTATTCCCTATAATATTCCATCCACTGTCGTAAATCCACGAGCAACAACGCGGAAAATGACCAAAATGGGACACCATACAAATCTAAATTCTCAAAGCCTTCACGAAATCACCCAGTCTGACTTCTGATTTCTTTTGGCTAATTAGTCGAGGCTAAATCAATCAGCATGAGGGAGGGCCGGGGAGGGGAGGGGGGGGGGATATTTCTGGGACAGGAGGATGACCGAGGACAGAGGACAATGTTATTGTTATTGTTTTTATTTAGGTTTACTGGTTGGAGCAGAGAAAAATGTTCCACGGCTGTCTTTCCTCTCCTCCTTATGGTTTCTTAGACACACACGTCGCATTCCCTCCCAACGGACTGTTGTCGTTGGAGTTGTTTTCTCTGGTGTAAAAGATGTCGTTGCGATAATACTACTCGCCAACAATTGTCCTTTTTCACATGACATGGAATGTAGATCTTGACCAATGGGTTTTTGCACAAATCGTTTGACGTTCGAAGTGTATGAAAAACCTACATTGAGGCGGGGTGGAGGGAGAGGCGTCCATAGTGGAATCTGAATTAATTGAGTTTGGGTTTAACGGCGTGTCGGCAGGACAGCTGCCACTTTGTGTCTTTCGTGGTTTTTTCATGATCATACCTGGGCCAGCTTTCAGCCCTCAGATTCGTATAAATAAGATCAAATAAAAGTGAAGTTAAAAATCTAACGGGAAAAAGGCCCACACTGTTAAGTGTGTCTAAATGAACCTTGTAAATATGATAAAAATCTGTTAAATCAACTTGTAGACTTCAGCCTCCTTCGGAGACGACAAGATGCGCTGCGGGTCCAGGCCAGAAAATAATTCTTTCATGACTCTGCATGCATAATGCTTTCTTCGGATGCGCAAGAAATCCACACATTCTGAGTTTTGTATGCTTTTCAATTATGGTAATAAATTATAACGTTTGGCTTTATTTATTTATTTATTTATTTATTTGTTTTTCAACAAAATAAGTCGTATATGTAGCAAGAAAAGGCAGATATCTCTATAATGCTAAATTACGTTCAAACCAGCAAATTTCCTATACGCGGAGGGGGCCGGGGGGGGGGGGGTGAATTACCAGAATCGAGCATGGGTGCCCGCCATGACAGTCATAAGAAGAATGGTCAGTCACGATAACGGTGATTATGATGATGACAAAAAGTTAAAAGAAATTTGATGACGATGCTGTTATGAGTCTCTGATTTAGCATTCAGGTTGTTAACATTGGCCATATCACGACTGGATTGTTTATATAGAAAGGGGAAAAAGGTTTCATCAGCAGAAATGAAGACTGGTTGCATTTAAAATCAAGTTCACCTTTGCTTAAAAGTGATCCAGGTGCAAAGGGGCGAATCTACTATGAACTAATGAAGCTTGAGCACCAGTGCCTCTTATCCTGGAAGAAATTTTTTTAAAGTAAATTTTGGATGTTTGCCCAACTGTTGCTAGTTGCAAAGGGGCTCCATAACTGTTCAAGCTTCAGGGTCCCAAAAATATAGGTCCGCCACTGCCGATGCATGAAAAAAACAAAAAACCAGTAAAAAAAAAAAAAAAAGCCTGATTAGAAACTAATTTGTAATTATAATTTCCGAAACTTAGCAAAATATCAGCCAGTCTGGCTTCGGATGTTAATCTATAATTGATGTTTAGGAGGAATTATGGTATCGAATCTTCTGCATTATTGAAGCCCCCCCCCCCCCCCCCCCCTCATTTCACTGACGATCTGGACATTCGTTTCCGTTTCGATACGTTGAAGTATCGGCAAAATCGAACTCCTTGATTGTGAAACGACACCCGGCGTCTCCGATAGACAGAAATACTTGTGTGTAAGACACAGCAGGGGGACTGCAAGTTGGATGGCCTCCAGCCGCATGTTTCTGACTTCCAACTGGACTGACAGGAGAAGGAGAAGAGGACGAGAAAGAACAAAAAAGTAAAAGAAGTGCTAAAAGCACTCGAAGCTTGCCCCTTGCCGTTTCCGCGAAGTAAGCCGGTGCCAAAAAGAGAGACAGTTGAGGGGTTTAAGAGGCCGAGTGACCTACCAAGATTATTCCTCTCCCTTGAAGAGTTCCATAACACGACCCCGATGTTTCCCCCCTCGTACAAGATTCTGTCCCTTGGCTATTGAACCGCTATAATCATCTGCTACTTAGCAAGGGGTGGAGAATACACACCGAATTCTCCAGAACACTGAAAGGGGGAATTCCCGGTCGCTTTTCTTAGCGCGGAGGAAAGAAAAACGCAAGCGCTCTTCAGTGACAAGAGGAGAACAATTGAGCTAACGAGCAAACATCAGCCGAGCTGCAGACGACAACCGCGGGAATCAGAGATCGCCATTTTGAAGATAACACTCATCCAGTTTTTCACTTTCGAAGATCTTCTCAAATTGTAGCCAATGACGGAAAAGATTGCTACTTTGAAGGCACTTGATTCTAGTCAAGTTTTTTTTTCTATTATTATTATTTTGGTAACAACACCGGGAGTGAACCGGAGTAAAAAAAAAAAAAAGGGGGGGGGGGGGAGGGGGAGGGGGAGGGTGTATTTTTGCAAGAGAGTTTAAGGTGGCCATAAATGTTGGTGCAGAATGGTAAGTATACAAGATCTACATACTTCACTGGAGGCGAAACGGACACAGAAACAGGGGGGGGGGGAAGGGGGGAGAGAGACAAAGACAGAGATAGATAAACAGACAGGCAGGCAGACAGAAGAGAAAAGATGGAATATGGAATGATTAGAGCGAAGGGGCGACAGGAATATGGTAACAAAACATCCCAATTTTCTGTCAGATTTTATTAGTATTATATTATGATTTAATTTCAATGTTGTGTTGAGGACCGTGAGTTCGGAATCACGACATGTCATGTTTAGTCAATCTGACCATGACTAAGTTGCACCGACGCGGTTGTACATCGTGGCGTGCATACTAGGTCTAACCGCAAAAGTTATTGCAAGAACGTATGAAATGCAAGCAAGGAAGGCCCAATAAATAGATAACAAAATAATGCCGGCACATTTAGAAATAACGCCTGAAATGAGATGAAACAAGAGGAATGTTTGATTGTTATAGCGAGACTCAAGACAGATCAGACAGAACTTTTGTCTCTGTCAATATTGAAGTTTTATATATTTTTTTAAAGTAAATTCGAAAATGGAAAAAAAAAACCGAACAAACGCAAAACAAATGTATAAACTGAAGCGAAGGACAAGCAGAAGCTAGGACAAAGTAAATGAAAACTAAGAGACTTTTTTTTTTAAATACTTTTTATACTTGCAAGCTTTAGCTCATACGGCGCTAAAAAAAACAACCCTCAAAGTCTTAAAGGTTAACAACTAAAACTAAAATTAGAAACAAGATTAGCATAGATCAATTCATCGTTCTCCCACTCACACAAAATAACAAAACTTGAGCTACTCTCATTCCTCAAGCCTCTGAAACCAACAGGAACGTCATTCAGTTTCAAAGAAAGCAGTCCTAAACAATTCACTTTTTTGAATCTGTTTCAAAATGTGATGATGTTTTCACCTTTTTCTGGTGCCGACGCTAATGTTTTTCCATAATAATTATTTAGGTCCGCCAAGAGAAAAAGGCTTTTCACTAAGCGACAATTTGTGCCCTCAAGAAGTTTCGCACCCACTGGTCTTAAAGTGTGTGATGGTTGGTATGATTCCCCTAGCTCTGAAATATATTCTGGGGCTAGACCGTTCTCACATTTACAAATAAAGCACAAAATCTTGGAATCGATTTCTTCCTTAATGGGTAGCCATTATGATGGTTGAGAAGAGATGGATGATGTAAGAGTATAAAGGCTATTAACTGCATACATGTATATGGAAGAAACTGAACAAAGAAGAAGCAGAAGAAGAAAGATACAGACAGGTGGTAGGCTGGGAGTTGGAGGGAGGAAGACGGAAGCTCTCTAGCTATAACCTGGTTCAGAAATGTCAGTCATGGCAGTCTAAAAACGGTTCATTACTGTTACTACTATTTCCTGTTGCACCCACTGGTGCTTAGGGCAGCAACAAAGGATCTCCAGCCCTGTCTGTCCTGGGCCATCTTTGCGAGAGTTCCCCATGAGTGATTGAAGGATTTCATCTCTGCCTCGATTGTTCTCCGCCAGGTTGCCTTGGGTCTGCCTCGCTTGCGCCGTCCCTCCGGTGTCCACTGAAGTGCTGTTTTGGTTATAGAATTTGCTTCCTTTCGCAGCACGTGTCCAAGCCATCTCCATCGTCTCTTCGTGATGATGTTGGCTATTTCTTCTTGCTTGCATCGCCTTAGTAGTTCCTGATTAGAAATCTTGTTTGGCCAAAAGATGCGGAGAATCCTACGAAGACATGTGGTGTGGAAGGAAGACAACTTGGCGAGGTCACCTTCTGTCATTCGCCAACACTCTGATCCATACAGGAGTGTGGATAGGACACAGCTTTGGTACAGTCTGATCTTGGTGTTGATGCCGTATTGTGTCGATTTCCAGATGTTGCTCATACTTTGAAAGACAGCCCTTGCATTTCCCAGCCTACTTTGGATGTCCTCCTTTGTGCCACCCTCTGGTCTGATAATGCTACCAAGGTATTTAAATTTGTCCGTCGTGGTGAGGTTCTTGTCATCTACTTCATTACTGTTAATGGAATTAAAAAGTTGCCCCGGAAATCGTGTAATGTAACAAAACAAAAGACCTAAAAGTATTAAAAATGGAACATTTAAAGAGAGAGCTTAAAAATTACATACATGGTAACCATGACGTTGACCGCAGTGGGTGACTAATTTTCTCACCTTCGTTATCTTAATAATCTTTCTTGACGTTCTCATCAATCTCTAGAGAGTTCAGAGTGCGATACAGAAAATAGAGGAGAGACTCAGAGAGAAAGAGAAAGTTCCGCTACCGGGCAGAAAACTCCTGCAGGCCCGGCACTGTGATTATCTGTCCCCGATGCCCCGCCCACTCCCAGCGCCATCATCGCGAGGCTAATGAAGGGTAGATAACGAGAGTTCAGGGGCAGGTAATAGCAGGTAATGACCCACCTGAGAAGCCAATCAGAACTAATAGGTTCCCGCCCTTTATCTTGTCTGCGCATGCGCACGTCTGGTCGCCCCCCCCCCCCTCAAGCCATGCGCGTCCGGGTCCCTTATCGATCGATTCCACCCAGAGACGGACGGATAGTGAACAGCATGGTCGAAATAATATAGTCTTGGTCTGTGTCCAAGACGCTGGTCTCTTTGAGGAAAAAACGAAAGAAAAAAACAACAACTGAACCTTCTCCCCCGCCCGAAATTCGTCTCTCTCTTTGAAAGAAAAAAGAATAAGTCAGTCAAGTAAAACGGAGGAAATCGACAGAAAAACAATGCCCCCCCCCCCCTCTCATCCCACACACGTTTGTCTCCTCATTTGAAATCTTGAAAAAAAAAAATCAACTTGGCATGAAATAGGACGAAAGACACACGCACACACCCTTCACCAGCATTTTTTTTTGGTTTCTCTGTCTCTCTGTTTCAAAAACAATTAACAAGAACAACCACAAAAACTCTGTCACGTAGGGCTCAGGAAATGAAAAGACAAAGACCCTTGCCCCACCCTGTGCTTTTCTGTTCAATTTCCTCCGACCCAGTTACCTTTCTACACCCGGCCCGATGAAAAATACATCCCGCACCCGACTTTTCTCCCTCAGGCAAAGAAGATCACCAAACCTTGACAGATGGTTTGAAAAAAACAACAACAAAAAAACAAACAAACAACAACTAGCGGAGTGCCAGAATGCAGAACCAAAGACACAAAAGATTCACATGATGAAGGAATAATTGACTGGGATATTAGTGAGGAAGTCTGAGGGGAGTTATTCTGGTGGGGGCGGTTGGGATGGGGGGGGGGGGGGTTATGGTTCTTGGAGGGGCGGGAGTCAGGTTGGGAATGGTACATTAAAATGAGTGTGTGCATGTGTTGTTTTTTGGAGAGGGGGGGGGGGGGAGATAAACTAAAAATGTCTGTATGTGTTTGGGGGGGGGGGGGTAAACCAAAGACTGTGTGTTGGATGGGGCGGGAGGGGGGGGGGTTAGGCCATAAAAATATGCACGTGACTGAGGGAAGAGAGGGTTACACCCAGAATGTCTCAGTGTGTAGTTGGAGGAGGGGAAGGGTAGACCAAATATGCGTGTGTGTCCGGGGCTGGGGAGGGGGTTAGAATTTGAAGGGATCCAACTGCCAGTTGACTGCTTTCTGAGAAAAAAACAACAACAACAGCATTTCAGTATATATATAAACCAATCGAATTTAATATTTCAATGATCTACTCGAAGAGCTGATGTCTGTATTGGAAATGTTTAGTAGATTCGATTGGTGGGTGTCTGTGTTTGAAAGAACCATGAGACGCCCTCTTATGACAAACTGCAAGCCGAGATTCTATGACAGTGATTTTCAGCCTGCGAATAGCGAGTGGAACAACAAATAATTGTAATGATAATAGTTCTCTATGTGTATGTCTCTCTCCTTCTCTCTCTCTCTCCCTCTGTGTCTCTATCATTCTCTCTCTTTCTGTCTCTCTCTTTCTCTTTCTCCGTTGTCTCCCTCTTTCTCCCTCTCTGTTTCTCTCTATCTTTCTCACTCTCCCCCTCTCTATCTCTCTCACTTTCCCTCTCTTTCTCTCCTCTCTCTTTTCTCTCTTCCGTTGCTCTCATTTTTTGTCTCTTTTTTTGTGTACATAAAATGCATGTTTCTGTGTCTGTCACTTTCTTTCTTTACAACAGTATGCATGCGAATGTTTCTCTCTCCTTCTTTGCTCATGCGCGCGTGTGTGTAAAATGGATAGATAGATAGATAGATAGACAGACAGACAGACAGACAGACAGACAGACAGATAGCTAGATAGCTAGATAGATAGATAGATAGATAGATAGACAAACAGACAGACAGACAGACAGATAGATAGATAGATAGATAGATAGATAGATAGATAGATAGATAGATAGATAGATAGATAGATAGATAGATAAGATAGATGCAGGGGCGAGGCTTCCTCATAATCAAATAATCAGTGATTACCCTTCGAATATTAATTCTAGAATTACTGTGCTTTCCAGATCGAGCCCACTCCAAGTCCATTTAGTCAGTTCAGCATTCTATTCTACGTTGCTATTTTGGGTTTGTTGTTATGGTCTAACACCCCTCACCGGAAAGCATCTTTGTAGGGACTTACACCATATGAACTGGTCCAAAATCAGTGATTAAGAAAGACGAAGAAGACTTGACCACACCCAGAAGCGAGCTTGAGCATAGCCTGTTTTCTTCAAAGCGGCGCCACAGACAGCAAAATAGTGGGGGAAAAAATAGGTTTAAAATCAAGGTTTGGCCTGATTTTACGTACTTATGCAGGTTTTTCACTATGCGGTCGTTTTCATCCCAATCGAAAGGTAAAGAGTAGAGTGAAAGAGTTTGTGTGGATTTTTTTGTTGTTTTTTTTTGTTTGAGCAAGAGCTATCAAAGAATAATAATTATTATAGTCTAGATCTAGATATAACTGTGATCAAAATCAGTCGAACGTATTAAGAACATCAATTCACTTGATAGGTCACTCGAACCTAAACCGCAACGGCAGACAGCCACTTCTCCGAAATCGCTGCACATTGTTGTGTCACAGAGATGCCATTTAAGCACTTTCTACCATTTAATGTTAATGGGTCTTTTCCGAGAAACTTTATGAGATGGTAGAATAACAAAATCTCTGGCTATGAATATGACAATGAAAACGTGCTGTTCAAATTATATTTTAAAAAATGGGTGAAAAATATGCATTTATAAGTCTGTTAGTATGAATGAATAGTTTTTCAGATTAGTTTGGCTTGTAAATTGCTGAATTCCTGTCCTGTTGACAAGAATAGTCCGCCCTTCAGATTTTTGCAGTGCCTAGAAACCGTTTCATTGTTCTAGTCGCTGCATTTATAATTATGTACATATGATGTAGCGATACGTCCTATTATGAGGATCTTACTACCTTAAATTCTGATTACCCTCTGCAGAGGACCACGCTTCGCCCCTGATAGATAGATAGATAGACAAATAGATAGATAGATAGATTGATGGACAAATAGATAGGTTTAGGAAGTGGGGGAGGGGGGGGGGAGGTTAAGAGCAATTTTGGGGGGGGGGGGCGTCTCAAGTAATTGACCACAGCTTTGAACAATGTCCCCAAGCAGAAAGTGCTGAAATCCGTGGCATTACAATCTAAAAAACCATCAATGCGGTTTTGGCAGTCAAAACGCTGGTTGAACATGGAGTACAATTTCTACCCAAGTTTGAATGCGTTTTTGATTGGGCCACTCGCCGGCCACTCATCCCACTCTTTACAACAAAAACGAGCGCGCGCTGGCGACCTCACGCGTTTCGAGTGCCACAAAAAGAAAGGGGAACAATTCAAGACAACATTGCTAACCCATTCGCCGTGAGTTATTTGCCCTTGATCGCGTGGCCGCGCGCGCCGCGAGAGCTAGACGCCCCATAGAAATGAGAGGAAATGGGCGACAGGGAGAATTCTGTGTGCTGAAAAGTTGTCCGGCAGACAGAAATACACAGGAGCACACTAGAGACGTTTGTTGGATACCGTGAAGATTCGTGGACATGTGCTGAGGTAATAGAGGATTGTAGAAACGAACTTCTTTTTAGCTTCCTCATTTGACCACTGTCAACATAAAATTCATTCAATGCCCCCATTTTGACCACGAGTGATTGTTAGGAACAGGGGAAGGGATAGTTAAAAGATTTTAAATAAGCGCGCGAGAGGTTGAGAAACAAGGATGAACTGAGCAAAGTGAAAAGAACCAGGGTGCGAGACTTGGCGGGAGACAAAAATGGCATTTTAATTACTCCCCACTGAACTTTAGGCAGTCACGTGGACAGGAAGTGGACACAAAACGAAAATCAAATGGTGCCAGTTTCTCTCACGGTCATTTTTTTATAATGTGGGCCTAAATTAATTTTGGTTTGAGAAATTCAGTTTGTTTTTCGTCAAATTGTTCTTTCTTTCTTTCTTTCTGTCTGTCTGTCTGTCTGTCTGTCTGTCTGTCTGTCTTTCTTTCTTTCTTTCTTTCTTTCTTTCATGTGCTTTACCCCTGGAAAATTTTATACATCGACAATTAATCTCACAAGAACCTCTATCACTGTAACAACTATCACTGCTTCTGACAACATCACTATTATTTTACAGCAAACCATAATTTCCATCCCCACCACAACTGCCCTCTCTGTCTATCTGTTTTTCTGTCGTCTGAATTTAAGTCTAGTTTAATGTATGTCCATCTACTGTATTTATTTGTCTGCCTGTTTGTCTGCCCTGCAGCCTGTCTGTCTGTCTACCCCTCTGTCTGTCTTTCTGTAGTCTGTGTGTAAGTCTTGTACAATGTATCACGTATATTAATCTATTTATCTGCCTGTCTGTATGTCTATCCGTTTGTCTGTCTGTCTGTCTGTCTGCCTGTCGGTCTCTCTGTCTGTTTGTGTGTCTGTCTGTAATATACAGTTGTTAGTCCTGACAGAAATGACGCTTTGAAATACAAAAAATTTGTAGTCGTACCCAAGATTCACTACACATAGTGGATCTTGGGTCATACACATATATGTATAAAAATAAAAGCGGTCAGTTTCTTTTTCAGATATTTTCGCAACTACGCCTGCAGTCATTAAAAATATGACCTAAATTTTGCAAATGTACAATAAAGTTCACACTATGATAGTCACCAGCACCTATGACACACCCTGTTACGACCCTGAAAACGGTGCATAATAATTATATTTATTTAATTTTTTTAATTTTCTCCATGGGCAAACTCCCATCTCCCAATTCACCGCAGTCGCTAAACAATAGTAATTTCATTTTCTTCGTCTCATTGTTTTGTCTTCCTGGGCCTTTATAATTTCAAAACAAAACCACCAACCATCCATGCAATCTTGAATAGAGATAAAGAAAGCAGAGCTGGATCCAATATTTATAATGAGGTCCATAAAAGAGGTTGAGCATGAACGTGAAAGCTAGTTTGAGGTGGCCTTCACATTTGATTCAGTGAGGTGTAAATTTATGCCTTTTGTCATTGGGGGATTATTTCTGGAGGATAAAATTTTAGATCGCATAAATCTTGATATGAGGATTCTTGGTAACATATCACATAATTCGCAATGTAGAATCGAGTTACCTTTCTGCGCGCATATTCTTTGCTTGTTTGTTTGTCAATCCATTGGACGAATTTTGCTAAGTCTATATGGTGTATGCGCATTTGGGATACTGTGTTGGGAGTGAGGTTGGTTACTAAGTGTTGTTTTTCATGCAGTTTGAAATTAAACCACATGACATGGATAGCAAGTAATGAAACATCTGCTGAGCTGACACGGGAGAGGGAGGGGTGGCGGGAATTAAACAAGGGTCATGAAAATAATAATAATAATAAGAAATGAATAAATTTTGACTGACACCTTCGTGACTGTGCATTGTCTTTGAATGGCTGTTTTTCACAAAGACTCTCATGTGAAAGCTACCGCATCTAACATCGCCGTCCAAAGAATAACACCAGTGTGTGAAAACATTTGAGTACCATACACGCCCCCGGGCTTTCATAATGGAAGTAGGCATTCCAAACCCGCCCGCAATCCGGCTTAGATCGGTAGCACAGGCTGAAAACGCCTGATTTCAACTTGAAAGATTTCGCTCAAAACTGTATAAAACGTGGTTCAAAGTTACATGTTTGTAAATATCTATCTTTGTTCCATTCAAATATATGCAATAATGTGTTGTGACTGTTTTGTTTTGTCCAGAGAATGAACCGACTAGCGGCGTTTTTTCCCTCGCGGAACCCGGCTGCGAGAATCTTTTTTACACTGCGTTGCCGGAAAGCCAAACAACGCTCTACGTCACCACCTCACCCTTTGTGACGATAATAAAATATCGCATGCGCAGTAGGAGGCATTTCCCGCTCCGTCATCAGTCAACTATAGGCTAACTCATAGGTAGAATGCGCATGACGTCACATTGTGCTTTTGTTTTGTTTTTCCGCCATCGCGATTGTTTGGCCGGTGGATCAGCTGATTAGTGTAACTTAGAGATAATTATATCGAAGCGGTTTTGTTAACTAAAATGCCCACTAGCTGCATTATCGTTGATTGCTACGCGCGACAGGGGTGGAAAGGATGGATAAAAGTTGGTCAGATTCCCCACCATTCGTGTAAACAAAGGAAAGGAAGTGAAAGAATTGACCGAACCTCGTTCGACTGTGGTATGGTTGACAAGCTACCAACCAGCAGATCTAGATCTAGATCTAGACATTAAAAAAAGTGAGTCGACCCATTCTGTTTGTGCCGACCACTTCATCTCAGGTAGTTGTCAGTTTTAATAATTTATGAATAACGTGATGAAAGTAAGCCCGTCATTTCCGTCACAGAAGGATAAGATCTAGACCTAGATCTAGATCTAGATAAGATATGTGCAATGTACATTTCTCCACTCTGCAGGCTAGTTAGAGCTGTAGGATTAGAGGTCTAGCGAATGCGGTTATCTTCATTTTTACCGCACAATAAAGTCACCGACTAATAAATCTCAGTTACAATTAAAAACTTTCCTGTTGACTTGCTTTTAAGCAGTTCTAGATTTACACTGTGGCCTACAATGAATTGAAGATGATGCACTGGCAAGATAGGCTACTGATTAAAATTCACCAGAGATAGCCAGAATGCAGTAGATCTAGTATGAGGAAGTGAGTCCTGAGTGATGAGGTATGGAATCACAGTTAGATCTAGATCTGATCACACAGATGTTGAATTGCAGCAGTATGAGAGACAGAGAGTGAGCCTTGAATTGTGAGATACAACATAATAATTCAATGTAGATCTATCTGTATTACACAGATATGAATATTAAAATATGAAATCATAGGCCTAATTAAATCTAATCTCATATCACAGAGCTGTTGACCAGCAGCAATAAATATGAGAGATTGAGCCATGAGCGATGAAAGATAAAATTATGCTTAGATCTAGCCAGCATCACACAGATATGAGAGGGTGAGTCTTGAGATATGTAAGGATAATTAAATCTATATCAATACCACACAGATATGAGAGTGTGAGGTTTGAGTGATGAAATAAGTAATGATAATGAAATCTAGATCTAGGTTTATATCACACAGATATGAGAGTGTGAGGCTTGAGTTATGAGATACTTAATGATAATTAAATCTAGATCTAGATTTATATCACACAGATATGAGAGTGTGAGGCTTGAGTGATGAGATATGTAATGATAATGAAATCTAGATCTAGATTTATATCACACAGATATGAGAGTGTGAGCCTTGAGTCATGAGATACTTAATGATAATGAAATCTAGATCTAGCCTTATATCACACAGATATGAGAGTGTGAGCCTTGAGTCATGAGATACTTAATGATAATTAAATCTAGATCTAGATTTATATCACACAGGTATGACAGTGGGAGCCTTGAGTCATGAGATATGTAATGATATTTAAATCTAGATCTAGATTTATACCATACATGTCAAGAACAGATTTGATTCATAAATGTTTCCACTGAGTAAATTTTTGTGAGAGAGCAGTGAGTAATTTTTACAAACGTAATTATTGTGCGAGCCAGCATAACTTGGTCTCGTAAACAATTTGTTTTGAACAGTTTTTTTCCTAATAGATAGACAGAAGGTGTGGGGAAGGATAGACGGACAGCGTAGGTGTGCATGACTGAGCACTTTTTATATCTCGTGTTTTGAACTAGGTTTAGTAGAGAGGGAAGGGGTGAGTAGGAATTAAATGTTATTGAGACGTCTGTTGACGGACAGAAAATCCGTGATCCAGAGTAAAAGCTCGGGGTTTTGAACATGTTAAGAATTTATTGCTATAAAATTACATTTTATTGTCTTGAGTGATTCGACCTTTGATGTCGACCCAAGGCCGTTGCGTAGGGCTGTTACTTAAAATAACTCGGTTCGGCAGCTGAGCTAGAGGTGGTTGCACCAATCAAAGGTATGAATCTGGACGGAAGGTCGAGACATAGCTTTAGTATTTAAACCCGTGCAGAGCTTAGATAGATGCCACATGTAGACAATCCATTTACGAGGTGGACGGCGATAATCCTCAGCCAGATGAGAGACATAAGAGACGCAGTTGAACAGTCCATATTGTGAGGAGCGCCATGAGTTAAAGCTCCAGAGCCTAAGCTACTTGGTTTGATATAAACCCACAGCGTTTACACCCAGCGCTCTCACTCCCAGTGAGGGCCGCATGGTGAGAGTCCATACTAATTTGTAATGATGAAAGTGAACCGTTCTACTTACTTTTGAAGACAGTTTCAGAGCTACCGCCAGACTACGCATGGTTGTACAAGCATTCTCCATGGCGTGTCTAGAGGAAATGTCCATATCATAACATGTCTCATTGAATTAATAGAATTTAAACTGTTATATCCGTCGCCACGTGAGCGGATTCTATTTGGCATATAACTCATATGACCTGCAAGTAGTTAGAGTGAATAAGTTAGTCTTTATAGAAAGCTGTAGTTTCATTAGTAGATTCAGTTGCCTTTGAATTGATATTTATATTTATAATTATATTTGTTACATTAATTCCTGTAATTAAACTGCCCTACAGTTCTGCTAAAAATCAAAGCAATTGATTTATTTAGTTTTTAGAGTGCAAGTATTTTTTTTGTGTGTTCGTCGATTGTGGGAGCGGACCTCGAAAGAGTGTCAGTCGAATTATCCCCATCTAACCCACATCGCGACAATACAGGTATAAGAGTGTTAGCCTTGAGTGATGAGATATGTGTAATGATATTTAAATCTAGATCTTGATTTATATCACACAGATATGACAATGTTAGCCTTGAGTCATGAGATATAATATGTAATTTGTAAAGATAATTAAATCTGGATCTAGATTTATATATTGCATAACAGGAGAGTGTTGACTAACTTGCAACCCCCAGCATACCGATCCGACTCTCCTAAAGTTGCGTCCGGGACAAAATTCCTAGAAATTCTCCCCTCCCCATGATTATTATTATTTTTTTAAATTAAAAAAACAAAAAAACTTTGGCAACATGTCAGTTTCGTCCACTTTGATGATTTGACTGTGAGGCAAACTTATAGTTTCGGACCATAACGTTACGCATGTATGCATCATACGTCGATTTAGTATTCAGACCAGACAAAGTCTTGACCGGAATATTACCTCAATTTAAAGACCATCAATCTGCAACAAAAATATAGATGCTGGCAGTGCTGGCTAGAGCACTGCTGCGATGTCTAGTTAGCTTAAAACTTTGGAGAAGGACATGATAAAGGACATCCTGGCAAAGGCCAACATTGATAAATAATATGTCAAGAAGGATGTAAAAATAAAACTGCCAGACATAATGAAACATGATCATTTGTTACCGACTTATAAAAAAAGTAGAGCTAATCAACTAGAAAATAATTGAAAACTGCTTTAGAAGTTACAACATGGCAGCAGAATTCTAGTCTTTCCAACAACCTTCGATAACAGTGATAACGAGATTTTGTTTGAACCACCCAAATAGAGGTCTCTTCACCATAAAGGCAGTGACAGCAAATAAACTCGTTGGGGTTAAAGTCTGGAGCCACAGTATTTGTGATGAACTCACAGGGAAAAGAAAGGAAACACCTCTACCCACAATTTACGAGAACAATTTGTTGCCCAATGTTTTTGCTGATTATTTTGATAAAAAAGTTACAACTATCCGAGAAAATCTTGACAGTTTTGATGCCATTGATCATTTTGATGAGTTTCAGGGAAATCCTATAGACAGTTTTGGTGTTGTGTCGAATGAATCTGTAAAATCTATCATCATGGCATCGCCATCAAAATGTTGTGACCTCGATCCTATTCCTACATTTTTGGTTAGATCTTGTATTGATGAACTGGTTCCAACTACTACAAAAATAATAAACAACTCTATTTTAAGTGGGTCTGTCCCTGATTATTTTAAAACAGCCTGGGTAACACCACTTTTGAAAAAAACGACTCTTGATCAAAACATGTTGAAAAATTATAGACCCGTCTCAAACCTTCCTTTTCTTTCAAAAATCCTTGAAAAGGTGATATTACAACAACTAATGTGTCATTTGAGAAATAATGACCTGTTGGAACCATTTCAATCTGCTTACAGAAGTAACCACAGTACTGAAACTGCACTATTAAGAATCATGAATGACATATTAGTAAAGGCAGATTCTGGAAATATTACTCTGCTAAATTTGTTGGATCTATCAGCAGCGTTCGACACCATCGACCACGAAATCCTGCTCAGAAGGCTAGAAACATCGTTTGGAATCAGAGGGGTCGCCCTTAAATGGGTCGAATCTTACCTGTCAAATCGCCACCAATTTGTTGTAACCAACAAAATAAGATCTTTTTCTTATGCGCTTCAGTATGGCGTACCACAAGGCTCAGTGCTTGGTCCTATTTTGTTTACTATCTATACTATTCCACTTGTACATGAAATAAAGAAATTTAATTTACAATATCATTTCTATGCTGATGATACCCAGCTCTACAGTTCTGCCTTGCCATGCGATGTTGACAGCCTTCTGCAGCAGGCTGGAAACTGTATAACAGAAATTAAAAGCTGGATGAACCAAAACAAACTGGCACTAAATGAGGATAAAACTGAGGTTATTTTATTAGGCCGTGAGCGGGTTCTGCAAGAAGTGGACAGAACTGAGATGATAATTGGCACTAATTCAATAGAAATTTCAAAAAAAGTAAAAAACCTAGGGGTTTACATTGATTCAAATCTTTCTATGTCATCTCAGGTTAGTCACCTCATTCGTATTCTGTACATGGAAATCTGGAAAATTGGTAAAATCAGACATCTTATTTCAACTGAAACTGCGGCTGTTTTAGTAAATTCTTTTGTACTTTCAAAGCTTGACTATTGCAACTTCCTTTTGGCTGGAATTTCACAAAAAAATATTAGAAAACTCCAAATTGCTCAAAACAATGCAGCGAGACTTGTTTTGAAGAAAAAGAAAAGAGATTCAGCACTGCCACTTCTGCAGAGTTTGCACTGGCTGCCAGTCGAGAAAAGAATAATGTACAAATTGTCATCCATTTGTCACAAATGTGTCAATAATACTGCTCCATCGTACCTAGTTGATTTAACTGATTACTATGTTCCATCTCGTCAACTAAGATCATCATCTGACACTACAAAATTGAAAGTACCTAAAATGAATCTGTCCACTGTAGGAGAAAAGTCCTTTTCATTTCTTGGCCCTACCATCTGGAACACTCTTCCAAAGACAACCAGGGAAATTAATGACATTGGTTCTTTCAAACGCCATCTGAAGACCCATTTCTTTCAGACAAACTAGGCTAGGTGTTTTTCGGCAGCAACAATAGTAAATATTTTTGAATTTCTTTTGTGTATGCGTGTGTGTGTGTGTGTGTAAGAGTTTGTTAAAGCGCCCAGAGCTTGTCATCGACGGGGTTGGGCGCTATATAAATGCAATATATTATTATTATTATTATTATCAAAAGGTTGGGTTTAGTATTTGTAGCCTATGGGACAAAGAAATAAGAAAGAATTAGATTCAGATCTAATACTTCATCAATTTACTTTCTCGTGAAATTCGTCAGTAAAATGAGGAATAGCCTTACTCTAGATCATTACAAAAAAAAATAAACACAACAAAACTGAATTGTTCACATTTGTTTTAATACCAGATAATTTTTAATTAAGCTATTCGTGGATTAAACAACAAAAATAATACGGTTAACTTTACAAAGTTTATTTAAATTGTGCACATTTATGGCACTGAAATTTGTATTGTGTAAACTGGAATCGGAACTGACATTGTTATTATTCTGGGAGGTTTTTCCCCCGTCCGCGCCACTTACCAAAAAGTTAACAAACATTAATATGATTAAGATATAAGCTTAAACAACTGGCATTGGAATGGTCAGATGGACCTGGGGGCGTGAGGGTCTAGTCAGTTTGTGTCAATGGGCGGTTGTCAGATTGACTAATCAGGCAAAAAGGGGCTGGGGTAGTTGTTTTCTTGACTGGCGGAAGACCTTCCGTTATTCTTGTGTAATAAATTATATGAATTAATTCAGGTGATAATAGGGGAATTTATTCCTTTTGATGAAAATTAAGAGTGTTTCACACTGAATGTTATTTTGACCTACAAATGAATTCAAAAATGTTTGATTCAGAATCAACAAATTGTTTGGATCTTTTTATATGTAACAAATCCCAGACTGGGAGATGTACTGATTATGACAGGACAACAATCACGAACGAACAAGTATAACACTTAACAGAACAACCAAACAGACTCACACATTTATTATACATAAAGATAAAGATATACGTGCAATTACATACGTTACATTACTCAATTCAAATACCGTCCAATGGTCATTATTCCCAACATTCATTCGATCTCTGGGTCCACAACCCGATAGTTACTTATCTAAATATACTCCGGCCTCAGCCTCACATCAATGTATGTACCACTTGCGGCCTATCTTACTGGCTCCTGCTCCACCTAACCTCAATATCTTAATCTCACCTCAATATCTTAATATCACCTCAATATCTTAATATCACATTAATATCTCAATTCATAACGTCCCTGCCTGTGGCCAGACTGCCACGACTAATGTGCCCTCGCTGTCCTGTGCGACAGCTTCACTCAAGCTGGCCTGTGGGTAGCCTTCTGCCCAACCCGTGCATCTCACTTATGCTGGCCTATCCCCTGGGGAGATGATATGGATAAATTTTAATCTATTAATTTCAATTTTGCCCGGGCAGCGGCCTTTCGGCCTGCTCTTTACGATTTCCAACTGCCAAGGTATCTTCAACGTGCGCAACGTGCACACGGGCCCTCCGAATTTTTTCGTCCTTATCCGAGAAGACTAGGTACTCGATCCTACCCCCCAATAGGACCAGGGACTTGAAAATATGAGAAAAATCCAATTTCCAAGAACTACTCGATCCTACCCCCGAATAGGACCAGGGACTTGAAAATATGAGAAAAGTCCACTTTCTAACATGCCTGCACTGCCCGGGTTTAGAACCCGGGACCCTTGGCATGAGAGGCGAGCACCTTGCCTCTAGACCACCTTCTCCCCTATTATGCTGGTAATAGATTTGAGGTCTTTATTTTAGGAGGTTCGCTGCCCTTGGCATTTACACCTCACTTTACTTGTTTTATTATTTCTTGTTCTGGCGGGGGGGGGGGGGAGGGGGGGGGGGGGGAGATGATATGGATAGATTATTAATTTCAAATTTTGCCCGGGCAGCGGCCTGCTCTTTACGATTTCCAACTGCCAAGGTATCTTTAACGTGCGCAACGTGCACACGGGCCCTCCGAATTTTTTCGTCCTTATCCGAGAAGACTAGGTACTCGATCCTACGAGTATTGAGCAGACCATCTATATGAGGATATGACGTAGGATTATGCTGGTAATATTTACAGGTCATTAGTTATATACAGTATCGCAGTAGATGTACGCAATAATGCATATAGTAATGAGTGTCACCAAATATCAATAAAGATAAAGTCATTTACACACTGTCATACTTTAGAATAGGTGACCTAATGTATTACCAACCTACTGAGAGTAATGCAACATGAAAAGTAGTGTAGGTAAAGTGGTGGTGTTAATTAATCACATAATGAATAAGAGGTAAATTATTTCCCTTACTACGTAATTAAGTGTACGTCTAAGCAAGGGCAGTAACTAAGTAATTACATGTATGCGTAATTTCCCTTGATTATATATGGATATATAACACCTCCCTTCTAGCCTGAAGTACATATTATGGCGAAGGCTAAAACTAAAATTCATGCTACATAAACATGATAAAGTCGCGTCTTGTCGAGATCGGTCCTTGCCACCCCATGTCAGAATGGTGTGGTAGGTCTCGGTCTCGTCCGCTCCTATCCACCCTATGCCAGGATAGTGTGGTAGGTTTACGGACACGTCAGTCCTGGAGTGCGGTCCTTGCCACCCCATGCCAGGATGGTGTGGTAGGTTTCCGTACTCTGTCATAGGTTCAGTCCTTGCCACCCCATGTCAGAATGGTGCGGTAGGTTTCTGAACCTTCACATACAAATCAGTCTCTATGTCTCTGTCGTCGAGGACGTAACTGATCTGTATGCCGGCGGAAAATTGGTCCATCGGGTAGAATCTTGACTTCAAACAGGCTGTGGCCAATGGTTGCTGTCACCTTTGCAGATTTCCATTTGTCCTTACGCCCCCCTTTGAAAGTCAAAGCGAAGCAGGGATCAGCAACGTTGGACTTCGGTTTACGGTCGGCAGATTTGACTGTATCTTTCTATCGTCTGCGCTGTCTTCGACGGGCTGGTGGAACATCTGGAGTCTGGTCGTCGGCATTGGGTGGACTGGCATGTCGTTCTCTCGCTGGAAGGATGACGTCAATTTTGGTTCTGATTTGACGACCATTCAGTAGTTGACTGGGACTGGATCCACATGGTAGAGATGTACGTCTGTACAGCATCAGAAATTCCACACACAAGTTTCGACAGGATGTCTGCAGGACTGCCTCCGGTTTCAAATCGTCGAAAACTTTGTGTAGGAGATTGTCCACTGAGATTCCCAATCGCTTTGTGGTTGCTCTTCCAAGCAGGTTCAAGTCCATCTGTGTCACGACGAATTTCTGTACACAGGTTGTCTTGGTATATGATGTGTGTAGAAATTTCGCCCAACACTGGTAGTTCCCGACCTGAGGCACACTTGTACTGGCATTTCACAGTGATGAGTTTAGGGGACTTCAAACTGCGCCAAGTCTTGGTTGAAATGAAGTTGTCTCTAGAACCAGTGTCGATTTCAAACTGGACAGGCTGGTTGTTGACGCAGCATGTCTCGGTGATTGGTCCCGCTGTATTCCAACGGACAGTTTGTATCCTCTTGATCGGACGTTGTTGACTTTTCTTCTTCCGACAAGCTGACTCTATGTGCCCTTTTATGTTACAGAATGGCACACGGCGTTAGCGAACCTGCACTCATTTCGGCTGTGCTGTCCATCGCATCTGCTGCAAACAGTCTTCTTCGTTGTCGGTTTGCTTGACTTTTTAAACATTGATGGATAGCCCTGGACTTGAGTTTGCTGTTGAGGGTTTTGCTTGCATTTTTTTCTCTGATTGAGCTTGAAGACTTCGCCGACACTGGTACCGGATGTTTCTTTTGGCCACCTTTGACGCCTCCTCGACCTCTGCCGCCACCTCTACTGCCTTGCTGAAGGTCAGTTCATCATCTTTAATCTTGAACAGTGCCTTTATGGCAGCTTCATTTTTAATGGAGCAGACAAATCGTGTACGCATGGCCTCGTCAAGTGGGTCTTGGATTGATGCGAAGTCGCAAGTCGCTGCCTCTTGACGAATGCGAGCAGCCAGTTGGTGCACACTTTCTGCAGTCTTTCTGTCAGTGTAGGTCCAAAATTTAAACCTTTCCCGCACAACAAAACGTTTGGGGTCGAAATGTTCCCCCATCCAGGTCTTGATATTTTCAATGGTTATTTCGTTGACCTCTATCGGCGGGGTCTGTTGAGAAGCTTGGTTTTTCAGCATCTTGTAGACCTCACTGTTCTAGTTGGTCAGAAAAATGTCAACCTTTTTTGCTTCTGGTATGGAGTTTGCTTTTGTGAAGGTGGTAAACCTTAACCAGTAATCTGACCACAGTTCTATTGTTGAATCAAATGCTTCGAACTTGGTGTTGGGGACTGGCTTGTTCATGACCAAAGACATCAGTGCTTCCATCTGCTGTCGCTGCTGTTCCATCTGATCACTCAGCAAAGTGATGAGGTCTTCTTGTGACGTTTCTGCAGCAGGAGTCTTCGGCATCTTGAGGCACGGCTGGGCTACTTGGCTCAGGATCGGCTGACTGGCGGTTTACAATTTGAGATAGCTAAGAGCGAGCTACTCGGTGTTTTAGAGCTAGCCGAGACGTTTCTTGGCTCTATGTACAGCTTCAGGTCCGCTACTTGGATCCGGGTTGTTGGTCCGTGAGCTGGCTTAGGTACTGAAGCTGGCTTGGCTTGCTGCTGGTCTGATTCCGCAGGCTTGTATTGGCTTACTTCCGCTTGTGAGGCTTGGCTGGCGTGGGTTCTTGTAGTAGGCTTCAGAACTTGAGTGACATCGGAACTTGTGAAGATCCCATCCTCGACGCCAATACTTGTTATTCCTTTAAGCCAGCTACATCCGGGGCTTGGGGAAACCCAGGTGGCTATTTTTAGCATGGGGTACAATCTTTTCAAGATGGAGACTTTCCACAACAGAAATGTATCGTGGCTTAAGAAATATTTGCAAGACCGTGGCGTTGTTATTTCCCTGCAAAGAAAAGACGAGTTAGTAAATCTGTGTAAAAGTGCTGACAGCCTAGGGATAGAAATCGATCCCGATGGATTGCTTGAATGTAAAAGTGAGACGGTTAAAAAAGTTAGAAATTATCACCACTGTCAGAAGCCGATTAGTATTATAAATGCCGTGCTAGGCCACGGGTTGAATTCAGAGTTTTTTTAAAAATCTAGTGAAGTGTCCTTGAGCTGTTCTCGTGAGCAACATGTTTTGAGTGTTTTTTTTGACATAAAAACTGTAGATGGTTAAAAAGGAATATGTGTAGGTAAACCAGGGATGGCAGAGCAGCTCCAGTTCGTGATTTAATAGCATTGTTAGAGGGTGTGAGGTGGTTGTAATTGACTGTTGACATTCAGTGGTTCGTGAAAGCACGAGTTGTTAATTTTTCGTGCTGAGTCAATTTAATAAGATTTTTGGATTTAATTTTTATTAACCTATTTAGAAGACGACCTTGTCTGTCTTAGTGCAAGGCCGTAACAGACTCACACATAGAATGTATTGATACTGCGATATCAGCTCGCATGGCCGCACCAATCAAATCTAGGGATTTGGACGGTAGTTGCAGGTGGCTAGACATTATAAAAGTCAGCCCATACCTATGTCCATTATCACATGCAGAAAAGTATCCACTGCGGAGTGGTCGGCTAATTTCGAGCCAGATCGGAACAGAGACGCAATAGAGCAGACCATCTATATGAGGAGCCTAGAAATGACGAGCTCCAGCTAATAGCTACCCGGACTTTGTCCACCATGCAACGCTATTGTTGATATTCCCTGGTTCTTGATGGCCAGGGAAAAATGGTATGCATTGTAATTGTATGTCAGAATTCAGATGTTACCAGCAGTATGAGAGTCTACTCCTAGAGTCACAGCCAGGCAGTGCCAGTATTATAATATATGACTTGAGCCATTGCAATTGAGTTGGCGTGTGCTGAGACAGCGAAGACTATAATTTGTATTAAATATCCTATGATTCATTATTTATATTTGATCCAGTAAGAGGACCTTTTAGTCCATTCTAAAATTGTATTCTTATTTTGCAGTTACCCTGATGGTCATTTCATTTATATATGTTATCTTATTCAGCTAACTCAATACATTATTGTGGCCCTACAGGTCTGACAAAACTAATTCATTTGAGTTGTTAATTAATTCCAGTAAGAAAGCTAGTGTGTTCGTCGAGTGTGTGTTTTCCTCTTGAATTGCAGTCGTTTGCTATAAACCACATTCGCGACAACCACCAACAATTACAATGACGACAGTGCTGGATCTACTACTACTCATCATGTAGATCTACTAACCATACCAACAATGATGACAACTACAAATAATTTCAGTTCCACCCCAGACATATCGAATTTCGATATTTTATTTTATTTGTCTCAAAGTGTTGGCGCCTCAGGTGTGAGGAATTTTAAGATTAATTATGGAGGGATACCAGATGTTTAGCGATGGATATGTTGTCGACCTTAGGTGTTGTCAGTACGATAGCACATCATTCACAGCTCTGGTATCCCATGTAAAACCAAGGACAAATGCGAAAGACCCAACAAGTGGACTTCCCTACTATATTTCCTGGGTCATCCTGAATTCTGTGGAAGTCGACAGAGACAGAATAATTTCTGCCTACTGCTGTTGTCGTGGCGGGTAAGTTGACTAAAAGTAAAAGTAATTTTAGTTAGTAATCCGGAACTTAACTACCGCAGTGTCCGTGGAGGCCAACCAATGTCTAGCCTACATAAAAATAGGGGGATTTTGTTTTTCAAGTATGTCAAAAATTTTCTCATTCACATGATGAGCAGGCAAATCCCTAATGAGTCACGTAAGCATGCACACCCTTGATAATGAAACACGACATTACGAGATAGCTGACAGGAAAATGATTAAAGAGTCCCCAGATATCAGTGTATGATGTAGGCCTGGATTAAAATGGCAGGTCTCTGCGGTATTAATCTATGTTGCCCAGTTTATCGTAGAGCGACAAATTGAAGAATGGTTCAGAGACGAATCGAGCTCCATGGTCTGTGTCTAAGAAATCGACGGCACCAGAAAGTAGAAGTTACTGAAACATACCTCCTGTTGTTTTTTTTGTTTTTTTTTTAAATTTCAATTCTCATTCTTTCGACGGTCTCTGTACCATTCCTCCTTACTTGCTGCCCTACGATTTACTGTTACGGCTCTGTCCCTCCCTCCTCATCGTTGTTAATCTAGCTGTTATTGGATCATGCTTTCAAAGTAAATATAGTGCGCTCCTGATTTATCAACATTAAAAGGGACCAGGGCTCCAATGTTCAGCAGAAGTTAAATGCACTCCAGACTAAATATCCAGTCTAGCTGGTTAAAAATAAAAAGAATTGAGGGTGAGAGGGGGGATAATATAAAACTTTAAAAAATTTTGGAGTACTGTCCTCGTTAATGAGATCACCATTCATATTCAGACAATGAGAAGAAAAAAATAGTCTCAGTGTTTTTGTACACACAATATTTTATTCAGCAATAAATCGTAAATGTTGCATTAACTTAAAAAAAAAAATGTATGTATTGTGGCACATAGAAATCTGTATAATTTGTGCATTGATTATTTGTAAAAGGTAAAACAAAATCTACTAATCTTGAGTTTGTACATTGTATATTAATAATATTTTTTACACTGAAATTTATTTTATGAGTTTACTTGTGATATTTGTATTTTGTAATTGAACCCTTACACAAGGCTTTCACTGGCTTTTGATTTGTTTTCCCCACCAGAATTGATGGCTTTTGCAGACATGTTGCCGCAACCCTCTTCGAATATCATGCCTTTAAGTCAGGTGATGGAAGACAAAGCAGTACTTCTCAACTGTGCACTTGGGTAAAGCCAAGCAAATGGAAGCCAGAAAATTGCAAACCAGTTGAAGTAACAGCGATCCAGAATTTATTATGTGTCGTTACAGAACATTTATGAAGATAATGCCTTTTCATCTTAACACCTTCCCATACAAGATTTTTTTTTTCATTATCTCAACCCCTCCCACCCCAGGGCTCAAACATAACGGAGCGTTCACATATTCTCTCATCAAAAATTGCTTATTTTTACCCCCCTCCCCCCTCCTTGTCATCACCTGTCATCAAGCGCCTTACCCCCCCCCCCCCCACTTTTTGACGTAATCAAAACCTGTTTATTATGCAAAGCGAACAGAACGTTAAACAAGCAGCAAATAATTACACAATGCATGTATAATATGCCATACAGTTTTTATTTAATAATTTGCGCTCTTCACGCTCTTATTTATCAACAAGAGAAAAACAAATTGAACATTTTTGAAGCGTGTAAACCATTCACATCAGTAACATAGCTCTAATTTCTGCATTCACGTTGTATTAAAATAAAACAAGTCAGTAGCACTGGCTAAGTTGTTTACGAAGCTGAAGAACTTTTCAAATTCCTTATTTAAGCAATTTAGCATTTTTAAACCATGCTGAGTCATTTTCAGCCTTTTCTATGATTCTGCTGGGGAAAAGCCATTTTCACTGTTTTTCAATGTCATTGAAACTAGCATGTCATTTTCAATCTCTCTCTCCCTCATACCATACACACACAACCTCTCTCACACACTCTGCCTGTTTCTTTCATTAACAAGGTTAACAAGCATTTATACAAAAAGCATGTCTTTTCATCTGGTATACATGCGATAGACGTATCCAATTATTAACAACGGTATTTTAAAAAGAAACAATGGTATGTAAAAAAAAAATTTTTTTAATCGTAAAAGCATTGTACGCAAACAGAATTCAGTATTGAGAAAAATCAAAATTTACATCTTAGTCTTAGCAAAATAATTTGAATAAAAATAAGGCAAGAAGAAACCAAAAACACACAAAAAAAACCACCAGGTTGTGAAACCTAGTTGATCGCTCCCCCTCTCCACATCTTTCTCTGTCTCTCCCTCCTTCACAAACATATATTTACATACACATAATCTCTCTCACACACTCTGTATGTCTCTTCCTTTCACAACCATTTACACAAATCAAAAGTTACATCTCAGCAAAATAATTTGAAAAAAAGAAAAAGAAAAACCCACCAGTTTGTGAAATCGAATCGGTTATTCCCCCGTCCCTGCTCGCCCATATTAAGAAAAAATAAAGTTAAATAATAAAATAAGCTTGATGGTATTCTTCCTGGATGAATTTTCATGTACGGTCAAAAATCATGTTTCTTTTCTTTTTTTTTTATTCTACCCTGAAACCAGTTTTCAAGATCAGTCAAAGAGATGTGAATCTCCCCAATTTGCCAACCGCCCAGACTTCACTTCCTTCTTAGATGGAATAAAGAAGCATCAACCACAAGCCTGTATGTTGGCGTGCCATTTCAAGCAGAAGGATGAAATGCCTGTTCTAAATGTTCAAACACCACAGCAAAAACTTGTGCAGTTTGGCAAAGACCATATTTGTAAAGACAGTTCTTGCAAGTGCAGCTATCTTTTTGTACCAATTCTGCAGTACACTAAGTCACAATGTACACACATAGAACAGACAACGCATGGACAAGCAAACAATGAAAATTGGCATGAGATTCGGAAATCTGTTTTGACAGCGTCCAATTACAAAACTATTTGTTATTCAATCAACTTAGACAATACAGCAACAAAACTTGTAAATCCTGTCAGACTAGATCACCAACCTGCTCCCATTTCTTATGGCATAAAGAATGAGGATAAAGCTCGGCGCCTTTTCTTTATGAGTCACAAGCTGACACACAAACAGTGTAAGCTGATAACGAAGGGCCTCTGTCTGTCTGAGAAGACACCGTTTCTAGCTTGTTCTCCAGATGGAGTTATCAGTTGTAAAAAATGTGGTGACTTCCTTATTGAGATTAAATGTTTATGGAAGTACAGGGCAGTCCACCCGAGGGCAGCTGGAAAGCAAGCAGGCATCATTGAAGAGATAGATGGTGTGTGTAAGATTGTTGAGAAGCATGCCTATAACTACCAAATTCAGGGACAAATGGCAGTGATGGGTATTCAGAAGTCAGTATTGGTACTATTCACTGATAAAGGAATTCATCCGGTTGAAGTGGGTTTCCAGACTGAATTTTGGGATAGTATCTCTGAAAAACTGCATTACTTTTATCACAATCACCTTTTCCCTGCACTATCATCTGTACTTAAATAGATCAATTGTGCTTCTGTGGATTAAAAAAAAAAAATCCATACTTGCCTGTAGATATATATCTTGTGATTGACATAGTAGTGTTTGATGTAGTCACATGCTTCCAGTACACCCATACAGAAGATGGCATATTGTCGCCTCAGTGCTGCTTTATTCCATCTCCTCATTTGACAAAAGTAGAGTTAAGTCCCAGGGACAACAGTACTAATTGACCTTTCATGTCCAGGTAGAAAAGATCACTATTCAGTGTATATCAAGACATATTCAGGAAAATCGGTGAAAGATTAAGCTTTACCTAGAGCAAATCCAAAACCATCGACACGTTTTTCTTTTTAAAAAAGGAAAAAGTGGAGATGGAATAAAGCAGGGCGGAGACAATGACATGTCACCTTGAAGTTATCTATTCCTAATTACTGAAAGTTTTCAGTGCATCTATTAATTACAAAATGAGCTAATAATATTGCCATTTATTGTTGTATGTGACCCAAAATCATGTGATGTAGGACTAATAACTTGAAGTGACTTTGTGAGGTTGGGGTGACAGAGGAATGATTATAGAAAAGATTATACACTGAACAAACTAGATCTACACCAGCCAGAAGAAAGATTATGTGCTAATAAAACTGCGATTTGTTGTTGTTTGTGATCCAAAATCATGGTATCTAGGATTAATAACTTAAAGTTGAAGTGACTTTGTGAGGCTGGGGCTGGGGTGACAGAGGAATGAATATAGAAATGTGCCCTCCTTCACAAACACATACATGTGTATGTAATCTCTCTCATACACTATTTATGTCTCTGTCTTTTACAAGCATTTACACAAATCCAAATTTATTACGGAAAAAAGTTAAATAATAAAATAAGCTCTATGATATTCTCCCTGCATGAATTTTCATGTACGGTAAAAGCATGTTTGTTTTTGTTGTTTTTATTCTACTCGAAACCACCTTGTAAGATTATTCAAAGAGAACAGGAAACACAGAATATTATTATGCAAGCTTGTCTTGCAGATTGCACAGCACTGCTACAATTCTTGTTATTTCATTCAGATATTGTTTCAGTTTTAATGAAATGCATCCACTCAGAATTTTGAAAGTTTTCATTCTTCTGATTGCACGCTCCACGTGGATGCGCACTGTGGCAATGTCTCTAGACCGTTTGAGTGCCTTTAAGCTGGAATATTGAGAGTAGCACCTCTGTTTAAAAGCAAATGCCTGATGTTAAATCCTCTGTCCGCCATCACATCATCCCCAGCTTCAATCAACTGCAAAATGCCACATTCTTTCACCAAAGCCTGGTCTGAAATATTACCAGCATAAAGTTTGGACAAGAATGTAATAGCTCCATTTGGGGCTATCCCTACCAGTTGCTTTAGTGTGTTTGCGTGTTTGTAAGCAGAAAATGTGAGGCGTTGTGCATGTGGGCGTATTGGTCTTTCAATGAAAAATTCTGTACAGTCAATAATTACACGTGTGTTTGGGTAGGCTTCGAAGGATTTTGGAAGATTTTTCTTCAGAATATCTTTGGAGGGCCATGTTATGAACTGTGACAAACAGTGATCTAGGAAATGTACCCAAGCAACAAAGACTTTTGAGACCTGGCTTTGGCTGACTGCAAATAAATGACTCAGAAAAGCGATGTCAAGACCTCTCCGAATTCTTATTAATGTCAGTAGAAATTCTTCAAAGGGCTCTAGACATATGCGAGCTCCTTTTCTCCTGGCTGGTGTAGATGTAGTTTGTTCAGTGCACCCACTCTGTGCCGACTTCGAAGGCTTAATATCATGTGTAAATGGCTGAAGCCACGAAAAAATGAAATTTAATGACACAGACGGAATCCCTGTATAAAAAAAACAATTCTTATCGTTATGGAGAACACTCTGGATCAGTTCTGCTTTTTTAATTTTCCTCATGTCTGTTCCATTCAAAGAAACTTTCTGCTGGCAGTTTTTGCATTTCACATTTGGTGACCTTTTTTTTTTCGAGGTTTTTGTGGTTGGCCTCTTTCTTTGGAGTGGTTGACATTTCAGGAAGTTCCTGGATTTCAGTGGCACAAGCAGCAGCAATAGGTGTGCTCACTATTGTAGTATCATCTGTGTGTTGTTGTGTTGTAGGTTTCTCGTTGTCGTGTACTGGCATCAAAACAGAAAACTTGGGCAACTGTCCTTCAAAAGAGAAGTCGAGTGGAGTGCCAGCATCGGGAGAATTGTTGGCACAGATTTTTTCTGTTCTTTGTATGCTGTCTGAAATAGAAATATCAATAAGTAATAAACTTGTCTAGTCTCACTACCGGTACATGTATTTTAAAAAAAAAATAAAAATGAAATGCATTCACAGCTGTGCTCTTATTCTATGGACAAACATTGTTGTAAGTCCAGTATAGTACTGAGTGAAGGAAGAATACCCCTTTAGACCATCTTTTAAAATATTAAAAATTCACCTTTATTAACACATAAACACATGAAAATTCAAGCTTTTAGGCCATCCTTAAAAATATAAAAATTCAACCTCTATTAAAGCATAAACATCCAAATAAAACAGTTTTTTCCCACAGTTTTAGAATCCCTGGTTTTAGAATTCCTGCAGAAAGCTGAACGCGCTGCACAGGCTGGAAACCCCATTGTTGCAATTATTGATCTTTGTTTGCAGCACTGCGACATTAAGCCAACCAATCAAAGCGTTTGTTGAGTAGTCACACCTTATTTCCCCAGCAAGCTCAGAATCAATTTCCCCGGGCAACTCATTTGCTTCATATAGATTTATTCATTCTGCTTGGAAACTGCGGTGAGGAATAGACGTGTTCGTAGAGCGTGTGCTCTGCCATTTGGTATGTCTCAGGAAAGTGACATTAGTATAGACAGCGATATAGTAACTCAGAATCCTCCGAATCTACCATTAGATGCCGAAAAGGAATTAATGGTAGAGCATTTAAAACAGTTACAGGATTATCATTCAAATCAGCTTCAATACTTTACATCGCTAGAACAAATTCTAAAAGAGAAAGCCCCAGAGGCTGCTTACGCTTTTGAAAGTGAAAATCTGAACACTTTGAAAAAACAACCAGTAAAATTTTCTCTGAAAAACAGCAAACCAATATCAAAATCCTTGCGTCAGTTAAAAGGAGTTTCGCTTCTTAATAAATTAAAACAGTTTGTTTTTGATAGAGAATCTGATATGACACACATTCCATTACCTCAAAATCAAAACTATGAATTGAATATGGTCATAAATAATTTAGATAACGGTTACTACTTTTTGAAATCAAAAACTAAAACTTTAATTTCTGAATATGCTGCTTTTGGAATGTGGCTTGAGATACTTTTTATACAACATCGTGGTAAATTTGATCTTTTTGTTAAACTTAAACTTCCTCATTTTTCTCTGAGTATGATTAGATATCTCAGGAACTTTTGTCGTGTTTCTCAAACATTTACAAAGCTCAGAACTCTAACATTAGGTATTGGAGAAATTACAAAGCTGATTTCCAGTATTGAATGCGCTTTGCAAGAAAACCCCACGGAAGCGGAATTCTGGAAATAATTACAGCGTGAGCACCAGATCGAATCGCCTCGCATTGCCAGCCGTGGAGCGGTATTGATTACCTTTCCACCTAGTCACCGCCACCAGATTGGCGCTGGCTTGGCCTTCTACCTAATCACCGCCACCAGATTGGCGCTGGCTTGACATTCTAGCGGAGCACAAACCTATTCATTGCATTTAAAGTTTTCCAACTTGGTTGCCTTTTCAGGTGACCGCCAATCGAACTTGTCAGAGTTCCTGTTATATTCAAATCAGGACTTTGATTGAGTACTTTTGGTGGTTGCATGAACAAACCACAACGATGGCCATTGCAAAGTACTTTGAATAGTAATCCCAACTATTCAAAGATAATTGGTTCCCACACTTTTACACACACACACACACTCCCTTACACACACACACACACACCCTTACACACACACACACTCCCTTACGCACATTCCCCCTATACAATATACACTTACCTTACACACACACACTTCCCTCACACACATACGCATCTGTATTGTTTTAATATTGCGTCACAGGCTAAAACCCGGGAGAACCAATGCATGGGACATAACCAAAAAAATACAACACTATTCTAAGACGACAACAGTTATTTCCTATATAGTTATTGTTGGGAATACTAGTTTTTCATTTTCTTTTCTTTTTTTAAAAATGGACGTTTCGAATCTTGCTTGGGATGATAATTTAACAAATAGAAACAATAGTCCGTTGTTGCCTAAAAGTATAAGAGGAATTATAGTAGGAAAAAGTGGGCCAGGAAAGACTAATTTACTGTTAACTCTCCTACTAAAAAAAGGACGGCTAGATTATAATAATTTGTATATCTTCGGTAAGTCTTTACTCCAACCTGAGTACAAGATTGTAAAAACGGGTTTTGAACAGAATCTACCTAAAGAGGTTATATTTAAATTATTCAATCAAAAAGACTATTTTATGAAAAAGAATATTTCTCCTTGTCAATTTTTAGAAGAAGCTGGAAAACATATTAATGATTGTCAAAGACAACACGTAGCTGTTTGCCAAAGGCATCGCGCATCCAACTCTTCTCCAATTAATTGCCAGAGGCATGCTGGTGTAACCAAGGTCAAAGACCGTGACATAGTCAAGTGCCAGTTTTATGAAGATACCGATGATGTTCTAGATCCAAGTGAATTAGAAGATAAAAATTTAATGATATTTGATGATATTTTACTGGAGAAACAAAACAAATGCGAAGATTATTATTGTAGAGGAATAATAATAATAATAATGTATAGCATTTATATAGCGCATATCCATTTAAAATGCTCTATGCGCTTTACAGAAACAACATGTCAACCACAGAGCAGAATGGAGCTGCCTGCGAAGCGCTCAACACACTGCACTGCTTCTTTCTCTCTCCCTGTCTCGCTCACTCTCTCTCTCTATCTCAGAGCAAATTGTAACGCAGCCTGTTAGGCGCAGTTCACAACTCACAAGTTTCAAGTTTCAAGTTTAGTTTATTATAGGCCTGGCGGCCAATTCAAAAACACACAAGAATCATGTGAACAATCTTAGAAAACATTAAACAAACAAACAAACAGACAAAATGCATGATCGTTCACTCTCTCCGCTCCCTGCAGCATTTATACACTTACTTATTGTAGTATACAGTCAAATACATCACAACAGTTCACACTCACAGCAGTTCACAACTCACATCAGTTCACAACACACAACTCAAATAATATTTGAATATTTATTAATAACAATATATATTTAATAATGAATAATAAATTTTGTTGATGCTGGTGGCGAGGGGGGGATGATATGGATAAATTTTAATCTATTAATTTCAATTTTCAATTTGGCCCGGGCAGCGGCCTTTCGGCCTGCTCTTTACGATTTCCAACTGCCAAGGTATCTTTAACGTGCGCAACATGCACACGGGCCCTCCGAATTTTTTCGTCCTTATCCGAGAAGACTAGGTACTCGATCCTACCCCCCAATAGGACCAGGGACTTGAAAATATGAGAAAAATCCAATTTCCAACATGCCTGCACTGCCCGGGTTTAGAACCCGGGACCCTTGGCATGAGAGGCGAGCACCTTGCCTCTAGACCACCTTGTATAACAATGTTGACTGCTTCTACCTAGCTCAAAATTATTTTAAATTACCGAGACAAACAATAAGAGAAAACGGAAATTTTCTCTGTTTATTCAAGCAAGATAATAAAAATATAACTCACATTTATAACGATCATGTAAGCGGTGATATGACATTAGAAGATTTTCAAAAGCTCTGTCAAAAATGTTGGGAAGAACCTTATGGATTTCTTGTAATTGACAATTCTAGTAATAAATTTAATGGGAAATATAGATATAAATTTGATACATTTTACATACCTTAAAATGATAAATTTTATTCCATTAAAAATGGATGAAAGCAAACATATTTTTACCTTAAATATTTTAAGAGAAATCGCCCAAAACACAAGATCAAAATTTTCACAGCAAATTATTGTTAGAAATAATAAAACCGCATTTACGACGGGGTTTAACCCACCTTTAGAATTAGAAAAAGATAAACATTATGAAATCGCCTTAGTTAATTTAGAAACTTACTGTTCTTTCCCCAACATTGACGAGAATAACAACATGATTGAATACTATGATGGTATCATGTGGCATAAAGAGTTTATACCTGTTGGTGCTTATGAAATTAAATCTTTAAACACCGCAATTCAAAACCTGATTGGTGACGAGATAAAAATTGAACCAAATTATCAAACTTTAAAATCCGTTATGAATATCAAAAAAAGGACACAAAGTAAGTTTTAAAGAAAACAACACCTTAGCTGATTTATTAGGATTTCATCATGAAATTTATGAATCGGGAACTCATGAATCTGAAAACATTGTAAACATTCTTAGTGTTAATAGTATTCTAGTTCATTTGAATATCATAAACGGAAGTATAGTTAATGGCACACCTGTTCCTGTTATTTATTCTTTTTTCCCAAATGTATCTCCGGGATATAAAATAGTTGAAAAACCTAAAAATCTTGTTTTTCTGCCGGTAGCTATGAAAACGATAAACAATGTCGAAATTAAAATTACAGATCAAAATGATAAACCTTTAAATTTAAGAGGAGAAACTGTTGTCATAAGATTTCATATTAGAGAAATTTAACATCTAAAAATGGCACTATCCAATTTTGATATTTTAAAAGCTGTTAAGGAATTAAGAATTCCTAATTTTAGAGGTGTGTTTTTAAGAACTGAATTACCTGAAAAACCGAGAAGAAAAGAATGTGGAATACTGAATTTAGGTGATGGAACTAAAGGAGGAACTCATTGGGTCGCTTGGTATCATGACGATTCTCCGAATCGACTTCGTCGAAGCTCTGCTAATCCAAGCCTTGGCTTTGCTGGTGTAAGCAAGGTCAAAGACTGTGACGAAGACAATAAATTTTATTTTGACAGTTATGGAATTAGACCTCCTTTAGAAATAATCAAATATCTTAGAGAGAAAAAAGGAGATATTCAATATTCTACTAATCAAGTACAAGATCAGAACACAGTAATTTGTGGACATTTGTGTTTGTATGTTTTAAAAGAATTATCAGAAGGAAAATGTTTTCAAGAAATTATTAATAGTTTGTATTAAGAAATTCCTTCTAAATTTTTTCCTTTAAAATGTCCGTCGATAATTTTGGACTGATGGCGAGTGGAGAATCAACAACAACTATTAAATCCACCCGAAGGATCCATTTTTATTATTGATGGTATAACAATTAAAAAACATGATGATTTTTTTATGTTTATCACCTGATCATAGAATAAAGGTTGAAAAAGAAAATAAGGAATTTAAATTAATCATACAATTTGAAAAAGATGAACCAAAAATTAACATTGAACCTGAAAAAGTTTTATCTCATAAAATTCATGATGATGGAAAAGACATTAAGTTTTTGTTTCTTAATGAATATTATCACATTAGTAGAATAAGATTTATAGTAGCACCCGTTACAGATGCTCAAATTAGGTATTGTTAAAATGGAAGACATTTTAACAATTAAAGAAGATTTTAAAGTCGATGAAAGTATTGAAAAATATGAATACCATGAATACACTCCAATTACCGGTACAAATTTAAACAGTGGAGGAGAAATTCGAATAACTATTGAATTGCATGATATTTTTACTCATCCAAGTGAGAGCTATATAATAGTTGAAGGTAGACTTACAAAAACAGATGGAGCATTATATACTGCTGATGATAAAATAGCTTTATGTAATAATGGCATAATGTATTTGTTTAATTTTATAAAATACCAGTTATCAGGACAAGAAATTGAAAATTTAAATCATCCAGGACGAGGAACAACAATGTCAGGATTACTCAAGTATCCTCATGACTTTTCAAAATCACAAGGACTTAATTTATTGTGGATAAAAGATACTGACAACCAAATTGAGAATAATGAAGGTTTTGATACAAGACAAAAGATACTGCTATATTATCCTGCTCCTAAAGGAACATTTTCCTTTCTAATTCCTCTGAAACATATTTTCGGTTTCGCAGAAGATTATGATAAGATTCTTTATGGATTTACTCAACAACTTACTCTGTACAAAAGACCAGATTCAAATATTGCAATTTATAGTGATGATAAAGCTGCCGAAGGAAAAGTTACTCTTGATAAAATTTCATGGTATGTTCCACAGGTTTATTAGCGGATCAACAAAAGTTGATAACTCTTTTATTTTTTGTCGAATGAAGAAAATGATCTCCTGGATAATCACTTGTGTCTAAATCATCTATTATTTTTTTCATATCTTCATAAACATCCTCAGTTCTAATATTAAGAAAGTATGAATCGGTATCAAATCCAACAACTTCATTAGATTTCCATAGTTCATTAACAACATTGTAATAAAACTGATACATAACCAACTTAGAGTAATCAAGAAATACACATTTCGAGATAAATCGGTTTATTAAATTTTATTGATGTTACATTATTAGCAATAGCAATTAAATTTTCATTAAAAATAATTGATTCCTTAAAATTAGGTTTACTTATTAATTTTGTTACTTGTTCTTTATTTGATAATAGCTTTAACTCAATTCGATCTCTTATGTTTTCAAGAGTGTTTCCATAAAATGCATTATTCATTAATTTCCAAAGATTTTTTTTAAAGTCTGTTGACTTAGTTCTTTGATTGGTATTAAAATCGATGTATTCTTTTAACCAAGGTCTTTCTTTAAAAGAAATTATTCTATGAACTTTAGAAATTTCTAATCCAAGGGATTTAAAACATTCTAATAATTTGTAATCTATGATATACTTCTTTTTATTTTTTAAATTTAGTATTAATTTTTCTACAGTTCCTACATTTTTGTTTTCTAATTGTAAATAGTATTTTTGCAAATCGCTTAAATCGTCTTCATTTATTTTTAATTTTTCTGAAGCTAAAGGAAATCTTTTGGTGTTTACTTTTGCTTTAACTGTATAATCAAGATCACATTCGAGAATATATCCTCTTCCTTCAGGTGGATTGATAAGAAAAGATTCATCCTCCCATTTAAAATCTCCAACCGGTAAAGATTCTGACATTCCTCCTCCATATAAATTATTTGCATCGAGATATAGTAAATAATTTGATCTCTTTTTAGGGTCATAATCTGGTAAATATTTATTGTTGGCTTTTACATATCGAGGTGCCAAAACCCCTGAATAACCACCTCTTATTCCCTTCTCAAACATCAGTAGCATATCTAAATCTGTTAATAATTCTAGTTTAATTCCTGTATATTTTAACCCACATTGCCAAGTTAATCCAGGAGCTGAGAAACAATAACACGGATCAATTTCATGATTGGTTAGGAAAAATTCTCTAAACTTTTCAAATACATCAGCTAAAAGCAACACATCTGTTTTTAGATACAAATCATGATAATCTTGTAAAGTTTTACATTTAAAAGTATTCCAAACATTTACCGCGTGTTGATATTCGTCTTCTGCAACTCCTTCTTTTCTTAAAGTTGAGAAGAAATTTTCTATTGGTGGTAATTGTTTTTCTTCTAATCGATCAATTGAATCAACATATTCATAAGGGTAAACACCTTTTCGTTTGAGGAAATCGACAGAGTCGAAGCTTTGCTTATCAACGGAGTTGCAGCTTTGCTGATCAGAATTCTTCGGGAAATATTCTTTTAAGATTATGAAATCATCCATAGATTTTACTATACCATCCAAAGAGTTTGATAAAGAGTGTCAAAGTTCGAGGTGAGTAAGGTCTTGGGGATAATAGCGCATTCGACTAATCGAAAGGCCACTCACACTCGTCCAGGCACAATCATAATAATTAATAACACACTTGTTGAATATATATATCAGGCCTGAAGGGCCATACTACTTTATTACTACGGATACAATAGGTATGATTGCAGATACAATAAATATGGCTGCAGATACAATAGATATGATTGCAGATACAATAATATGTTGCAGATACAATAGATAGGATTGCAGATACAATAAATATGGTTGCAGATACAATAGATAGGATTGCAGATACAATAACTAGGATTGCATTAATTAGTGGCCACATCAAAGCCCTATTGTGGGAACTCCAGCTTGTCGCTGAACTTATTAACTGTAATTCAAGAGTTCTAATTTCACATGGGATACAACTAAGGCATTCGATATAACATGAGATACAATCTCTACGTACTACGTCTACAAAAGATTATTTTCTATGAATGACTTCAATACTTCTTTCTTTCCACACACACTATCATTCTACACTGTATTAATCATGTCTCTATTGTGAGGATTGCCAGGTGGCTTTCCTACTACTCAGCTTCGTCACTGGGCTGATCTAGTAATTCCTGTCTCTATTGTGTGGACTTATGGACTGCCTACCATTATACGCTCGTAGATCCAAAGGACACGGTTCGCACTTTTGGCCTAGTGCGACGAGGCGTTTATCAATTCTCTGGATGACGACACGGTCACTCCACTTCGACTTCAGTTGTATCTATTCTGTCTGTGCTCGACTCCTATTGTCAGGCCCTGGAGCTCGAGCCGAGAGGAACCTCACTGGATCGAATGATTTCCACAGCCGTTCTCTGCTTAAACAATGGCGACTTAAGCTTATATACCTCCAGCCAAACCACGTGAAAGTTTCTTGTCTCACCTTCCGAAATCATGCCGGGTTCACGTGCCCCGTGCACTGCTTGCAAAACTCAACGCCTTAGGGCGTGAGTCCACTAACCTATAAAATCCCACCTTTTTATTCTAAGGGTCGGATCACCCTAACACTACTCACTGGATCCCCAAAATGAGATCATGACAATAACTACCCAGGAATCTTAATTTTTTGTAATAATTTCCGTATTCAAATGAAATATATTCTTCAGATGTTTTAGCAAGCAATGAAAGTTTATTATATTGATTTTCATATTTAATTATTTCATCTATTATGAAATGAAAATCATAACCACTGCCATTGTGAAAAAATACTGGAATTACTTTAGATTGTTTTCCTTCTTTGGTATTACAAGACTGACAAAGCAGCTCCTCGATACTTACCATTGTAATGATTGTGCTCTCTTACTTTGGAAACTTTTTCGTCAGAAAATTTAACATTACAAATATAACAGTTTGTTGCTTTGTTAAATTCTTTTTCTTGGGCATAAGTTACTTTAGCATTGTTATAATAATTTAATTTTTTACAGATTTCGTTATAATACATCATAATCATTTCGACAAATTTTTCTTTTGCATCTTCTCCGGTATAGGTATGATAAACGGAAGGACATAAATTATCATAATCGGATTTTATATACATTCCAAAACTAATAGCTTCTTGTTTAAAAATTGTATTTTGATAAGGTTCATTCTGGATTTGGTTGTGTTGTAGATATTCTTTTATTACATGATTCAAAATCGCAGTAGAAAACTATCGGTAGTCTAGATTTGAAATGATGATTTGTAAATTGTAAAATATTATTACCTTTTTTTGGAAGGATTGTTTTACACATTTTGTGATTTAAGCATTTCTCTTTATGATTATTTAAAGAATTAGGTGTTGTAAATACATTCATACAATTCCTGCAGATAAAAGCTTTGTTTGTAAATTTATCTGCTAATAAACTTTCTAAATTTTTTATGAGACAATAATGTGTATTTCCATCATTTTCTAAATATAAGAGGTCAATGAAGTTGGAACTTTGTTCATTGCAGTTTTGCTGATCAACAGAGGTGTAAATTGGATATAGAGAATATTTATCTTGTGGTTTTTCTAAAGCAAAAACATTTATAGAAATTGCAGTTTTGCTGGTCGACGAAGTCGAAATACTATTCTGGTTTTCAAATTTAGGAATATCTTTTATTTTAACAGGATATTCAATTCCATTCATATTTAAAGTCTTTTCATAAGGCGAATAATTTGAGAGTCTGTGAACATGATCATCAGCAGGATACAATTTAGCTAATATTGACCAAAGAAAGCATTTATTATCTTTTTTATTTTGAACATTGATAATATTTTTACTTTTAAACGGAGTAGGAATATATGAAGAAGCTCTTAAAGTTTTAGTTTTATAAAGTTTTACATTTGTTTTAATAATTTGATTAAATATATGTCCAGATCCTTTAGCCTGAAATCTATCAACCCAAGCATCAAACTTTTCCTCAATGGAATCATAAAATTTATTAAACTCATTCATGGAATTTATAATACCAAAACTTGATTGATAATGTGCTTCAATAAAATCAAAAGATAAAGGAGTATTAAATTCAGGGTTATTATTAACTTAACTTTTACTGTTTTATTACCTTTAAAATCTTCAATAAGTTTTCTCACTCTTTCCTTAATTAATTTGAAATATATGGAAGTATTATTTTCTTTCACATCATCGATAATGGTTTCTTTGATAATATCTTTGAAAGTTTTTTCTAACGAATTAGTTTTCTCGTTCATTTTCTCGTTCATTTTAGAAACATTCTTTTATGTTAGGGTTTTTTTCTCGTTCATTTTAGAAACATTCTTTTATGTTAGGGTTTTTTTCTCGTTCATTTTTAAGAAATATTTTTAGTAAAAAAAGTTTATTTTTCTAGTTTATTTTTATTATGGTTTTTATGATAATCAGGATTTCTTTTCATAAATTCTTCATATGCTTGTTTATATTTTTCCTTATTTTTTACATAAAGTAAATGTTTTTGAGGTTTCATACATTCTTTACATTTCGTTCTATAACCATCTGCACCTTTTTTTTCTTTGTAAAATGAATCAAGAGGTTTTCGAATAAAACAACCATTGCAAATTTTTTCCATTTTTTATTCTTTAATTTTATTATTAAAAATGTCTGAAAGTAGCACTCCGTTCGTGTCTGAAAGTAGAACTCCGTTCGTGTCTGAAAGTAGAACTCCGATGTATTGTGTAAAATGTAAAAAGCAAACCGATACTATAAATATTGAACAAGTTAAAACAAAGAATAATAGAAATATGTTAAAAGGCAAATGTGTCATTTGTGGAAGTACTAAAACTAAATTTATACCCTCAATTGAAGGCCGCGGCGTAGCCAATAGTCAAGGACGTGGTATAACCAACAAAATCATCAATAAATTTCCTTTTGAAATGCATTTGCCAGGTCATAATTTTACAGGACCGGGAACCAATTTGAAAAAACGATTGAATTCCAATCACACCAAAATCTTGGAGTAAACCTATTAATAGAGTTGATGAAGTCGCAATGCATCACGATATTTGTTATTTACAAAATCAAGATACTAAAACCAGAAATGAAGTTTGTGATAATAAGATGATACAGTCTTTAGATTCTATTTTAAAACCAACATTAAGAGAAAGAATGGATAGAAATATTGTTGAACCTATTATTAAAATTAAAAAAACTTTTGGAATGGCGAAAAAAAAAAAGCTCCAACTCCGTTGGTCAGCAAAGCTTAGACTTCGTCGGTAGTAAACCAGGCTTTACGAGTGATTTAGCAGAAGAACTTCATAAACCGGTATTTAAAAAATTTAAGAAAAGAAAAGTGATAGTTAATGGAATTGATAAAATATGGGCTGCTGATTTAGTTGACATGTCTGCTTATTCTAAACAAAACAAAGGATTTAAATATATTCTTGCTGTTATTGATGTTTTCTCAAAATATGGTTGGATGATTCCTTTAAAAAATAAAAGCGGAATAAGTTGCTGAAGGATTTAAAGAGATCAGCAGAGCTTCGACTCCGTCGATAAGCAGAGCTTCGACTTCGTCGATAAGCAGATATCCAGAAAAATTATGGGTTGATAAAGGAAGTGAATTCTATAATAAACATGTTAAGAGTCTTTTCAAAGAAATCTATTCCACAGAGAATGAAGAGAAAAGTTCTGTAGTGGAAAGATGGAATCGAACAATGAAAGAAAAAATGTTTAAATATTTTACGGCGAATGGTATTACGAAATATATAGATGTTTTAGATGATTTAGTAAATGATTATAATAACACCTATCATTCATCAATAAAAATGACTCCTATTGAAGGAAGTAAAAAAGAAAATGAATTAACCGTATATAGAAATTTATATGAAGAGACAAAGAAACAGTTGCCAAAGGTATCGCGTAGCCAATTGCCAAAGCCAAAATTTAAATTAGGTGATAGAGTTAGAATTACAAAGAAGAAAAAGTTTTTTGAAAAAGGTTACACACCAAAATGGGCAAAAGAAATATTTACAATAGATAAAATTTTATATACATATCCAATTACTTACAAAATAAAAGATTTAGATGATGAAGAAATTATTGGTTCTTTTTATGAAAAGGAATTACAACGAACTAAGTTTTAACGTAACGTAAAATTAAACGTAACATAAAATTGAACGTAACGTAAAATTGAACATAAAAAGTGTAAAATTTATCGTATTAAAAATAGTTGATTTTTATTCTCTTAAAAATGACATATGAAAATGTTCAATTAAATATTTCTGATAATCAGAAAGAAAAAAATACAAAGAGCTATGAAAAATGATACTCCTGTTACTATTAGAATTACAGAATCTGGAAATGATGTTTTAGCTTTAACAAAAACACAAATAAATAAATTGCGAAAAGCATTCAATCAAAATAAAGGAGCTGATATTTCTCTAAGTAGAAAACAAATAAAATATAACATGGAAATCGAAGGAGGGTTTCTGGCTGCTCTTGCTCGAATGGCACTCCCATTGTTATCTAAAGTTGTTCCATCAGTAGCAAAAGCTATAGGAATAGGCGGGCTTACGGGTTTAGCAAGTAGTGGTGTTCAAAAATTATTGGGAGACGGTCATAGACCCTATTATGGAGACGGTTTATATTTTAAAAAAGGTGGATGTCTCTGTCAAATTGAAACTGATGGAAAAGGTTTATATTTAGGAACTGTAAAAGGAAGCGGTAATGGGGAGTTTCATGGAGATGGATTATATTTAAAACGAGAAGGAAAAGTTTATAATGGTGAAGGTTTTTTGAGCGATTTGGTTAAAAGTATTCCGTTTATAAATATGTTAGTGTAACCAAAGGTCGAGACCGTGTTGGTGTAACCAAAGATCAAAACCTTTATTCTAAAATGGAAGCTTCGAATTATAGAATGAAAAAAATTCTTGACATTCAAAATTCTTTTGAAAGAACTAAAGAAAACAAAAGAATAACAGTTAAGAAATATTCAAAAGCTTTAAATATAATTGACGGAACTGATATAACTTTAAAAACTGTAGCCATTGGAATGGGAACAACAGGAGTAATACTTTTATCTACAGTGGTTAACATTCCTGCAGCTATTATTGTAGAAGGTCTTTCAATAGGTAATGGTTTATTAAGTATATTTTTAAGATATTTAAATAAAAAATTACAACATAAAGCTGATAAACATCAGAAAATTTTATTTTATTGGAATCAAAACTTAATACTATTCAAACTTATATTTCTGATGCTCTTGAAGATGGAAAATTTTCAGATGAAGAATTTAAACTTATTTTAGATGAAGAAAAAAAATTTAGAGAATTAAAAAATATAATAAAAAAGAAAAAAGTAAGCGATCCTGAATTAAATATAGATGATCCATTGAAAAAAATCGAAAATCTTATAGTATAAAAATGGTTTGATTTTTTTCTTTAAAAAATTGTTTGATTTTTATTACATTAAAAATGTCTTTTTTAAAAATTGAAGATCCTTCAAAACATGAAGCTCTTGTTAATGAATTTTTAAAAACAAAAAAAATATTCAATTAAGTAACTTAGGCGAAAGAGTAGGAGATATTGAAATGAAAAGAGAATTTTCGAAAGTATTTGCTCCTATTACAGAAAGTACACAAAAAGCAGCAGAAGAAACTAAGAAAGAAATACAAAAAATTCCACTTGCTATAGAACAAAGTCAACCCTTGAGAGCGATTGAACCTGCATTACAAGCAGAACTTGGATCAGCAGAGCTACGACCTAGTCAATTAGAAGAATCTTCACTAGCAATTGCTGCTTCTACAATTAACCTTGGTCCGATAGCAACCGAATATTTAACAAAATATTTAGGTAAAGATAGTGGGGATACAACTTTTGGAATTTATACTAAAGATGATAAAAAACTTTATATTGGTAGTAAACAAATAAAAATTGATAACGATAATATTATTATTGGAGACAAGAAATATAAAGGAACACCTGGTTTGTGGGAACTAATAATCAGCAATGGGCCTAAAAATTATCAACCCGAAGACATGAATGAATATGAATATATTTTAATTGATACTAATACTATGCATCATAATAACAATCCTAATAACGCAAGACCTAAATCTAATAAAGGAAACAAATATACTGAAATAATAAAACCGATTTGGGAAAAGATAAAAAGCTTAAAAGCACTTACTGCTGTAAATTATGAAGGAACCGGATTTCTTCCGTTGGATCCAGATGCTTTAATACAAAGATTATCATTATTAATGGCTAGTAAAGAAGCAGGAAATACAGGTGTTATAAATGAAATGACAAGCATTATAGATGAATTATATAGACAGAAAGTTATTAATAAGAAAGATTATAAAAAGTTACAACTAAAAAATTACTATATAAAATAGACGATGTTGGTGATAAATAAAGGATACAAAAGAAAATATGTTTATGGAGGATCAGGTCTTTTTTATTCTTTAATTTCAGCTGTTACGAGTAAAGTTATGCAAGATACTGCAAAAGAAGTTGTATCAAATGTTGCAAAGAAAACAGCAACTGACTTAGGACAAAAAGCTGTTAATAAATTTATAGTTGATAAAGTTTTTAAACCAAAAAAAGTAAACGGTTCAAATATATCTCCAGAAACGAACACAGTTCTATCTTCGAACTCAAAACAATTATTAAACAATTTATTAGGAAGGGGAATTAAACGTATTTAAAACCGGTGATTCTAAAACTCTGGGAAAAAACTGTTTTTTTTTAATGTTTATGCTTTAATAGAAGTTGAATTTTTATATTTTTAAGGATGGCCTAAAAGCTTGAATTTTCATGTGTTTATGTATTAATAAAGGTGAATTTTTAATATTTTTAAGGATGGTCGAAAAGCTTGAATTTTCATGTGTTTATGTGTTAATAAAGGTGAATTTTTAATATTTTAAAAGATGGTCTAAAAAGGTATTCTTCCTTCACTACGTATAGTCTACAAGTAATGTGTACACCATATGTGTAATGTGTGTGTGTGTGTGTTTGCTTATTGCACAATTTATGTAGTCATTTGTGAACTAGAGAATGTTTGTAATGATAACAGAAGTTTTCCATCTTTTTTTTTTTTTCCCTATCGGGTAGAGGGAGGGGGGTGTTAGGTAAATTATGAGTAGACTGTTTACATGACACAAATATTTTATCTAACACTGTAAAATATAACGTGTGTTCATGTTTAATGAATGAAAGGATGGCTGAAAAGATTCAACCGTATTAACATGAGCCTGATTATACATGTATTGCCAATGGCAGTATTGAAGAATTTATTATTATGTCTGATTCATTTCAACTGCTGTCTACTTCTAATGTATATAGTATATATACATGTAGTTACAGCATATGTGTAATGTGTGTGTGTGTTTGCTTATTTAATAATTTATGTAGTCTTACATTGGTTGGGGGGGGGGGGGGATAGGTAAATTAGTACCAATTATAACTATAACACATTTAAACGACTCAAACATTTATGTAATAACATTGTAAAATACAACCTGTCTTTTATATTCACAATTAATGTACCATGTTTAATGAATGGCTGAAAAGAATCAACCTTGTTGGTTTTAATGTGAGCCAGATTATATTGTCAATGGCACCACAAAATTATATATATATATTTTTTTTTATGATAGCGGTGGTAGTGGTGATGGCAATAGATGATGAATGATGATGACACGGGCAATGGGTGATGATGTTTCATTAAATGTTAACCTTTCTACTTTCTTTTTTTTTTTAAATCATTTTACGAGCTAAGTATACTTGATGCGTTTATTTCTTTCATTCCATCACAATAAGCCTGTGATTTCATTTTACATTTGTGGTACCATGGCAATATGTGTGCAAGTATTTTTTTCAAATTTGAATAACCTACCCTCAGTACAAAGCTTTTTGCTAGGTACCGGTATAACTCTTCCTTTGGGTGGTTCCTTTCGTTTTCCTTTTCTTGTGTAAGGGCAAGCTGGTTCTGGAACTGTAGAACCTTCTTTAAAGTGCTGTAAGAAAAAAAATTGGGGGGGGGGGGGGGGGGGGGACACTTATTTTAGAATTTTACAAAGCCAACATATTGGGTCTGAACACACTGCCGTCGTTTTCATTTATCAACAAAGATAAAGAGCACACTTTATCTTCGTTAATAAATGAAAATGAAATGAAAACGACAACAGTGTGTTCGGACACATTGACTGTCAACGAACAGCAGGGTGTTGCAGAGTTCAAATGTACCTACAGTGGCCCTCCTATACAACTCCATGAATACAATTTGCATACCAAAATCCCTCAGCCAGATAAAATTTGAGCTTGATTAGTTAATGATACGTCAAATACAGTACAGGTGTAGCAAAATGAAGAACAAGAGATCAGCGGATAAGAAAACAAAACACAAGAATTCGAACCCGTGCATTTGTGCTCAATCTGTCTCATTTCTTGCAAAGTGGATAATGAGCAATGTACAAATATATAGCTCATTCGTCAGTTTGTGAGAAGTGGAACAAATCATGCATAAAAATGTTTTGCAAAATAAAATAAGAATGGATAGGATAGCACTAGCAGCAGTAAGTGCACCAAAAATACATAACAAACAGTGTATTATTATTAAAAAGCACTGAGCACTGCAATTCTATGCTTGAATTTAAATTGCAGGATCAGGATTAAATTGTTCAGGCGGAATTAAGAACAGATGAGTAGCAAATCTGTCATAGGTGAGGCTTAGTTATGGGTCTTACTGGTGCTGTGGCGTAGTGGTTCGCGCGTTGGCCTAGTAGTCACTCGGTCAGCTGCTCCAATCCCGAAATGCCGTGTTGTGTCCTTGGGAAAGATACTTAACATGCATTTTCCTCAGCCCACCCATCTGTAAAATGGGTACCTTATGTAAAAATCAGGGAAAGTACAGTGGCGCTGTTTTGTGGCGACTCCGTCTGACATGGCCAAGCCAATATACCCCTGCTAGGGGTCCTGGAGTGTACTTTTATTTATTTTATTATTTAAGTCTCTACTAGGTAATCACAACCACATATAGGCCCATAGCCTTTAATAAATGCCTAGGCCTACACTTAAACAGTACAAGTGAACACACTACAACACACAGCAGTAAACCTAGAGACAAGTCTAGTAGTAGTAGTAGTATGCCTACTAGGACTAGCACTATAGACTAGACTAGGTAAGAGTTGAGCTTTAGCTCGAGCCAGCGATAGACCTGGATAGTCTTCGTATGTAATAATAATATGTGTACAGATAAAAAAAAAAGTAGGGTATAGAACAACAACACTTGCTGGTTAAGTCAGCTCTCTTACTTTGAACACATGTAACAAGTTGTGGCTGGTGGGGGTTGACGGTGTAGATATAGTGTAGATGAACCATTCATGGGGGTTTCACTCTTGTTACTGCGACTGGTTAGGCCGCAACATTCATTCGGTTCGTGCCAGGGCGGTAAAACTGCTCACACTGTCAAAGAAGAATATAAGTCTATTGTAGGGCTCAAAAGACGTTTATTCAATAACACACACACCTGCTCTCGTCTGGGGGAAGAGACGCAGTCATGTAACAGTATACCACTTAACAACAAGACAAATATATAGGCTACATGTAATGTCACATGGCATAGTTAACACGACTAGCATAATAATAATACATGTATAAAACGTAAATAAATCAAGAGTGAATATAATAAACACAGCATGAGATGTGCGATATCAGAGAGAGAGAAGGAGAGAGACAGAGAGAGAAAGAGAGAGAGAATAGTATTATCTAAAGACTTCTAAACATTCAGTACGCACCAATATCGTGGTCATCGATCTAACATAACACTAGTGAGCAAACAGTCTGCTCGGTTAGGCTAACAGTACACGGCATTTCAGTACATGTATCTAAAACGATATAAACAGCATAGCCACAGCTTAGGACTCTGGTACATGTGTATTATGATAGTGACTGGTATCATTGTGACAAATTCCAAACTGGAAGATGTACTTATTATGACAGGACAACAATCACAAACGACCAAGTATAACACTTAACAAAACAACCAAACAGGCTCACACATTTATTATAACATTAATATATATACGTTCAATTACATACGGTACATTATTCAATTTAATTACAATTCAAGGGTCATTCTTCCTGACAGTCACCCTATCTCCGGTTCCACAACCGTACAGCCCGTGCTTTACAACATAAATTTCCAGGCCCTTACTCGACCTAACATCAACACTCTATATAAGTCGTAATACAGACTATCAAGTACATAACTTAGACCTATGGTCAGCCCAATCCCCTAGATCCAGCCTGCCACGGCTGCTGGGCTGCCTGTCGGCCTTACGCCCTTGTCTGCACGGCTCCACAGCCTGTCTCCGGCCTGTGTCCGTCCACCGCGGGTGGTCTCACTGCCCGACCCCGGCACCTATAAGAATAACATTACATCTCTATAACATCATACACTTACTATCCACTTCACCACTCATTACGAACCATCACGCGTACATACACATTCCACAGTTCACTCACCACACAACTGCGCCTCTCTTCTGTAACACACCTCCCCCGTATTACACAGTACTCAGGCTAGGCTAGGAATCCACACTCCTAACGTACAGATCTCGCTCTAAGATAAGATAAGATAAGATAAGAATCACTTTATTATCCCATATGGGAAATTCGTTTTCACAGAGTGTTTAACAGCACACATGTGGTACATACATCTCACGTATCATTATAAATAAACAAACTCAATAAGTCAATAACAGACACACATGGCGTGACATGGAAAGAACCTTAATGAAATGTGGCACACATCTATCTATAAGATGACTTGCTGAGGCGAATTGCTGAAGGCAAGAATGATCTTCTGTATCTTTCCCTATGTTCACATCTATTAATACAGTAGCACATGACTTGCACACTCCTCGCATATAACTTATTTACATCATGGTCATCAGAAGAATATAGTACATCAATTATCAATCATAGTTCGACCTACCAGCCATCACTGGAAAAACACTAACACTAGTCTTCCGACTGCTCCCCTTATGTTCGCCCTCTGGGCTCTCTCTTGCGTCCGTTTCCTTAGGACTCTCTGTGTGCAGTGACTTGTAAGTACACCGATCTCGTCTCGTCCAAACCCCAACTCACAACATTCCACGCTTTCCATTAATTGTCTGCCGTGAGTTAATCTTACTATATCCCCTTCTCCCCGTAATTATTGATCCTCGCTCACTCGCTCGCGACATCATCCCCCACTCCAAAAAAATGAATGCAATTAATTTCAAAATCGCATCAAGATAAATGATGCGACATTTACGCAAAAAAATGACCTACTCATGCCTATAGCACATATGGTACCGAAATCAGGGGAAAACATGGCGATTCATTTGCCCTGCACTATGCATTTTTATATATCACATCATCAATACCTAACTAAAACATAATATCTAATACAGAATCAAAATCAGTCAACCTATCAACCATTCTTCATATAATATTTATAATGTCAATATTTTAAGATCGACGAATCGTTCCCACAGATCACTGTCAATGTTCATATGGTTCCCAATTTTCAATGACATCACGTTTTCAATCGTGCACAATTTGCTACTCCTCGTTGTTCCATCTGTGCGTCGAACGTTCCTCTCCTCCGATGGGCAAGCGCCTGAAACTTCCACCTAGGCTCGACTAAGGTAGTCGGCGATATGGTTACTGGTTCCTGGAATCGGTTTGTTACGAAGGGTGTCAGATTCTTCTGGGACCATAGTCGAAGTCCCCTCGAGTGTTACGGGGCTCGACTAAAGTCCCCGCCAGTTGTTATGACTTGGGTTATATGGGGAAGGATGTGCCCTCCGCTGTTACAGAGAGGGTCTTCTCAATGATGGTATTATGACTGCATTTAAATCGAGAGGTATTTAATATCTAATCTTTCGTACCATGCCACACACTAAGAACAATCTGAATAAGTTTCATAAACAGACCTGCGGGGCCACAAATTTAATTACATTAATTACCCTAACAATTTTATCTAGATCTATTATATAGTAAAGACAACATCAGCAGCATCAAATCCAAATTCAGTAATACGTCACTAGAAGTCTACTCTAGATTCCTATAATATTATTATACTTCTGACTCACTAATAATCTAAGTACTAATTATATATATCTCAGATCTGGTCTGCCTACTATATGTCAATCAATACACTAATATGGTCTCTGGCGACAATGTCATCTCAGCTATTTGTGCCTAACGCTTATAATAATCGAGCCCGTCAATACAAACTGACGTAGTTAAGTCTAGAGATCTACTCTAGGATGGGCTGGCAATGCCCAGCCTCATCCAGACAAATCAATCACAATTCACAGATGTGTATGCCATACATTCATACTAGTTGCAAGTCTATATATATCTTTATCTTGCATTCTTGGGTAGCACTCCTAGTACATGCGACAATCCTGTCCTACTGGATAACTTATGTTCAGCTCCTCGTTCATTGTTGAGTCATCAATAGACAAACACTTACGATTATTCCCTGGTGGGAAACCAGGGAACGATGGACAATAGCGGTGGGCATATCTCATTCAGGCATATGGATTCATCTCAAATGTCTATAGTGGACTAGACATGAAGTCGTACAAAGCTTTATGATTCTTCAGGCAGAATCGTGCCGACGCCTGCACAGATTGGAGTTTTCTGTATGGAGTGCAGGATATATGTCTGGGCTGACTTTTATACTGTCTAGCCACCTGCAACTACCGTCCAAATCCCTAGATTTCATTGGTGCGGTCAGCTCCGAGCTGAGCTCGCAGTATAATTTATTCTATTGTATAAGTCGGTTACGGCCTTGCACTAAGACAGCCAAGGTCGTCTTCTAAATAGGTTAATAACAATTAAATCCAAAAATCTTACTAACTTGACTCAGCACAATTCGTGCTTTCACGAACTACTGAATGTCAAAATCAATTACAACCACCTCACACCCTCTAACAATGCTATTACTCCCGAACTGGAGATATTCTGCCATCCCTAGTTTACCTACATATATTCCTTAACCATTTGCAAGGAAAAAAGATGTTTCAAAACAAACTGTTCACGAGAACAGCTCAAGGACAAATTACGCTGGATCTAATCAACAACATCGTAAAAAATTAACTCATGCACTCGTGACCTAGCACGGCATTTATGAACTTAATCTATTCTTGACACGGTTGGATGACGAACGTATACGGCTGTAAAGCCAATGCCCACCTCGATAACCGAGGGCTCGACGAACGATTCCTAGATAAAAACGTTAGTGGTTTGTGGTCTGTCTGGATGCAGAATTCTCGTCCCATCAAATAACGTCCTAATTTCTGGACGGACCACACAATGGCAAGACACTCCCGCTCTATTACAGAATATTTCCTTTCTCTCTGTAATAATTTACGACTGACATAGCATACAGGATGTAAATATTCATTCTTCTCCTGTAGAAGACAAGCGCCGACACCAGAGTCCGATGCATCTGTTCTGAGGATAAATTTAGATCGAAAATCTGGCAATATCAGAATAGGTGACGATGACAATGCCGTCACTAATTTATTAAATGCTGTCTGACATTCAGACGTCCACTGAACCTTATCGGGCTGTCCCTTCTTAGTAAGGTCAGTAAGAGGAGATGACAAAGAGGAAAAGTTCGGAATGAACTTCCTGTAATAATTTAGAACTCCCACTAAGCTTCTCACTTGTTTCTTTGTCTTAGGGATTTGCAACCCTACCAATTTATCAATTTTTGTTATCTCAGGTCTCTGAATACCTCTACCCACGAGATGTCCTAAGAATACTATTTCTGGACATGCCAAATACATTTTTGCGGGTTTAGCAGTTAAACCAAAATGACGCAATCGTTTAAAAATTACTGTTAGTGTCTGAATATGTTCAGACCATGACGACGTGTGACACGCTATATCGTCAAAGAATGACACGACATTAGGTATGTCCTTCAATACAAATCTCATTAATCTTGCAAACGTAGCTGGCGCGTTTACCAACCCAAATGGCATAACCTTAAACTGAAACAATCCTATGGGCGTTTGAAAAGCCGTGTATTGTTTAGATTCCTCAGCAAGAGGAATTTCCCAATACCCTTTTGTTAAATCTATCTTCGAGAACCACGTCGAACCAGCCAATGAAGCTATTAATTCCTCTTGGAATGGTATAGGCTCCCTATCGCCTACAGTAATAGTGTTAAGTCTCCGAAAATCAATACAGAACCGCACCGATCCATCAGGTTTTTTTACCAGGACGATGGGTGATGAATATGGCGATGTTGACGGTTCTATCACGTCTAACTTCAACATGTCCTGAACTTCCTTAATAACCCTATCTCTGGAAGCAAAAGGTAACGGATAAGTTTTAAGACACACTGGCTTATCCGAAGTCAACTTTATCTGGTGCTGGATCACCCTAGTACGACCCGGCAAATCTGTGATAACATCTGGGAATGAGGATAACAGGGTCTGAAGTTCCCTACTCTGTGAACTCGTAAGGTCAGGGCTAACATTTACGTCCCTGTAACATTGTGTCGGAGCTAACTCCGGCAATTGAATTTCTACTTCTTCCTGTGCATCGGTATCGCCCACGTCAATGTCTGACTGGTCTACGACCCCCGTACATGCAACATTGAAGACACTCTCCTCTGGTTCCGTCTGAGAACACAGATACTCTGGTCTCTCATAAAATCTCTGCAGCATATTAACATGAAAAACCTTAACTGATCCATCAATCTGAATAGCATAATCTACCTTCGAAATGACTCGCTCAATAGTATACGGACCTTTCCATGTCATTAATAACTTATTATGATCGGTAGGCAATAACAACAAAACCTTGTCCCCTGACTTAAAAATTCGCAGTTTGGAACCTCTATCTTTATATGTCTTCGCTCTCTTCGAAGCGATACTAGAAGCTTCTTCCGCAATAGTGCGCGCTGAAGATAATCTCTGCCTTAAATCAACAAGGTACTGAAACACTGAAATTTGCTCATCGTCTCCCGATGATGGCGACGTCATCATGTCCCGAAGAACATCAGTTGGACCCCTAGGACTACGACCATACAACATCTCAAACGGAGAGAATCCCGTTGACTAATGCCGTACCTCCCTATACGCAAACAATACTGCAGGGATATACCTATCCCAATCTTTAGGGCGATCAGCAGCTACCTTACGCAACATCGACTTTAGCGTCGAGTTAAGTCTCTCGCACATGCCATTAGCCTGCGGGTGATATGGAGTGGTAGTGATGGGTTGTATGCTAAACAAGCGAAACAATTCCTTCATCATATCCGACGTAAATTGCGCACCCCTATCAGACAAGATCTACTCCGGTATTCCCACTCTAGCGAAGATGCCAAATAACGCTTCCGCGACCGCCTCTGACGTTATAGTACGAAGAGGAACTGCCTCTGGCCATCTCGTAGCATTACAAATGATAGTTAGAAAAAATCGATTCCCCCTATCAGTAGCTGGGTGAATGGGGCCAACAAGATCAATCGAAACCTTTTTAAAAGGTTCCGAAACCGTGGGGATAGTCTGAAGAGGAGCCTGGGGTGTGCGACCCTTGTGAGTCGTCTTTTGGCACGCACTGCACGTCTTACAATACAGCCGGACATCTCTGTGTATTGACGGCCAATAAAAAATTTTCAGAACTCTTTCCTTAGTTCTAGCCATTCCCATATGACCCGCTAATGGAACATCATGGGCCAAACGCAATACTGTTGCAATTAACAACGCTGGCACAACTACCTGCTTCAGAACCGAAGCCACTGTCACGTACTTACGGAACAGAATGCCCCCTTGGATAAGAAAGGAAGATGAACCGTTCTTATACTTCCTCGTTTTCTCAGTTCGCGCTGTCACGAGTGGAGTGAGTGCAATTAAGGGGATTGCTACAGAGCGGGTGTAGAGTAAGAAGGGCTCACGGCAGACAGGTAGGGAAAGACGTGAAAGGAAGAGAGTAAAATTAACGCACGAAGACAAGTAAGGGAAGCGTGCATGTTATGAGTGGTGGGGGTCTGAATGAGGCGAAAGCGCTGTATTACTATCACTGCAAGTTAGAAGGTCCTACTGAACGGACGCTAGTAAGAGCCCAGCGGGCGGACATAAGGGGAGCAGTCGAGAGACCAGTGAGAGAGTTTTTTCCAGTGATGACTGGTAGGTAGAACGTTGATTGATAATTATGATTGATGTATTATATTATATTCGTCTATTACCATGATGTAAATAAGTATATGTGAGGAATGTGGAAGCCCTTGATATTGGATATAGCAATGTGCGCCATGAGCAATAGATGAAAGTGAGTTCATGGATTTGTAGCGCGAGTGAGTAGTGTGTACTCCGATGGAGGTGTGTGTCACAAATCCCAGACTGGGAGATGTAATAGTTTATGACAGGACAACAATCACGAACAAACAAGTTTAACACTTAACAGAACAACCCATCAGACTCACACATTTATTAAACATAATTATACAGATAATAGCGCAATTACATACATTATATTACTGAAATTAACTGCCGTACAACGGCCTTATTCTCACACACACTCTCCCTCGGATCCACAACCCGGTAGTTACTCCTAAAGGCACTTCGGCCTCAGCCTCTCCCCTCAGGGTCTTAATAGCACATTAATAATTCACTGGCACCGCAGTCTCTCAATATCACCTTCCTATTGTCATACACCTTAGCATTCCCCTAGCACCTCAGCAGGGCAATAACACATTATCATTATCAACACATTTACCGCGACCATGCCTGTACATGCTCTGTAGAAGGAGAAATCACATGGGACACATTACCAATAATGAGCTGAGCCCCCGGGAATAATCCAACGACCGCCTCAACTTCACCGCTAAGAAAAGGTGTATCAATCTCTATCTTTGCGATAGGTAACTTCTCAATGGCGCCCGAAAACTGAATACAGGGAATAGTCTTACCTGTAAGCTGTGACTCGCGAATGCAATCTCTGTGCACCCCTACAACGGTAGATCCTGTATCACGCAATACTGACACCGGTTCGTCACCAACAAACCCTGGATAAACCCGAAGACCACCACCTGTGTGACATGAATTAATAACGGGAATTTTTCTCCCACAAGGTAAAACACCGGAAGATAATAATTTCTGACAACTGGGACACTCAGAATACTGTCCGCCTCTGCCGTCCGATGTGACACACGCGGCCGCATGATGAAGTTTATTAGGAGAATACTGAGTGGAGCTACTATGACTGCCATCCACGTTTGCCGCTATCCTACTTGCAGGACAATTAACGCTAATGTGATCTGCTCTTCCGCAGTTCCAACACTTCGCTGCCGTACACTCCCGTGAAAAATGACCTACGCGTCCGCTAGTCCAACACTTCGTCCCCTGTGTTCCGCAAGACCTGGGTCCCCGTGACCCATCGCGACCCGAACTAAAGTCCCTCTGCCGTCGATCATCGGCAAAGGTTACGAAACGCCCTCGGCCATTACCGCGACCTCGCCCTCCTGCTCGGTCAAACTTACCGGCCACATATTCAGGTGATTGGCCATACCCCCTACGTGGGACCTGAGTTTGTCCATTAAAGCTGCCACGCGGACGCGACCTATCTTTGCTACGTCCTGTCGGCGACCCCTCAACAACGGCGATGTAACCACCATCCTGAACGTACGCCTTCGCCACTGGTTTGGAAGGATGTGCCGTACGGTATGCCTCCGCTAACTTTGGCGCCTCCTGCACCGTCGCGGGTTCATTTTCTTTAAGAAAAGCCACCAAATCTCAATGACACGATGCATAGAGCTGGTCACGGATCATTAGGTCCTTCAATTTCGCAAAATCTGTGCCAACATGCGATAAGTCTAACCAGTTCGTGAAATACTCCGTCAATCTGGCAACGAAGGCACCAAAATCTTCCCTAGTATCCGCACGTGCTCGCCTAAACTTCTCCCGAAAATATTCCTCCGTACGCGCAAAGCGGCGAAGTAGCAAGGACTTCAGTTTATCGTAATCATGCACGTCCTCGCGCTGTAATTCTTTAAAATAGGTCAACGCTCGACCCTGTAATAGAGATGCCAGGTACGTGGACCATAGTTTCTTGTTCTCTCCCCACTGCAGTTGTGCATTTAGTTCGAACCTATAAAGGAAGGCATCAATATCGTCGTTCTGATCGTCGAACGTCGGCAGCTTGATCCGAACCCCACCTTTATTTTGTCCCTGCCGCTCAACTGTTTCCGTTGGCGCTTCCTTCTTGCTTTCTAACTCCGCGATTCTTACTCGCGCCTCTCTCTCCTGTTGCTTATCCCTAGCCTCTCTCTCCCGCTCTTGAGCTTCTATCTCCTTTAACTTTAACTCCCTTTCCTGCTCCTTATCTTTAGCCTCTCTTTCTCTCTGCCGCTCTTGAGCCTCTTTTTCTCGCTCTCTATCTTTAGCCTCTCTTTCTTTAGCACGCTCATCGCGTAACTCCGCCTGCTGCTCCTTAATCCAGCTACGCAGCTCTTCTCCTTCAAGACCAAGTTCCTTAGCTAACTTCATTAGTTGCTGGAGCTCCGCCATTTCACGGATTTATGAGTATGATATGCAATGTCAAAAAGACTAACCTTTCGGTATGATTACTAACGACAAATCGACGTGAGACCTGAGACTAAGCCTATGTATCCTTATGCGCGACGCGACATTGAGTCGCCCGCGATCGTCGCTCGAGATCAGTCGCGCGTAGTGTCTCCTTATGCGCTAAGATTCGCTAGCTAAAATCCGGGGTCAAGCGATGTCGCTCGATCGCTCGAATCAAAAGTGTCTCCTTATGCGCGAGCGACGTCTTGTCGCGTGTCAAGTCGCCATGTTTCACTTTTTTCTTTGCGAGGATAGACCCAAGACCCACTATGTCAGGACGGTGCAATTCAAGCACTTCCGTCCGCCGAGTCAGGAGTTTCTAAAAATAGTTCCGTGCGCACAATCATAAACACAGGCATGTAAATTCGATTCGTCGTTCGTGTTGATCTGGGAGAAAATCCTGCACCTTATTTGTAATTACTGCAGATATAGACAATCATCAATCAAGACATTTGGCACTAGTGGCTGTAAAAGAATATGATGGTTGCACAGGTTAAAGGCTGGCAAGACCTAGCACAACCTTGATAGAGACTGTAGATTTTTTTCTGAAGTTGTTTTCCAAACAGACATTGGCCCCCATGGTCACTACTTTCAAAGCAAGTTAAAACATCTGCCTTGCACACTCGAGCACAAGTATTCCAAATGCAGCTGTTGCACACCGGATGATGTTGTTAACTTGTTCCTGACAATTCGACTGCATCACCAGATCAGCCTAAGAAATAGTACATCAAAACAGAAATTTTCAAGAAAGAAACTAGGAAAACTGAAGAAGCTGCAACATGAGTAACACTTTCTTCTTCTTCTTTCGGTCACTAAATCTAAATCTGCAGATTTGCTCTTTTCAGAAAATCTATGGCATTTGTTCTTTTCAGAAAATCTATGGCTTTCTGCAGTTGTGACAGAACACCACAGAGTCTGACATTCAGGTCGGTGGGTTTGGGCCAATATGTTTCCCGTAGTGCTGAGAGGAGTGTGCAGTTCTGCAATATAAGCTCTGTGTTTTGAGGAGACTGGCTGCACTCACATTTTTATGGCAGATGTTCCTATTTTAAACTTTGTGAACATATTGTGGTGCAGCCTATTGTGACCAGTTCTTAGTCTGAACAATATCACTTGATCCTCTCTGTTCAGGAGATGATATTTATCCTGTTGGTTTATTTTGCTGCCGTCTGTTGTTTTTGGTGAGGTTTTTCTTCTTATAATAGTTTAAGAGCCACTGTGGCTGCTCCAAGCCGGAACCCTCCTTGGCCAGTTGGTCTGCTTTCTCATTGCCTGGCACTCCACAGTGTGATGGTACACAATGTGATGGTATCCACTGTATGACTATCCTGTTTCGATTTCCAAGGTGAGTAAAACATTTCTTCAAGTCGTTAAGCTTACCAGCTTGAAGGGCAGTAACACTTTCAAATTTCATTATCATCAGAATATTACGGATGGAATTTGGTGAGTTCGTGTTGTTGGTTTTTTAATCGCCTATCTGGTCACTTTTCCTATTTCATTACCCTTTTTCTGCTACCCCGGTTATCGCTACACTTTTCCATAAAATTAGAAGACGTAAATTTCCTCTCTGGTCTGATGTATGTGAGAACTTCATTCAAAGTTTGCATTTTATGCCCATTTATTTGTTTTAATTATTTAAATAATCGCACATCTGGTCTCTTTTCCTACTTCATTAGTCTTATTCGGCTACCTTGGTTATCCCTACACTTTTTCATAAGATTGGAAGATGTACAGTTCACTTTGGGCTTATGTATGTAAGAACTGCATTCAAAGTTTGCAGTTTATACTCATTTATTTGCTTTAATCATTAAATCAATTATTTGAATAGATAATCTATTGTATAGTGGCGTAGTGGGTCTTGGGATAGACTTTCAAGATGTATGTAGTGCAAGGAAAAAGTACTACACATGGTACGCACACTGAATCAGCACTCGCAAGATATTTCGACCAACGGCTATGCTTTAAATCAGCCACACCTCCAGACAGTCTGACGCGACCACCTAGCCGATCGCGACATGACTTGATCTCACGCGATGGTCACTCGAGACTAAACGTGGCGTCGCGTATAAGGAGATGGCTTCTCACAAATCTTACTCGATTGATTTTGGAGCAACAACAATCGCGAGCGACTCAACGTCGCGTCGCGCATAAGGATACGTAGGCTAAGTCGAATATAAGCACAAGATGTATCGTAATTTTTGTGAACACAAAAGAAAAGAATAAACAAAGAAGAGGAAATTCAGAAAAAGAACCACAAGGACATCAAGAACAACGAACCAGAGTAGCACAAAGGCTTCTAAAAAAATTATAATGGGGAAAAAAATGCAACCTAACTACGCCGCTTACACTACAAGGTACGAACAAGAACAGAGCCTGAAAAAAAGAACGTATTTACAGATAGGTGAGACAAGGGGGACAAGAGAATACGTCTTCCTGCAAAACAGAGAAGATATCGACGCCACAACTAAACAAATGTAAAGCCCAAAAGAACTGTTCACTGTGATGAACGCGGTTCCACGTTTAGCCCACCACCCTAAGAGGATAAACTACGTTCACCACAGCAAACCCACTCCACCGCCCGTATAATCTATGACAACAACAAAAACAGGAAAAACAGAGAAAAAGACAGGTTCAGGAACAGCCCACAATCCAGGGCACAAAATTTTTCAGTTCCACTTAACTTTTATATATGCCGGAGCTCTGGGCTGCTTGACTCCTCAGGCTGGCACACACTCTCTCTGCAGAATTTAAGCACACATTAATACATATTCATAAAAATACATGCATCAATACATATTCATAAAAATACATAAATCATCTCATCATGAAATTTCCATTCATCCAACAACAGAAGACAACAGCACAAATTTCTACCACAACAGAAATACAACTAAACGGACGAATACACAATGTCAAAATGACCACAGGTAAACTAGACGAGCCCCCACTGTAACAAATTCCAAACTGGAAGATGTACTTATTATGACAGGACAACAATCACAAACGACCAAGTATAACACTTAACAAAACAACCAAACAGGCTCACACATTTATTATAACATTAATATATATACGTTCAATTACATACGGTACATTATTCAATTTAATTACAATTCAAGGGTCATTCTTCCTGACAGTCACCCTATCTCCGGTTCTACAACCGTACAGCCCGTGCTTTACAACATAAATTTCCAGGCCCTTACTCGACCTAACATCAACACTCTATATAAGTCGTAATACAGACTATCAAGTACATAACTTAGACCTATGGTCAGCCCAATCCCCTAGATCCAGCCTGCCACGGCTGCTGGGCTGCCTGTCGGCCTTACGCCCTTGTCTGCACGGCTCCACAGCCTGTCCCCGGCCTGTGTCCGTCCACCGCGGGTGGCCTCACTGCCCGACCCCGGCACCTATAAGAATAACATTACATCTCTATAACATCATACACTTACTATCCACTTCACCACTCATTACGAACCATCACGCGTACATACACATTCCACAGTTCACTCACCACACAACTGCGCCTCTCTTCTGTAACACACCTCCCCCGTATTACACAGTACTCAGGCTAGGCTAGGAATCCACACTCCTAACGTACCGATCTCGCTCTAAGTTCACATCTATTAATACAGTAGCACATGACTTGCACACTCCTCGCATATAACTTATTTACATCATGGTCATCAGAAGAATATAGTACATCAATTATCGATCATAGTTCGACCTACCAGTCATCACTGGAAAAACACTAACACTAGTCTTCCGACTGCTCCCCTTATGTTCGCCCTCTGGGCTCTCTCTTGCGTCCGTTCCCTTAGGACTCTCTGTGTGCAGTGACTTGTAAGTACACCGATCTCGCCTCGTCCAAACCCCAACTCACAACATTCCACGCTTTCCATTAATTGTCTGCCGTGAGTTAATCTTACTATATCCCCTTCTCCCCGTAATTATTGATCCTCGCTCACTCGCTCGCGACAATCATAACTTCCAGAGTCTAATATACTTATGAGGAAAATACATCTATTGCTTACAGAGTTACACTCATCGTAAATATCTGATAGCATCTGATATTATCATCTTAAAATCACCAAGAACAGTATTATAAGTATTAAAGAGCACGCACCTGTCAAAGAAGAATATAAGTCTATTGTAGGGCACAAAAGACGTTTATTCAATAACACACACACCTGCTCTCGACTGGGGGAAGAGACGCAGTGCTTGGGGCTTGACAGGCCCGGGGGTTTTATACGATTCTTTCCCATCCTCCCACGGTCTTGGGTGCGGGTCAGTCTAACTGTCGCTCACAGTTAAGCACTGTGATTGGAACACGCTCCTTTAAGACAAAATACTGAATGCCAAAATACCACATACCACATACTCCCCCCTGAACACCAAAAATCGTCCCAATTTTTGCTCAGAATGGAATAAAAAAGAACGAAAGAAGAACAAAACCACCTAACTGAAACCTTAAGACACATCTGAGGTCTCGGACAAGTCAACTCGAATAATGCATACCATTAATGTCTACGGAATTTACGGAAAATAAAAGAGTCCCGAACTTTATCTCTTAAAGTTCTTAATTGTTGTGAAATAACGAAGTCACCAGATATCATCCATCTTGGCCTTCGTCGTCGTCTAGGCGACCGAATTTCTACCTGAGTCTCACTGGACTCAGAATCTGCCAGAGAACTAATGTCGTGGTTGGACGACAGATAGTCATCAGTGCCTGACATTCGAACTGCGTTCGTCTTTAAGTCTGACCGGTCGATAACGCAAATACATGTACTTTGCTCTGAATCTGAAGGGGAAGGCTCATGTCGCTCTCGCGAATTCGCGACGGACCTCTCGCATTTTCGTGGGGCGCGACTTAACACAGTCACCTTATCCATATCAGGTTGCTCGCCAACCTCTCTCGGTGTGAAGGGTAGCAACAAATTTCGGTGTAAGACAGGTGCGTGCTCTTTAATACTTATAATACTGTTCTTGGTGATTTTAAGATGATAATATCAGATGCTATCAGATATTTTCGATGAGTGTAACTCTGTAAGCAATAAATGTATTTTCCTCATAAGTATATTAGACTCTGGAAGTTATGATACCAGTCACTATCGTAATACACATGTACCAGAGTCCTAAGCTGTGGCTATGCTGTTTATATTGTTTTAGATACATGTACTGAAATGCCGTGTACTGTTAGCCTAACCGAGCAGTCTGTTTGCTCACTAGTGTTATGTTAGATCGATGACCACGATATTGGTGCGTACTGAATGTTTAGAAGTCTTTAGATAATACTATTCTCTCTCTCTTTCTCTCTCTGTCTCTCTCCTTCTCTCTCTGTGATATCGCACGTCTCATGCTGTGTTTATTATATTCACTCTTGATTTATTTACGTTTTATACATGTATTATTATTATGCTAGTCGTGTTAACTATGCAATGTGACATTACATGTAGCCTATATATTTGTCTTGTTGTTAATTGGTATACTGTTACACCACTGCGTTGTAGATGAACCATTCATGGGGGTTTCACTCTTGTTACTGCGGCTGGTTAGGCCGCAACATTCACTCGGTTCGTGCCAGGGCGGTAAAACTGCTCACACTGTCAAAGAAGAATATAAGTCTATTGTAGGGCACAAAAGACGTTTATTCAATAACACACACACCTGCTCTCGACTGGGGGAAGAGACGCAGTGCTTGGGGCTTGACAGGCCCGGGGGTTTTATACGATTCTTTCCCATCCTCCCACGGTCTTGGGGGCGGGTCAGTCTAACTGTCGCTCACAGTTAAGCACTGTGATTGGAACACGCTCCTTTAAGACAAAATACTGAATGCCAAAATACCACATACCACACACACATAGTGGTAATGTGTGATCTTATCCAGGTTGAGCTGGTCATGTGTTCGGTTGCATGCACGAATCCATTCTAGACAACGCTCCTTTTGTGTCCGTGGCATTGGAAATTTTCTAAATGTGATGCCTCTCATGTGTTCCCGATCTTTGTATCGGCTATCGCTGTTGCAGCAGCCCCGTGAGCATCTTTTTTACAGGCATTTTACATCTATTGAAGCACAGACCTTCACACGCGTTTACTGCCTATTAAACAATCGCCATGATGCATTGTCCTAGGCCAATCGGCTGTCTGTACTGTACCCATTTCTAAAAATATCTCGTGGGGCTGGCCCATGATCCCCTTATTGTGGTAATGTCTATTTGTTATGTGGTGATAACAAACAAAGAGAAGTCAGTTGTAGCCGGGCACATAATCTACTTTATTCTGGTATGAGTGTCACCAAATATCAATAAAGATAAAGTCATTTACACACTTTCATACATTAGAATAGGTGACCTAATGTATTACCAACCTACTGAGAGTAATGCAACATGAAAAGTAGTGTAGGTAAAGTGGTGGTGTTAATTAATCACACAATGAATAAGAGGTAAATTATTTCCCTTACTACGTAATTAAGTGTAGGTCTAACCAAGGGCAGTAACTAAGTAATTACATGTATGCGTAATTTCCCTTGATTATATATGGATATATAACAATCATCATCATTGCCTTTCTCACCCTGGATCAGGGTATAGGCCATCAACAAACACTTTCCATCCCTCTCTATCATGGGCCAGCCTCTTTACATTATTCCAAGTCTTTCCGCTTCGTTGCACATCATTTTCTCTGGCTCTTCTCCACGTTCCGCGCGGCCTTCCTCTTGATCTCTTGCCCTGGGGATTCCAATCCAATACCTTCTTCGTGATGCTGTTTCCTGGCCTCCTGAGAGTGTGGCCGATCCATCTCCATCGCCTCCTACCAATTTCCTCTCTGACTGGGCTTGTTCTTTTCCATACAATTTCATTGCTGACCTTGTCTGTCCATCTGATCTTAAGTAGCTTCCTCAAACATCTGTTGATGAAAACTTGGATTCTCTCTATGCAGGCCTGGGACGCATTCCAAGTCTCACATCAATACAACAGGATTGACTTCACGTTCGAGTTGAATATCCTCAGCTTTGTTTTTAGAGATATATCCTTGGTTCTCCAAATCCTGCTTAAGGACGTGAAAGCTGACTGTGCCTTTCCAATTCGTGCTTTGACTTCTGCCTCTGTTCCTCCCTTATTGTCAATGATACTCCCAAGATAGCAGAAGGACTCTATATCTTCCAGTCGTTGATCTCCTACTCTGACTTGTTCGCTTCGGGGTGCAACAATTTTTAGGACCTTCGACTTCGCAGGATGTATCCTCAATCCAGTAGATTCTGAAATTTTATTTAGAGCTGTAGTCTTTGCTTGCATCTGGTCGTGTGTGTGCGACAATAGTGCCAAGACATCTGCAAAATCTAGATCGTCCAGCTGTGTCCATGGGGTCCATTGTATGCCATTTCCTCCTCCACTGGTGGTTTCTTTCATAAGCCAATCAATCACCAGGATAAACAGAAATGGGGACAGCAAACAACCCTGCCTAACACCAGTCTTGATATCAAAGCTGTCAGTAAGCTCACCATCATGTACGACTCTGCCACTTGTCCCCTCGTACATGCTCTTGATAAGATTCACCATCTTCTCTGGGATTCCATAATGTCTCAGTATTCTCCACAGTGTTTCTCTATCGATGCTATCAAAGGCCTTCTCGTAGTCAAGGAAGTTCACTATCAGTTGGGAGTTCCACTCTAGCGACTGCTCTACTATGATTCTCAGCGTGGCGATCTGGTCGGTGGTTGATCGATTACTCCTGAAACCAGCTTGCTCCTCACGAAGTTTTGGGTCTGTTGCATTCTGTATTCGCTTGAGAATAATCCGATTGAGAACTTTTCCTGGGATGGAGAGAAGTGTGATTCCTCTGTAGTTACTACAATTGCTGAGGTCCCCTTTTTTTGGAAGCTTCACGAGGTGTCCTTCCTTCCAGTCCTTTGGAAACTTGCCTCCGATCCAAATCCTCGAGAATAGTGAGTGCAGACCCTCTGCAGCCCCAGCAGCATCTGCCTTCAGCGCCTCTGGTGGGATCTGGTCTGGTCCAGCTGCCTTGCCTCGATTTAACTGCTTTATGGCATCATTAATCTCTGCTTTATTCGGAGGGTCGCAACTGATCGGTAAATCATTTCTTGCGGGTAGAATGTCGGGTGGGTTGCTTGGTGGAGGTCTGTTCAAGAGGCTGTTAAAATGTTCTACAAAATAATTCCAAAATAATTGGCGCCATTTCTACTGAGAGGCAAGAATTGATACTGCCCGCCATTCGGGCGGCTGATGGGAGGTGGGCTTCCGCATGATGATCTTCCATAGGCGGAACCGGCCGGGTCATAGTGCTGAGGGCTGGTACTAGCGTGCCCTTGGTGACCCTGGGAATAAGAACATGGCGAGGGATGGCCTTGAGGAGGAGGAGGAGGATTTGGACCCCCGTTGTTGTGGCCTCCCTGGAGAAAGTTCAACGTGGGGCTGGTGTCTCCATTTCCATTGTGACTTTTCATCATCATCATCATTGCCTTTCTCACCCTGGATCAGGGTATAGGCCATCAACAAACACTTTCCATCCCTCTCTATCATGGGCCAGCCTCTTTACATTATTCCAAGTCTTTCCGCTTCGTTGCACATCATTTTCTCTGGCTCTTCTCCACGTTCCGCGCGGCCTTCCTCTTGATCTCTTGCCCTGGGGATTCCAATCCAATACCTTCTTCGTGATGCTGTTTCCTGGCCTCCTGAGAGTGTGGCCGATCCATCTCCATCGCCTCCTACCAATTTCCTCTCTGACTGGGCTCTGTCTTGTTCTTTTCCATACAATTTCATTGCTGACCTTGTCTGTCCATCTGATCTTAAGTAGCTTCCTCAAACATCTGTTGATGAAAACTTGGATTCTCTTTATGCAGGCCTGGGACGCATTCCAAGTCTCACATCCATACATGTCATTGCACGCTTTCAAGTTAACCGTCTTCCTCAACTATCAGTGAGTTAATCTTACAACTCTATCCCCCCTTTACAGCAATCCTTTTAATCGCGCTCACTCCACTTATGACACTATGAAAACAGTTTGACCGTATTTTACCTCGTTTGGCCAGCAAATATAACGATTAAAATCAAATGTCTGACTTCTCACCAGCTCATGATAGTCATTTTGCAGTAACAAGTGAGGTAAGGAACATCTCACTAAAGATAGCATTCAAACAAAATGTCCTGTATCTTTTCATGTTCATTACTTTACTATTTCAATGACGTTTGGAAAGGTCATTAGTGGGACTTCTAACATTTTTGTAATCTCAGGTTATTGTTAGGGTTCATCCTGGAACATGTGTATACAATACATAACATTTGATGATTTCACTCAACATTAACTATTGATGATTTCACCCAGTAACCAATACATTTATTAAAATCATTTTGATTTCACTCAATAGCAAATAAAATTTGATTCACCCAGTAACAATATAACATTTGGTTCACCCAGTAACCATATAACATTTATTTTGATGATTTCACCCAATAACAATGTAACAGTTGATGATTAAACTCAGTAACAACTTTTTCACTTTCTAACAAATACAAGAGTGCAGTAGTCGAAAATCTTGTTCATTCTGAATTCAGCTGTGTCCGAATATGTCCACTTTCCACTTCCCACGGGGATGTCATCAAAGATAGCTCGACTTTCAGCCAAACTCACAACTGAAAGTTAAAAGTTCAAAGGCTGTCGTCCTTCTTCCCCGCCACTTCTCCAGGACAAAAGCTGTCAGACAACAGAGTATACAATGTATAATTGTGCTGCTGTCATGGTGCTTTCACTCCAGGCGTAGATGCTGTATACAGCGGGTGTTTATTCTATACGGGCCAGTCCATGTCGATCCCCACCACCCATCTGATTTAGCGCCGTGATTTTTTTTGTGCAAGGGGGTCTACATTTCCCAGACGTAAGGATTTTATAAACAGTTCCCTGCCACTCTGGTTTTCTCAGACTGGTCAGTTCCTTTCTTTGTTTACCATGCATTTATTTATATTATCTGCTCTACAATTTCAAATTTGAAATACTGTTTGAACGCTGCAATGAGCGGGGTTCAACCCGAGACACAGAATACCGAGACGGACCATTCCTTCTTTCACTATATGTCCACAGCTTGTGCGCGTATAGACACGATGACTACTACTCACAGAGCCCTGTGGTACTGTCTTTTCGTTCAATTATGGTGTGTGATGCAAATTGTTGCATTGTTGACATGGATGGTACGCGCACAAGCCGGCGGATGGAAAATGATGAATTGGTCCGTCTCTACATCCCGTCTCGGGTTCAACGTCAGATGACCGACTCTATCTGAAGAAAGACTTGTGGAAAAGGTTGGGTTAAAATACAAAATCTGAGAATCCCAATGGTCTCTAGCCTATTGTGGGAACCCCAATAAAACCCGTCATATAAATCAGTCCATGGTAATCAGTGCATGTCTATTGTAAATGTGGTACCGTATACGTGTGCATTTTGTACCACGTACTTTACGGTATAGTAGTACATGTACTGGTAGGTGGAGGGCCTAGGGTTCATAGGGGCGCCTAGTGGGGGGCCCATTTGTTCACGTGACCTGATGACCTTTTACAACACCGCTGAAGCGTGAAAGCTTCACACCAAATGTTACAATTTAGCCGACCTGATTTGTCAGCCATGCATGAAGTCGCTGACTGGGCATGGGCATGCATTGTTAGAGTTTTACTGAAGTATCGGTTCAGGAGTATCGGTGACATTTCTGCCTCCGAAAAATAGGTAGAATTCCCCGCCCTCTTTCCTAAGAATCCCAACTATTTATAAACTGATGTGACAGCCATTCTCTCCCCACTCCACCCCATTTAAATGTTTTAAAAAAGAGCATATCAGTTTCAAGTGACCTACACCCGCCGAGTTTAAATGGATTTGGAGATAACATATCGGAAAAGACATGATTTAAACTTCCGCATTGAGCATTTTTTAAAGAGATCTGAGCTCGTTGCTGGGAAAGTAACCGAAAAAAAAAAAAAACATTATCAACTAGATGTCCTACCGAGCATTGCCCGGAATAAACAATAATGCGCCCCCCCCCCCTCATATAATAAAAGTAATAAACTACAGTCTTGCTTCAGAACCCATGCGCACCAGAACACTACACACCAAACTGAACGCTTGATACGGTTACTTTTTATGACATGTACGATACTATAATATATTACGAAACAAACATGCAAAAATACAGATGTTACATAGCATTCAACACTGTTATTTTTAAAAAATACATGCTTGAAGTAAACAACTTTTAATTATAGCCATCATCTTCCTTATCTCAATTGCCACCTTCCTGCCAAATTTAGGGCCTGAAGAGTGTATAGTTTGGTCAGTTAGTCATGCCAAAGTTTGCAAGTTACTGAAATATATAATAGATACTACTACTTGAAGAAAGTTCGCTAACGACCATTTCTGCACATAAAAGGCGGAAAGGAAGTAGATAAAATCTAAATTTGGCGCCACAAATGAAATCCTTTTTTCTCTTTGGCGTTATATCATCTTCAGTTTTGACCCAGTGGTCTGAAATTTTCGAATTCACTGTATTTTTTCTTTTAGTGTCCGTCATACCTCCACACTTTTATCTGCGCTTTTTTTAAATTTTCAATTGAGAGATATCAGTAGTTGTGAAACTACTGAAAGGATTACATGTAGAACGCGGGAAATGAGAGGATGTTATAGTGGTCCCACAGTAACTGTGCACCGATGCCCAACGGCAAGAATCGGTGTTGTACTCCAAAAAGTTGTCGCGCTACGGCCTGTGAAGTGCGTGTGTGCGCGCGCCATTCATTCGTAATGAGTTCTTTACTACCAGCTTGCGCCTGAAGTGGGGGCTGATTGGCTGGTCCCCCCCCCCCCCCGCGCTAGCGAGCAGCATATTTTGCCGGGAACCTGCATTTCAATAGGGGATGGAACCACGTGACTACTGAATACGTCACGAAATAAGCCGCATTGATCCGCGTTTTCATTGACTGACACGGGGAAGTGAAAGAAACGGGCTTCGCGCGCACACACAACGTGGAGGTTGGGAGACGCGGAAGCGAGGACGAGGTGCTCGTGGGTTTGTGTTTTATACCACTTTGAACAGCGTGTTCCCTCTCTTTCTCGGCAAGTGAACTATTGGGAACGCCTGTACCCTTGTGTGTGCTATAGCGGCCAATTCTTCAGACACGCCGGTGAGGATTTTACCTTTGTTCAAGATCATTTTGGTTGTGATTTTCATTTGTCTTAACATAAAGCTGAGCACGGCACGTGTTTAATCGAGATGTGGTCCGTTCGTTGCCAAGAACCCTCGCTGTGTGCCTCGCTGTTTTGACCCGTTGCATTCTCTGACCGTGTCGATATCGCCAACGTGGGATTGCATCATCACGTGTTTGGTCGGTAGCGCCAGGAGACGAGTACGCGCCCAGCAAAACCATCACCCGTATCTGTGGCTATCTGAACGTTGCTGACTTATATTTTGCATGAACAGAATTCCATCTAGATTTTAGATTCTGCATTATTTATATTGTCTTAGGATATGTGAAAAAGACAAACACCGTTTCTCTCGAATGAATTTTCACCAAAACGGCTCTCACTCGGTAAGAACTCACAGACGAAACGGAACCGTCGCTTCTCCTTAATGAAAAATAAACAAATGAATGAATAAGTAAGTAAATTGGCCAGCAGCTAATCGGACTACAGAATCAATATTGGCAAAGGCTGGACCAAATCAGGTGACCGAAAAAAAAAAAATAGACCTCCCACAATGTGTTGAGAAGGTCGGGTAGAAAATACATGTATTTAATCAGTATTGATGTTGCCAGGTACAACCGAAGATAAGACGCGATAAGCCGTGCGTGTAGATAAAGTAAATCTCAAGAGTTTCTTTTCAGTTAAAAAAAAGTCACAAAATTTAATGTTAAAAAGAATCGCCAACAGGCAAGATGCAGTGATTGTTTGCACAAGACACACAAGCTGCAGAAGTTACGTATGCTGACACTAGTGACAGTGTATTTCCCGAGCAGGCTATACATGTTGAATAGTATTGTTCAGCATGGAATAGTGGATATGTGGATAAACGTCTTTCACACTGTGGAATTTGGAAGAATTATTTTGTTCTTCTGTAATGGTACATGTTTATGGCTGTCTCCTTCACAGGCTACAATTTGAGAAGCCTTTTAGACTGAACACCGAAAACAATAGCCTAAAGTTGCATGTAGACTTGGGCATGGCTGACAGTGTTGTCAGGATTACTCAGGTACATTTAGGCGTACAGCCAACTTCAGATCGGGTATTCTTTTTTGTAGTAGACTGCAATGCTGATAGCAGTTACGAAAAAGAAACAAAACAGGTTGTATCCGGAGAGAATGGGTGTGTATTGTTTCAGCAATTCCATTTGTAAATGATGTGATGGTCAATTATGGCCTGTTTTTATGGCATTATACTAGTGGGTCAGAGGTTGGTCTGTAGGCCTACCGGACTTTTATGATTTATGGGGGGAATGGCATTGGGAGGCTGAGTGAGAACCCCCTTTTGGGGAGGGGGGGGGTATTATGTGTGCGGAGAAGGCGATAGGTTTCACTTTGCCGGCAACATGTGTGCGTTGTTGCGTACGTGGGGGAAAATATCAAAAGAATGTGACACATTCAAAGATTGAGAAACGCATACCAAGCCGTACTGCATAGAAAAGAAAGAACCAATGAATGCAGAGGGGAAACATGTTTTGTGACCTGTCACTAACTCAGTAACTGTCAGTGTCACTAGTGTCAGTGCCTACAGGGAAATGCCACACAAAAGGGTGCAGTTTACGGCGTCTTTTACTCTTGCTCTATCATAGTCTATGCTAACTAGATCTAGACTAGATTCTTACGGGGTAATAATAGTAGGCATACACACCCCTTCTTCTTTGGCTTTATTTACACATATTTACACTGTACATTTTGCACGGATATATAAAACGTCACGGGCAACGCACTATGTGAAACCTGGACTGGGTCCTGAGGGTGGCCAGTTTTACTTCATAATTTATACAATACACCCATCAGCCTTTTTCAATGTTTTATGTATATATATATATATATAGCATTTACAGATAATCGATAATTTTTTTTCCTAGTGCCCTTTTACATGGACCACCTGTCGCCTTCCCGCACCCGTACAGGTGATTTGTAAAAGCCCCAAATACAGTAAAACTAAGGCTCCCCTCTCTTCCACTCTCGTTTGTGGGGGGGGGGGGATCCGGGAGGGAAGTTGAAGTTACCGATTCTTTTGGCATCATAAAGTAATGTACACGTGTCAATTGCCCTCGTTAACTAATACATGGGTGTGTAATTATTAATAATAAAACGGCGCAGCTTGGCCAGCGGCTGTGGACGGCGATACTTTTTTATTGGGTATTCTATCGTATAACTTTACGGCTGTAAAACTAATAGACATCCGGCTTCTCGTACATGTACAGTGTAGTTTGGATCTACTCTCAGTAAACACTTCATGCGGGTTGCACGGAAAGAATGATCTTCAAATACACACTTGGGGAGTCATTTTTACATTCAGTCATCGTTATGTCCTTATCTTATTCAGTATTTATTAAGGGGAAAACACTTGAAAGGCATAAATTTGGCGCATAATTTCCCCTGCCCGCAGTAAGCCCATTTTCCGTACTTAGTTCGGAAAATAGAAATTAAAAACCGGCGAGATGTATTTCATGCTGCTTTGTAACTTGTTGAATTTTCAGCACTTGTATTTTATGCGGCTGAAGAATCATTCCCATTTGAATACGAGTAACGAAACCACGTGGGCTTTTAGCGTACGGCTGGTTTCGTCAGTTGTCAATAGATTGGGCCCTCCAGTAGCACATTGCCGACTTGGATTGTAGGAGGGGGGGGGGGGGGTTATTCACCTGCTGCATGGGAGTTCTTTCACTACCGTTTAGGGGATAGGCCACTCTTTGCTAACCAGCGTTGTTGCAATCAGAGTGGAACAGAGGGGGGTGGGGGTGGGCAGATGTTTTTGTTGCAACTTTCTTGGCACAACATTACTGTGTCGGCAACGTTGCTGTTAAGTGCAAATAGGATATTGACGATGCTTTCACTGTTAATTAGCATAGATGGTAGGGCGTTGAGGCAGGGAACTGGACCACATAATGCCAGTGTTGTGTTAGTTCTGGTGGGACAACGTTTACTGAAGGCAGGACATTGTAACGTTTACTGTCAGTGAAGGCAGGACATCGTGAAGTTAGTGTTAGTGAAGGCAGGACATTGTAAGGTTACTGTTGGTGAAGGCAGGACACCGTGAGGTTACTGTTAAGAAGAGGACCTTATATATAACCTGGCAAAGTTCGTGCATACCGGGTAGCGTTTTGCACCGACTCGCAAAGCCTACAAGACCGTGAAACCAGTACCGCATAGTTCATGCATACCTCCACTGGTTCTGTGTACATGCAAACCGATTTCCTTCCCATGTTCACGCCGGTGGCAAACCGAAAAGCTGGGTGCAGTAAGTGGTCACACCTGAATGAATATAATTTTATACACATCTGGCGAAAGCATAACTGACTGGTTTCGCCCACTTGACTACCCACCCACGTGGCACGAGACTTCCCAGATTGACGTTTTCACGATATCATTCTAATTATCGATTATGTGCTGTTTTGACACGAGGTTCGATCGACGATAGTTCTCTCCAGTCTCCTTCATCGATTTCCCTAAATAGGGCGGCCGAGCAAAGCGGAACACTTTCAGAAATTTTTTACTCAATGATAGTTGTATAATTTTAATAAATAATGTATGAGATGTGTGGGTTACACAATGACTGAATGAGTGTGCATCAAATTGTAGATGTGTTCATAAATATCAAGCCACTCACCGATGAATTTTTATTGAAGATTAATGCTTTATGACATATTGTAATATATCTATTTGAAGTGCTTAGTTTTCACTGGCCATCCCGTCGTTTTATAATCAAGTCAGCTGGCAGAACAGCGTTATAGGCCCATTGCGAATGACGTCACAGATTGTTTTTGTTTTGTACTTCCGACACCTAAAATGGCGGGTGGATCACTTCGAGATATGTCTAAAGTGGTTAAAATGCCCGCTGGTTGCACTGCAGTTGACTGTTATGACAGGGGTGGAAAGGATGGATCCAATTACCAAGCTGGTCAGATTTCCTACCATCCGTGTAAACAAGGGAAAGGAAGTGGAAGACTTGACCGAACGTTTCTTAAGTGCGTGACCACACGTCATTGTTTACTGTAGTGAACTTTTTTTTAGCTCGCCGCCGATTAGTTCGCGACGCCTGAATTGCTACCGAATCAAAATCAGTGCTACCATCGCCATGTTTATGCGTCGGTCGTGACAGCTAAAATGGCCGTTATCCGCAATGCGCCAACAAGTCAATAGTGTGAACCATAGTCATCCATGACTGACATCCACTGATCCAGTTATTGGGCATTAGACTCCATTCTGCCATCTTATAATTTTCGGTCAAAAAATATTTTTTTCGGCTTTCCGTGGATCTGGAACTCATGTGATGTGGCATACATGTAACCAGAGTGGGGTGGATGGGACACGTACCAAATGCCGAACATTTAGGTCAAAATAGTCTTGTATAGGAATTCAGCCCAAATATTTAAACAGTAGTTTTCAAGTGGCGCCATAATATATTATTAGAAAATAAAGTTGCACAGAGCCGCTAGCCCTCGTCACGTATCTGCGCTGTCGTAATTTATTTTCACTGTGGTCGTATACCATTCCAAAATGAAAAAGAATTATTTTAGCGTAGCATCTAATTGAAAATTCCGCAGCGAAAATAGTGAGATTCGCTGGCTTTCTGCATAGTGATATAAATATATAACAAGAGGTTAATGAGAAAGAAAAAGATTAACACAATAATGGCTTGGTTAACTAACCGGAAAACCTGCTGCGTTTTTTTTTTTTTCATCTTATGTTCTTTAGAGATTTTGTTTTTTTTGGTAAACGGCATTAGCCACGTATGACCGAGCTGTGAACAAAACCATTTTATAACTTCAGTATTAAGGATCTTTCATTAACTGCACACTCGATAAGGATTTGCTCAGTACACACGCTGCAGCAGTAGCGTAGGAGCAATGGGAATCAGCCCTGGGTGGGGGTGGGGGGAGGGGTGTCGCCCCGGATACAATTTGGGTGGGGCGCAAAACTTCTATTTTTTTATGTGTGTAGTTGAAGCACGGCCGAAATAGAGTATATATGCGGTATATCTATGTTTTACGCTGATGTGTGATGTACAGTAGTCTCTTCCCCCCCCCCCCCCCCCTTTGCGCCCGCTATATTGTACCATAACATGTCGAACACATTACGTTGTAGTACATCATATCACACATTGTTTCATTGTAGTACATTTGTGCATTGTATCTCACTGTAGCACATTATAATGCATTGTACTGCACTGCCGTACACAATACATGGATGTACTGTATGTATAATACCCTGAACTTCACCGCAGACTCATCCACAATACATGTATATGATACCACACCGTGGTATGTGTAATTCAGCACAATTTTTGTTTTGTAGTACATATATAGTTCGCTGTGTCGCATAACTGTACAATATTGTGTGATACCCTCCGTGTGCTTTGTGGCGATCGTTCCACTCTTCTCTGCCTTTATCATCACTATTTAGTTCTGATATCACTATTTAGTTCTGATATCACTATTTAGTTCTGATATCACTATTTAGTTCTGATATCACTATTTAGTTCTGATATCACTATTTAGTTCTGATATCACTATTTAGTTCTGATATCACTATTTAGTTCTGATATCACTATTTAGTTCTGATATCACTATTTAGTTCTGATATCACTATTTAGTTCTGATATCACTATTTAGTTCTGATATCACTATTTAGTTCTGATATCACTATTTAGTTCTGATATCACTATTTAGTTCTGATATCACTATTTACTTCTGATATCACTATTTAGTTCTGATATCACTAATTTAGTTCTGATGTCTCCACTTCATCTCGCTTCAGCAGTGCAAACACGTTGTTGCTTGCTGATTTCAAATCGGTCCCTGTCTGTCTCTCTCTTTCACCTCCCGCCCCAGTCTGTCCCATCCTTCTCTTCCTTCTGTCACTCCATCGCCCTCAGTCAACCTACTCTCCTCCCCCCTAACTTTCTCTTACTCTAGGTGCGCCATCCTCAACTGTACAAAAAATCCGCAGTCTGGCAACACTACGTTGCCTTTTGCTCTGTACACATAAAAATATCACATTTACCCCATAATTTATTCTTTTGAATCGTTGTGTAATATGAGGCTTGCGTAAAGTTGTTCCCACGAATAGCATTGTTTGCTTGATGAATAGACCTGACGTCATTGCGTAAAAAAACTTGACAGTGTGTCATTTTAAACGGCGAGGGTTCATGCAAAAAACGTGATAGCTCCTTGTAATCTCCAGTCACCCGTGTGCGATCTTTCTGTTCTTATATTACATATGCTTATGTTTTTGCGCGACAGACAATCTGGCAAGTGACAGGAAAGTGTTGTAAGGAACAAGATAGCCGCCTGCTGATTGCGTCATACGTTCGTCATGAATGAGATGACAAATTAACGTCTTTAAACACAAATTTATGCGGAGGAAAAATGTTAAGACAAGGCAAGGCGAAAACGTAGGCTACAGAGTTTTCGTTTCACTTGCACGGGTGTCCGATCGTAAATTGAAAATAAAATATGCTATAGACGTCTTTCCGCTGCTGACTCTGTATTATGGTATTAAGAGAACAAGCAAAAATCTGATTCTTCCGCAAAATCTGTGGAACTTCGGCCCAGCTTCTCATTGTGAACCTTGTTCATGACATAATCCTTCTTTAATTTGACTTTGAGCCCTGAACGTTTGAATCGCTGACGGACACACCTTGCAGTCCTTGGTCAAACAAATTTCTCGGCGTAAATTTTGCCAACCACCCGTCATCCCCCCCCCCCCCCCTCCGTCTTGAACTTTAGTAATGCTGGACCCCGACATTGGGAGATGTTACTTTTAAGAAGTCAATATAGGTGAGCAGAAGCTCGGGGGAGGCTTTGCTTTCCTGAGCACCAACTGGGCACTATAACCTTGGTCCGCCCGATACTTATTTCCTCTTAAACTGTTACTTTTAAGTAGTTTGCGTTTCCCTGAGATTCCTTTCTGTGACGCATCCATAGGAAAAGCACACTGACAAAAAGTACGTACAAAGTCAGTCACTATTCAGTCAGCAGTACACACCACAGACTAATAAATTTTATTATGTCTGTGGTACACACTTTGCAAAGTGAATCGTCAGGAATCCCAGAATAGCGGAACGAATAAAATAAGCAAAATTAGTACAATATTTAGTAAAATGTCCTACTACTACTTAAGGCCCCTTACTATATAGTTGCTACTTTTTTTTTTTTAATTGATAATAAATTTGACCCTGTAATTATGGCTCTTGTCACGAAATCTGTCAGCGATAAAACATCGTCGTTTCAGCCCAACTAGTGGTTTGGGTTTAGTTTGGCTTTCGGCAGTTTTGCCAAAATGGCGTCAGTGTCGTCTTGCCGAATACATTAGCCGGGAAGACGTCAAATTCCTTCACTGCGCCTTGTAGACCACAGAGTGCTCCCGCTTTCGTCTCCTTTCGCTTCGCGTCGAGACTGGCGTCTTTCGACGAAACCACCGGCGAAAGCGAAGCGAAACGAAAGCCACTGTGTCTGGGGCTCATTTCAGCATGTTTGGGCATAATACCAAGTTTTATCGAGCGCGGCACCGCTGATGGGGGCATGCGAAAACAGGAGGGGGGGGGGGGGGGAGGGAGTGTATGTCTTAAAAAATGTGATCAAACCACATCTGCTGTTCTTTTCCAGCTTTTCTAGGTCCTGTAGAATTAACTTATAATAATATAGACGTGGGTGATTAGTGCTGCAGACCATGATGATAGCTGACGGTTACCTGTCGACTGTGTCATGTACCCTTGGGCCCGTTTTCGCCCTAGTTAGGTAGGAATTCTCCGCAGATTTGAAAAAAATTCAAAATGTGAGCTGAAAATCCGAAGAAAGTGTGAATATTTTTTTTCTTTCTCTCGCATTTAAGTAGCCCTGGAAGGAATATTAAATTTTAATTAATATTGGACCACCCCCTACCCCCACCCCTAAAAGCCGCGGAAAAAGCAATCTCAGAGATCCAGGAACGATGCACGTGTAAATAGTTTAAAGACGAAAAAAACAGCTCAGTCTGGGACATTAATCTCGCTCAATGGCTGGCCGTGCACTTGACAAACATTTTTATGATCGTTCTGTCCTCAAAAAGGAGGCCAGGGATCATGGCTCAGTACATTTTTAGTTTATACTCAGCGTTGACTACAAATGACCCGCAGGAACTGGAACTTAAATGCGGGTTTTACGCGGTTTTAATTCTTGCCAAAAGCGTAGGCAGGTCATCGGCCCCAAAGAGAGGAGGGCTGAAGAGACCCCGAGCTTTCTGAAAGAACGGAACCAGTCAAACTTGTGTTTAAAAAAACAGTGTGCCTGACGGGCCAGTGTCCTTGACCCCCAACACGTATGGAGAGGGCGAGGGAGAGTGGACTTTTCCGATTTAATACCCCCCCCCCCCTTAAACAACAACAACAACAACAAAAAACACCACCACCAGCATACACATAGAGCAGCAGCAGAGTTTTCTCCCTCTCTCTCTCGTACTCGCACACGCGCACCGACTCCCCCAATTAAATAGTGCCAGAATATTCTGTTTGTGTTTAACTTGAAAAATAAATGATGTCCAAGTCCGTGGGGCACACTACCCGAGCGTGCCAAATGACGTATGGCGCTTGAATCACCAATCACCAAATACGGGCGCCAGGAGCACTTAGGTCGATTATGTGACTTCGTTGGAGTTATTTATGAGTACCGGCAAATTTGTCACGGAAAACTGCTCACTGTACTTACTGTAATTAAATTATACGACCCAAATTATCAAATTTAGACATTTTTATGGACTTACGCTTTTTGCTTTGAAACTCCCAACGCAATGAAATTTCTTTTTCAAAGTGCCTCTTTACAACATCTATTGGCGCTTTACACATCATCTATCAGTATTTTAAACGCACTCGCTGAGAATAAGCAGTCTGAAAACATTATTGTAGGTACACTGGATTGCACCGGTGTGATACTTGGAGCTAAATCGCGCGAAAGCGCTCTTGTCTTGCAACATACATGTAAGATAAGATAAGATAAGATAAGATAAGATAAATTTTATTCGTCCTTGTACAAGGAAATTTGTTTTGATCATTGAATACATAACAATACAGTTACAGAAGCAGAAAGTATGATACATAGCGCGCACACACACATATATACACACACACTGATAAATTAACTAAATTAACAAAATTAACAGTGCACACAATATGCTTCCCTAACTAAAACACATTGACCTGACACGCAGGACATAATTCAACTGTGCACAGATTACGATCAAGATGACGACATTATTGTAACATCGTAGTTGATGATGGAATAAACGATTTAAAGTAGCGCTCAGTTTTAGTTTTCTTTGACAACAGCCTTAAACTTCTTACAGATCTTATATATTCCTTGTTCAGGGGATGTTGGGGGTCATTTATAATAATATTAGCTTTTTTAATACAAGCACCAGTGTACAGCTCATCAAAATATGGCAGATCACAGATACAAATTTTGGATGCTTTTTTAATTAAATTATTGATCTTATTTTTATCTTTTTGTAAGATGTTTCCTCCCCAACAGACAACTCCATACATCAAAACGCTCTGAATAGCCATGGTGTAAAATATTTTCAGAATGCTTTTGCTAACTTTTAAAAAGCGGAGCTTTCTGAGGAAATACATGCGCTGGTTGGCTTTCTTGTATACATATGTTACATGCGCATGCCAGTTAAGCAATGAATCAATAGTAATGCCAAGATATTTGGCCTCTGTGACAATTTCAACCTCTTCATTGTTGACAGTAAGAGGGCAAACAGGATCGTTGTAATTTTTCCTAAAGTCAAAAACAAGCTCTTTTGTTTTCTTAACATTTAGTAGAAGATAGTTGTTATTACACCAATAGCGAGTGCGTTTAAAATAGCTGCTTGGTAAAATCGTCACCATATATGGATGTATAATCCAGTGTGTAGCGTCGAGCCTCTTAGAAGGTGTGCAGTTAAGTGGTGTTCAGTTATATAATACTCCAAACGTATATACTAAATAAATTATAAATTAACAGGTGGGCACTTCTGGTAGGGTCTCTTCTTCCCTGTCCTGTCATTTTAATTCCTGTCGTTGTTAATGTTATTGTTACACATTCCCGTCGTTATGTTACATTCCTGTCGTTGTTAATGTTATATTCCTGTCATTGTTAATGTTACATTCCTGTCGATGTTACATTCCTGCTATTCTCAATAATAAACTATATAATTCGGTATATCGTCTTGCTTTTTCCCAGCACAATAGTTGTCTTGTTGACGTAATCTCTCCAAATTCAAATAAATTCGAACAAAGAGTAAAATGAGATAGCTATGATAGTATTGATAGCGGAGAATGGCATAATTTCTATTTCATATATATAACACATTATTAATATTAGGCCAACAGTATGTGAGTTGGCGGTGAGGGTGGGTTTAATTCGGGATAAAAAAGGTCTGGTGAATATAAAATATGATCATTTCGCGAGAAATTGAACTGATGATGTCATGGGTTTATTTTAACTGGAGGGAGCATAGTCGCTTATGTGGCAGATTGTCAGCCTTGCAAGCAAGAAGTGTTCCGGTTCGACTCCAACATTTTAAACTTTCGTTCTCTAGGGTTTTATTTTTTCATCTCTTGGTGGTTTAAAAAGTGGAATCTTTTTTTTCTTCCGATTTTTATAATATTCGGTGTACGAGGTTTCACAATCGCACAGCACTGTTTGTGTTTGCAGAAGGCGCGGGGGGGGGGGGGAGAGGAATCATGATCAGCAGAATGAAGACGGTGGGGATAAAAAAACGAAAACATGCCCGAGAGGGATTCGAACCTGGAACTTCTTGTGTAACCACTGAGCCATTGAGCCAAAGCAATTGTGGTTTTCGAAGAATTAAGAATGAACCAGTGTGGAAATGGAATTGTATATTGCGGAAAAGCTATTGAGCCAGTCGTAGTATTACTTAATGTGTCTCAAAGTTCATAATCATATTCATTAATCTGCCTCAGGGTCGTATTGATGAAAAATTTGTCACAGGGTCATATTATACATGCATGTTGTGTGACTGGTTGCAGGTAGATGGGCCAATGAACGCTTTTTAATGGCCAGCCTTTAATTTCCTTTAAAAGTCATCTCCTGAGGCGCGTGGGTGATTGATAGTTTGTATTGTTTGGCGTTTTGTGTGGCCTTTCCAGTTCGATGACATGTCAAGGACCGTAGTCTGATTACAAAGCCAGACAGAGAAAATACTAATGTTCACCTCTCGGCTATAGCTTTCTACTGTCCCCCCAAATGACAAGCCCCGAACGCCAGGCCGCCAGGGAAGGAGTAACCTAAAAACACAGTGAGAAGTTATTCAGGGATGGAAATCATCCGGAAATTTCATGTTTTTCCGGACTTTTCCCTTAGTGTTTTAAATTATTAATTTCGAGCCTGTGAGTGTGTTGCGGTCAAAGGTGACGCGTTCATACTGAGAAAATTGTTTTGTCGGTAGTTCTTATTCCTGTCGAATGTTATATTGTATGTATTAATGGTTGGACCGAACATCCAGGGTGATTTATGTGGGACATTTGGCTTACATTGGGCAAACGCTCAAAGTGCTGGGTCATTGCACCGGCTGGGTAAGCTTACGTACCATCTCTGGTTTACAACGAGTGTGGAACAATGGCCGGAAATGGCAGCTGAACTCTCTATACGTGTAGTGTATGTTGGCGGAACTTGATTGGGCATAATACCGGAAGTCCAAGCAAGGGTTTTCAAACTGTAGAGTTCAGAGGGCCATACTGGTCATATACTAGGGTATGCTCAGAGAAGAGGAACGTAAAATTTCTTGTCTTTTGTTGTGTTGTTACATGGATACTTAACCAGGTCATAAGCACGGCCATGTCAGTCCTGTCCAGTGTAATTTCTGAAACCCTACATAGTTTTCAAAATTGCCGCTGAATGATTCCCCGCCAAACAGTTGTGTATGACGTATCGTTCAGTGGGCGGTTTGTAATTTTCAATCACCCCCAAGGCCAGGCCATTGGCGCATTGAAATCCTTGTGTTGCCCATTGTCTGACAAAGTGTTATGTGTCCTTCCAGTGTATAAGTAATGATGTGAAATCCACCGACTTAGACAATGGTCAGACATGGAACCAACACAGTGATGCCTATACTGTAAATGCCAGGATAAATCTGACTACTTTGGTGTTGCGCAAAGTATTTTCAAGCGGGGCAGAGCTGGGGGATTAGATTTGTTCCGACTAAGCGAGCCGCTGGAAAACCGGGTAGTCTATTTTTAGAAGGGGGGACAAACAACTCGCGTGTGCCATTGTTTCGTAGACTACACAGCACACGAAGCTCTGCTGTCCTGTCAAAATGCCGACTAAACGCTGCTCGTGGGGCTGTTGTAACAGCGACAGCCGGTATAAAGATCGACCACACATGGAAGGAGTCACTTTCAAACGATTTCCTCAACCGAAAACCCAACAGGAGAGATGTTTGAGATGGATTCGTCTTTGCAATCGGCCACACACCCAGCTCAATGTTGACAAGATCACTGCCTACCACTTTGTTTGTTCTAAGGTAATAATCACACAGTGGATCTATAATCTAGAGTAGATTATGTTTGTACCCACAGATGTGATTTGTCCCCACCATGGTCAGGTCATTACTGTAAGGACATGATAGGCCTATCTAAATCAGTGTGTGCTAAGTCTGGACAGGGGCAGAGTCAGGCTGAACGTGAGATTGATATGCTGCCACTGTCAGTATGTGGATGCTGATTCTTATTATATATATATATACCAGTGCTAACTTACTAGGCGTCGTTTTCTAGATTGACTTTATCTGGGGCTGGGCAACTCTAGTAGTCAAAACTAAAGAAACTCCTAACTGCATAGATTACATAGCATAAATACCCAGTGTGAATCTCTCTACTTCACTTTAGAGAGTGTCTTAGTTGGTTGTTCAGTTAATGGAAAATCAGCTTTTTTCTCAGTTCATGCATGTAAAATAGATTAAAAGGTGCATATTATTGTTTCTCACTTCAGCATTTTGTTGAGGGCTCTGATGATCCAGTGTCTGCATGCGAAGTGGACAGGCCAATAAACCCAGATCACATCGGAAATGCCGAAATGAAACTTCAACCAAAAGATCTTGCATGATAGACAGAAATGATGAACCATCACCCAAGAGACCTTGTTTAAGTGTGAGAGGTAAGTACAATAACATAGTCTAGATCTGTATTGACATGCAGTGTAATAAAAAAGAACTTTACATCAAATGCCAAGAATTATGCTAAGTTAGGCTTAAATTTTGATGAAGAAAATTGAGCACGACTAGATCTACCGTGCATTGGGATTACAGGCTTCCCACTTTGCATGCATTTCTGAGGGCTTTTTCTTTCTTAAGAGTGAATTTGAGTGCGTAGTAGTAATCTAATAGGGTAAGGGAAGAAAATAATTACATTACATTGCAGTTTGGTTTGCCTGCACCCCTGGTCTTGGGTGTTCATTTGTGCTAACGCGACTGAAATTCTAAACTGGGAAGAACAAACACAGAGCAAAGTAACTGTGGTTCTATTAATATACAACTTTATTTTTCACTTATGATCAGTGCATGAAAAAGAGATGCAACACTCAATGTGACACACAATAAGGTCAAATAATGCATGGACAAACAATCAAGTCAGATATTCTATATTTCAGAAGACTGCAGCCAAACGGTGAAGGAACAGGATACTGTACTGGACTATTCCTATGAAGCGGTAATTCCCAAACTGCCTGAGTTCAGTGGAAACATTAACATCTCACCAGTCAAGAAATCAACAAGGAAATTACAAAGACGTACAGCTGAGAGCAAGGACCTGAACTGTAAAAATTGTGGTAGCACTATCTCAGTTTCAGATGCTGAATTAAAAAAATTGCAAAGGTGCAAATTCACAGATCACATACTACATAATGATGCCAACTGCTTTTATTACACTGGTATACCCACTGTTGCAACTGTTCATTTTCTTTATTCATGGATTTTGCCTTTCACCTCTCATATTAAACTTTGGGATGGGGACAAAAAGGTTGAGAAAAAGAAAAGAAAAACTAACAGACAGCTGCTATCACACCTTGAAGAGTTTCTGTTGACTCTGGTAAGACTAAGAAGAGGCATAGATGTAACACATTTGGCCTATCAGTTTGGTATTTCGCAAAGCTATGTTTCTCGAATATTCATTGCATGGGTTAGGTTTCTAGACGAGTGTTTTTCTGAGCTTATTGTTTGGCCTTCAAGAGATCTTATAGAAAAAAATATGCCAGACTCCTTCCAATCCTTCCCCAAAACAAGAGTAATCATAGATTGTGCAGAATATTTTACTCAAAAGCCATTGAGGCCCCATGCACAAAGAGCAACATTCTCATCTTACAAACATGCAAATACTTTTAAGCAACTGATTGGCATAATGCCAAGTGGTGCAATTACATTTGTTTCAAAACTTTATGCAGGTAACATCTCAGATCATGCTATTGTAAAAATCTGTGGAATTCTGGATAAAATAGAAGAAGGTGATGATGTGATGGCCGATCGAGGATTTAACATAAGACATTTGCCACTTGAAAAAAGGGCAACATTAAATATACCTGCTTTCAGCCATGGCAAGTGCCTAAGCTTGAAAGCAGTGACAAGATCTCGCAAAATTGCAAGTGTTCGTATACATGTTGAACGTGCCATACGAAGAATGAAGACATTCAAAATTCTCAGTGGCATAATACCTCTAAAAATGAGATTTTATCTTTATTCAGTCACAAGAATAGTTGCCGTGCTATGCAATCTGCAAAACAGACTAGCATATTAAACAATCATTGTTACATTTGCAGCAAAACAATCATTCATCAGCAGTTTTTCACACTGAGGAATATTCAGTATGTCACACATTTGTTGAAAAGACAACATCATGGTATTTTAATAATAGTACAGGTCTGATAGTCAAAAGGACAAGTTTATCTTGAGATTTTTTTTCGTCCATCTTTAACTGTCGTTAGAGCTCATTAGTGCTGAAAAATAGAACGTATGATAAAATGCTTTGAGTTTTTCAGAGGTTTGATTCCACATTGTATTGTTGAATGGCACATTTACAGGAAAAATACCTTTGTCAGTGAAAATGATCAGAAATGCTTTGTGAATACCAGTTACCGCCATTTGACCTTGAATTTCGAAATTGTATGCATGTTTTTCGTAGATGATGAAGGAACCATCATTGATTTCTTGAATAAGTTCTGACATTTTACCTGCAATACGGGGATGAAATTTTCTGTATTTCCACAAACATTTAATTTCAATGAGGAAAATTCCACATTTTGTACAGTGTACAATTCCATCAGGGGAGCAAGCTAAGTAAGGGACCTCTGCAGAGAAGCAAACACCTTTCTCTTCTATATTACACTTTGCATGCTTCATTTGATGTGTCCTAAGGAACAAATTTCTAGCTTTCTTCTCATTTGATCTTCCATAATAGATGGGTGCTGGTACATTGCTATTACCAATCATACTATCTTTCATTAGTTGTATTGCTGTATTTTCCAAATTTTGTGAATGGCACACTGTTTTAAATTTAGAAGCGGTCAGAATCTTTTTCCGCATTGCAAACCAGTTTGAGTTGCAGGCTTGACCCAGTGTCGCTTTTTCAATATGATGACGCTGTGCTTCATCGTATTTAAGATCCTGTTCAAAATAATGGCTGCATTTACAATTACTGTCTTTGCATACATGTGATAATTTAAAGGCTTGTAACTTTTCATAAGGTGTTAAAACTTGTAAAGGAGGTGGTACATGGCTTGCTTTTTCCCTGGCATACTGAGTGTCCAGGTTACATGCTCCAAGCAGGACGGTTTTTACCCCTTCAAAAAAGGCCACTAAGCTTGGTCTATCACTAGACAACACTTCCCTGTTGTGGGGTTGAGGCTTGCTCCTGCAAAAGAAGAGAATGTGCAACAAGCGAGATGAAATATCCACAATATATGTAAAATGAAAATACTCATAATTACTAACACTAACAGTGTTGCCTTTAAAGTACAGTATTGCCATCATCTTGTATTTTTATATCACATAGATTGCCTTTGATCATAAAACTATGGATTGTATTCTCTCAACATACATGTATTAACTTATTTTCATCTTAAATGACTGCCTTGGTGCTTTTTGTAACTTAAACATAAGGGACTTAGAAAATGTATGACAATTGATGCTAAGGATAGGAACTGGTATCTGTAGGCCTACATGATGGACTCATAAATAATTTTATAGAAGTCTGTAATACCTGTGACAATACAACCATGGAGATCTTTAAAGAGACTTATGGCAGATAAAAACAGACATGTCCAAACAGAAAGATATGTGTGTCTTCTGTTTGTTTTTCAAGAAATTCCATTGTCAGATATATTTTGACAAACTGTTACCCACTGGAGATTATTCTCATGAACTTTCGAAACAGATGGAATGAAGAAAATATTTACCCCTCATTTATTAAGGAAGTGTCCAGATCGGCCACTTCAAGTGGGTCAGTAGGCTCCTTCCTCAAGTTGCCGGGTCTGTTCCAAACACATGGTTCAGATGTGCAACTTGTTCTTGTTGGGTCATCACGGAACTTCTCACACTCAATGATCACAGCTGTGATGTGGCGACAAAAGCCATCAATTCTGTAGGGATAAATCAAGACAACAATATAAAACTTAAGCATTTCATAAAGAGTACTGAATTCTTTGCTTTGATTTGAGTGACATGTACATGTATAAATTATAACTAAGTTCTTTTTTGTTTCCTGTGCTTTCATTTACTAGAATGTTCACTAAAAATCCATTGATTAAATAATTGCTGGCAGTGTTCTGAACTAGGTCTCCTACTGTACCTTGAACTTATATGTTTCTCAACTGTTTTCTGCTTTTTAAAATGATTTTTCATTAAAGCTCCTTTTAAATAATCACATCCATTGTTTTCAGTCCTTCAATTATATACATTTGTGTACTTTTATATACTGTTTCTGTTCTTTTACTTACTTTTTTTACTGTACATAAGGTGTATAAGTAATTATGGGAGAATGGCTGCTTTGAAGGCTCAAGCTCTCTTGCCCCTAGAACTGCATGTGAAACTTACCCGCCTCTGCAACAGCAGAAAGCTGAAAGGATCCTTTCGTCTTTGTCAGCTGATGATAATAGGACCCAGATCACATAGAAGGGTAACCCTGTCACAGGATCTTTAGCATTTGTTCTTGGTTTAACCTTTACTGAATAAGGTGGGGGGTAGGACTTAACACATTGTAGATCTATGACATAGCCATCCCTCTGGAGATGGTACCCCTCCATGTTATGGTAATCCCTGAGTTCATTAGAACTCTGCCCCTTACTTAGATATTGAAATATGTCAAAGACTGACACAGTGGGCATTCCAGAAAAATTATGGGTTGCTTCCATAAGGGTTGGAATAGTCAAAGTTGTGCCCTCAACCTTCAGCTTCTCTATTATGGTCTGCGTTCTATTTTCGAACAGTCCATCTGGGTCCAACTCAATTCCCAACTTGTCTGCTTCTTCACAAAGCATAATAAGTTCATCCTTCCTCCTCTGGCTAACTGTTACACCTCGTTTTCGCAAAAAATCCTGAAGAAAAGCGACGTTCCGTGTAGCGAAATTACGAGCGACAGCACCGTCCGCCATGTTGTTACGAACGCTTGTACCCACTGCTAAAAATAGCCGCCGGGGGTTTCCAGGTCAGTGCTTAGCCGGATATGAACTATTATATGATATGTTTCATCAGCCGTGTAGCAATCTGCTCATACATCCATTTATATATACATGTATATATTATATGTCAGTAAATAACATGTATGTGCTGAAACACTGTAGAAGCAGTCGTCTCCCTTCTCCTTCCTTCCCTTGTTTAAGGGACATTCCACGGTAACTGTGTGGAATGTCCTTTAATCTAAAAAGAAACGTCGTTCATCTCACATAATGAATTATCCATGATTTTGATGGTTTTGAGCAATAGCCAACCACCGTATCAGTGCTGCTGGCAAATTCTGTATTATATTTTCACAAAAATGACGCACTGATGTCTTTTAATAACTTAAGTTATTCGGCAGAAGTGTTTTTGCCACATCCAAAAATAATATACGAGACAAAAAAATTGAAACTCTTTTTTGTAAAATGAGAAAATTGTCGACATGCAGTGTCGGAGATGGGTGATGACATGTTCGAAAAGCAAACACTAAACAGTAAGCGTTTTGTTGCCTGAAGGAGAGATGTGCAAGATTGACGTGAACACTTGTCTGCATCTTGACATTACAGAACTTCAGACCTGCCAACATTCCCTGATTTTACAGGAGTAGCTTGTGTTTACTTAGGGTGTCAAGGCAACATTTTTTTTTTCTATTCAAAAATAAATTCCTGCCAGGTTTGAGGATTAAGACCAGTCCCGTAAAGTGCTAGAAAGTGGTGGTGATATAAGTTGAGCATTTTACTATAACCAGGGGTGGCCAAACCGCGGCTCGCGAGCCACATGCGGCTCTTTGACCTTCAGTATGCGGCTCGTGGAAATATGTTTGTAGAGTTCTTTTTTCTTTTTTAAAACATTTGGCATATAATTATGTGTACTTTATTTCTGAAACCAATACAAATTAACAGTTAAAAAAAACTGGACAACAAATGAGTAAATACTGTTTGCATACATGTAATTTCTTAATATTTGTATAAATTAAAATTTTTGTAACAAAATGTGTCCTTGTCCTTGTCCTTGATCCCTTAGACTCCCCCATCCGCAGGGACACCCCTGTGGCTCTGTCAACAAAATGTGTATGTAACAATAAAAACGTATGTGTAAATTTTGTTAAAACTTCAGATGTTCGTGTGCCACAAGGTTATCTTATGTGGCTCTTACAATAAAATAAACCAGTTTTGCCACCCCTGTAATATAACTATACAACTATGCACAGAGTATACGTTACGTGGCCTGTGAAGTGTTTGGTATTTGTGTTCTCCTTCCTGTGAAAAACATATCTTGTGAAAAACATATCTGACACATCTGATAACTTCATTTTGCCCTTTACTTTGTACGACACGCAGGTGTACGCGTCCCCCGAGGTGTTGCTTAATAAGGTGTTAATTTAATTGTCAGGCCTGGAAAGTGCACTCCTAATTAATTTTTTGTTTGTTCACACGTCCAATGGTGGACGCTTGATATTAGTGAAATAATTGGGCCTACTCATGAAAGTGCCATGTCTGTTAGTTTTATTTTAAAAAAAAAACAAACAATAGGCAGTAAGTACATAGATAGGTTTCACATGGCGTCATAAAACTTTCTCTAATCTGCATTTTACAATTGTTTTTACCCAAAATAGCTGTGGAGCATTGCATGGAGGTCTACATCTCAAGTTTGTCTGGTGAATGAATAATTATAATTGAAACATGCCAGTTTATGTTCTGATAGTGCGTGACTTTCATATGTTATGTGCTAGATATATGGGACTACTTCCACGATATCAAGTGCTTGGCAGTTCATGTGCAGCTGTGTTTCATACCGCCGATTATACTGTGCCCCTTTCGTTGCTGGTCTGTTGGATTGAGGCAGTTGCAATTTGAAACCAACTTACGACTGAGTGAAAGTACACCATCATTCCTCCTTGACCCGGAGATATATGTTGACATGACATTGAAATATCAACAAGGAATTTTCCATAGAAACTTTTGCGTCGATACTTTATACTATAATAGACGGAGAAAGTTACAGTTTGCGAGATGTTGTGATGTTTACAGTAATTATTTTTTTTTTCGTCCATGCAAGATAAATTATATCGTTTCACCTCTTCCTAAATTTTATAATTGACAAATTTTGTCATAACGAGCACCAGTCTACTTACATTCTAGTTTTTATAGTTTTTTTTTTTTTTTTAAGGATACACAAACAACTTTTACTGAGCGATAATAAGTCCCAGGCCGGACTGGAAATACGGGAACACACGCGTTTGAAATAGAGGGTTTAAAAAGAAAATAAATTGTGTACAGCAGGAAAATTTGTTACTATTTGTGGCCACAGATTTGTGTGCTATTACTCTATTAGCCCGTAGGAACAAAAGTCTGGGGCCATTTACACGGTGAGATCTCTGAGAGAATAGCGTGTACTCTCATGGGGAAACATACGGGTGGTGGTAAACTTTCCATAAATCGATAGTGGAAATTTCACGAGAATGGCTTTTTAGTTATTTACCTAACCGACCCTGTCTCTCTCTGTCAAATAACAATATTTTCATGTCTCTCTTTCTTTGTTACCCCCCCCCCTCTCTCTCTCTCTCTCGGTCTGGCTCCCCCTCCCCTCTCTCTCTCTCGCCCCTGTCTGTGTGGCTTTCTCCCTTTCTGTATGTCTGTCCCCCTCTCTCTTTCTCTGTATGTGTGTGCCTGTCTCTCCAGTTTAGTATTTTTGTCTCATCTTCTCGCTCTCTCCTCTTTCGCCACCCGTTCTGTCTGCTTCTCTGTCTCTCTGTTTCTCTCTCTCTCTCTTGTTTATTTAGCCAGAACATTGCGATGTCTATCTATGACAGTGGGATGCGGCAGCAGAGACAATCAGTCCTGTAGATCACACCTTTTCCTCCAATAGTGGTTGCATATAACCTCTCTATGGGATCTTCTAAAGTGTAAAGATAACTTTGACTTTGAGGGTAGGGGGTAGAGAGAATAGTCTGCAAATCTGGACTTCCGCACCTTCCAGCTTCCCTGGACGATGATGCTCAGGGGAAGGGGGTGGGCGCAGTTGTTTTTCTTGGGGGTTGGGTGAAAAAGTAGATGGAAAAGAAAGGTAGAAATAGAAATGTTTGCACAAGACTTGCCATCCAGTCGACAAGCGTAGTCGCCTTTAGGCTTTCGATGGTTTAGTGGTAGGATTTTAGATTTCGGGCCAGTGTTTTATTGAATTCAGTGATTCAGTCAGAGATCACCAATTTTTTTTTTAGAGGACACCCCTCAGAAAATTGCCGTCGATCTGGGCTGTACTGTACGTAAACACAACTTCTGCTAACGAGGATCAAAAGGCGTCTAGAAACGAACGTAGAAAGTGAAAAAAAAAAAAAAAGAACGGGGGGGGGGGGGGACAACTTTACCCTTTTCACTTGAATGAAAATCAATGATATTGATTAGAATCTAATACTTTTTAAAGACTAATGGCACGGACAGCGTGTTGATTCTGCGTGTTACTTCATATAGTTGGATGCGACTGGTCGTGGAGGTTTTTACTTTTAGTTGATTGTCCAGAGACCTGGAGATCACTGGGTAGCTTTACTGTTGGTCTGTCTGTGGAAGCTGGTCTTTTGCCCTTGATAGATGAAAGGTATTATGAATTGTATTTTTCATTAAAGATGTCTGATCTAGCCAAGAAATGCTGAGAACACCTAGACACTGGACTAGGGCGGTAGCTCGGCCCTCATAGAGTGCAAGGAAACCGAAGTGCTGAAACGCTTGCACTGTCTTGTTTGACAGGGATTTTGTTCTTTCGAAGATCAACACTGTTGTCTCCCTCTCCCAAGAGTTTTAATGTTAAAATTATTATAATTATGATGACGGTGATGATTTTATTTTCTAAGGACTTTTTATAATTCCGGTTTAATGCTGAATACATGTATATAGTTGTATTGTTCTGTCCTATCCTGGAGGCAATATTATAACTTTTGTTTTACTTCTTTACCATGTGTAATAATCATTTTAATACTAATAGTATGACCTTCGAGTGGATCCTCACCTACAAGCATGTATTATTTTAGCGATAAAAAAACAAAACACAAACAAAGAAACCCCCACAAAGCGCGCTGTGGTTGCTGGTGAGCAATTTGTCAACGTTGACAGATTTTGAGGATTTATCGGTGAATCCCCTGCCTTATCAAGCTGGTGTGCCACACAATCCAAACGTAGGCGTGGCGAGCATAGTTTTTGTGGTAACAGAGCAATCAACGATTGAATTCTGGGGGTACCATGAAACCGAGGACAAAAGCTAGTCTCTGTGGCCCCAGCTGGCAGAATGGAGTTGTACCACAGTAATGTTAGACATCGTTTTTCCTGGTTTTATGTAGGTTTTTGGTTGGCCAGCAGCGAAGGAGCATCACAAATGAATGCGTCTTGAATATCTCAAATACAGCTCTATTTTGAAATTTGAACTGTCACTAGCACCGGGTATATCGGTATCATGCACGGTTGATCCATTCAAGAAGATGAATATTAGGACCTGCAACCAACGCCTGAAAATGTCAACATGCATAAGTTCTGTGGCTTGGAGACCCTCCAAAATAATGATCGATATAAAACAGGGGTATCGCAGTGTCAAGGTTTGGGTAAAACTATTGTTGACCCCTCTATCAGAGTCAATTTCATTTTTTTTTTCCTCCAAGCATCAGGAAATCCATTGTTGTTGTTGTTGTTGTTTTTGTGGTGGTGAGGAATGTATCGTTTAGTTTACACGTCGACGTAAGAACAGACCAAGGCCTAGCTTTGATTGTGATAGAACATGTTGGTCCGGTCCTCCAAATAATACTCTCATCTTCTTATCGGGGGACACGGATCTTCACTTTACTTGTAGTGTAAGCATAGAAATAAATTTACATATGTATTAAACGCATCTAGACAAATAGTACGGTAGTTGATGTCAGTCAGAATACGATATACAAATATGAGTTTGTAGTTTGCCCTAGGAACCAGAGAAAGATTTTATGTGTACACATGCAGTGTTGTAATGACTGGATGTAGATCAGGGCTAAAAACAAGTGAGTAGCGGAGGGCATGACTGCATTCCTCCGATAGCTGGGTTGCCAGGTAGGACTAATGGTTAACCATTTCACCTCAAACTTCATCAATGCACACACTGAGAATTGGCCTGCTTGCGTTTTGAGTCAGCTTGTAATCCGCACGATTGATTTTTGTCTCAAATTTAATTTGACAAAAGTGTGTTAATGTGGGATGATACGCGAACTGAGCCAAATTTGAAAAACAATGTAACTCCATCGTATCTGTTTCATTGTGATCGATTTTCACAGCTGAGACGGTGGGTGGTCAATTAATGCCGCGGAAGCCGAGTAGACGACTTTTAACAAGCCCATGTTCATAATGCAGTTACTTAGTTATTTGACTTAATGCAGATCCTTAATTGACTTAAAACGAATGGTTGGCTCTAAGGTGGTCCTGAGACAACAGTTTTGCTTACCTGTTCACCCGCCCGCCACCCTCAAAAAAAAAATAAATCTAAAAAATATTGCATTCAATGCCTTTACTTTAATTACAGACGAGGAGATGTAGATCTATATGATTTTAACAAGGCAATTAGAAGATGACATTCAAAGATAAAAGAGATAGGTTTTTTATTCTGTTTATGCAACATGTTTTACCAGGGAGCATGCATTTGATCATTGTGGTAATGGGGATGTTTACGGGGCAGTAGGAAAAGAGTTAAAATGTTAAGTTTCGTGATAACTGTTTAATATCGGTTTGTGTTTGATTAGGAATGCACGTGTTTATGTGGCGTCTATGCAGAAATCTTGGCCTGCTGTTTCTCCCGAGTCAAATCTTTCCCAAACTTGATGACTTTATTTTAACCCCATAGTACTAAGTGTCACACTACACAGAGTACATTGCGTGATTTGTTAAGCGTAGTGCAACGTGTACAATACATGAGTGTTTTCCTTTGTGTGGATACCATCACCAGCGATAACTGAAAGTCTCAGTTTGCCTTTGTAGGGCACATAAAGACAATAAGACAAATAAAGAAATCGTAATTAAAAAAAAAAAAAAAACTTTTTTTTTTTTTTAACTTTGGTTCAAAACTTGGTGCCACTCCATAGTTTTTCTATTTTGTTTTTTAATATTTTGGTCAATTTTTCAAGGACGGTTGTATCGAGTTTGCACATGACACAAATATTCATGTGAAGTGTATGTCTGTCTATGTTTGTATCTGGGTTGCCCTTTCTATGGAATATCGAAACTGACTGATATAACACAGATTTACGTGCCTCATGCTGTTTCTCGTATTGGAGTGTCATTTAGTTGGCAGGCAGGGCTGATGTTGGATGTTTGTATATTTTTGCATTTATTAAAGTAATAATAATGTACTTTAAATTAGTTTTGCATTATTTCAGAAGTTTTGGATAAGTTACGATCTGTCTGGGCGGAAGACAGTTAAATTAAAGTGGTGAAAAGAGCGGGATCGATATTTGTAGTAGACGAAATTTTAAAGGTTAAAATTGATTTTTCGAAAGTGTCATTAATCATCCCTCGTGTATGCGTCGGGATTTGTTAGTGTTGTCAGCATGTAGCAGGATCTGCCAACTCTACTTCATTTTCCGGGATTGCCCTATAATGGTTTGGACACCTCTTGTGAATGCCGATCTACCAGCCGGCCCATCGTGCATATACATGACTTGTATAACATGCGATTCTCTGGAAACAAGGCCAGGGGGAGATCAAGGAAGACTTTGACAAGTGGCGTCAAAGAAGCTCTGACGACTCAAGGCATTGCGCCATGACAGGCTTCCCAGCTGGCAGCAGACCGAAAACTCTTTCTTCCGCCCTCGAGGAAGCATTTAAAATTAGTGTTAGCAGAATGAAAATCGAAACGAAACGAAGCGAAACATGCTGTACTGTATTTAGTGTGTCGGGAAGCGTGATTTTTTTTCATATGAGCTTTAGCAAATTCAGGAGCGAGGCAGCAACACATCCCCAAATACAAATCATCGGCGAAGGGATTTGGCGTCCCATCGAACACTGCCATGGGTCCTGCAATCTCTGGACTGTGCCTGATATGACTCTGAACGTCACGAAAATCCTTGGGATGTGTTGGAGCTGTCCTGTGTTTGGGGGTGTGTTGCTGCCCCGCTCCTGAATTTGCTAAAGCTCGTACGTTAAAAAAATCACGCTGTCGGGAAGGATGTGAGAATTTTATTGTAGGAAACAGAAATTTCTGTTAGGATTTGAGGATAAAGGCCAGTCTAGTGAAAAGTCAAAACCTCGATGAGAGTATGTAGGTTAGACTCATGTACATAGAGCCCAGGTGTATATTACTGGATTTGTGAAGCCTATGGCGATATAGCGTGCTCGTATTTATTTTGGGTTCTGCTTTTTAATTACATGGAAATCGTAACCAATATAAAATATGGTTTTAGTCTCCCTGTATATAGTGCATGTGTACAGTTTGCTCTTTGTGGTGTCCCTCTCTTTTTTCAGAGGGCAGATCTGATTTATCATTTGTGTTATATCTTTAATAACGCCCCCCTGTCTTAATTGCTCAATGTAATTTTGAGGTATTCACTCATGAGCAGCCTGGAATAGGGCGGGGAGGGGGTTGCTCATGTCTGGCGATAACGAAAAAAAGGACGGAAAAAACCAGCAGATTAACCCTATTCATTGCTGTCGGGGAAAAATTGTGCCTTGCCAAGAATGTATGAGCTGTAAGTTTTAATCTGTGGCATTTGGTATTTGGAACTGGCGCTGTTCTAAAAGATTGAACAAAGGAAAAATAAAATTGTGGAAAGCTTATTTGGCTGGTTCCAAACACACTGTTGTCAGATTAAATCACTCACTTGTTGGCTATTGACAGCAAGAGGGTCAAAGAAGAAACAACAACAATCAGATATCACATGCGGTGTCATGTTTTCTCGATAACGTGTCGTGTGTTATTTCTGAACCTTCGAGATTACGAGTGTACACAATATCCCTCCCCCCAAAACTTCTGTCCCCCCCCCCTCAACCTTTTATCTCCCCCCCCCCCCCTGCCACCATAGGACTCCAATGTACTGATCTGCCCTCTTATCTTGGAGTGAGAAGGACGAATACGGGGAAATTCATTCCTTAGAATGGCGAAACAATGAAATTTCTAGAGAAAAGACGTACGGAAATTGCTACTAAGTGTAGCACTACATGACCCTGGGATAATCCGAAATGTTTATTTTCGGTTAAATCCTTTTGCAAGAAATAGAAATATCCAGTTAACAAAGTTTATGGGGAATTATTTAATCTAATCGTAAAAGTTAAACTGATGAAGCTTTGAGTACCGGACATATAAAATATCCCAAAAAGACCATGAAAAGAGCAAAGTAATTCCCCCCCCCCCCCCCCCAACCGTGCCTTTTCAGTCGGCAGATCTGGTGTAAGATTTGTATATTGCGGGTATAGAGCAAAATTGTTATATCTCCAGGTTTATTAATAATGGGAGCTGTCTTGGAAACACCACAATATTGCTCTCCATGACCTCATTTTTAAGGGAGATACAACACTACTGCTTCTCTGTAACTTGGAACTGGTTAAAGATAGCGGAATAATGAAAAAATTGCAACAAGCAGTTTGTCATTATTACAGTATTGCCATTATGAACCCCAATTCATAAACCTGGAGATACAACAATTTTGCTCTATACCCGCGATATTATCTCTAAATACGCCCCCAGTCTTAATTTCTCACCGAATGTAATATTAATACTGCCCCCCCCCCCCATGACTAAATGTTTTGACATGCTCTTTTATGTAGGCGTAGGAATGACGGACATGAGGAAATTAATTCTTTCCCTTGAATGGCGAAACTTTGGTCGCGCGTGGAGAATCTTAAATGCATTGACACGGGGGTGTTTTGTAGCCAGGAAGTATAATTATCTTTCCATGGTCTTAACTCTTATAATCAAATGAGTCAGCGGTCACAAGGAAACAAGTCAGTTGTCAGAAAACGGAAAAATTGAAATAGTCAAGATAAGCCCGATATTTTCCTTTTGTTATTTTTTAAACCGAATACTTGATTTTCCAAATTTGGTTCTGGTGAAATTGTAAATGTGTAATCAGTTAACTTCTCTGTATTGAAGTCCCGAAATACACCGCGAAAGGCGCAAAGTCACCGTTGTGGTGGCTACGCGCCGTAAAACCCAAACTCAGATTCTCTCTATAAGAGCAGATCCAAATAGGAAAAGAGAGAGAGAAAGAGAGATGGGTGGGAGAGAGAGAGAGAGAGAGACTAAAACGAGAGAGAGAGAGAGAAGGAGAGAGAGAGAGAAAGGGAGAGAAAGAGGAAGAGAAAGAAAGAGAGAAAGCGAGATGGAGAAAGCGAGAGAGAGAGAGAAAGAGAGAGAGAGAGAGAGAGAGAAAGAGAAAGTGAGAGAGAGATACAGGAAGAAAATAGTGGAGGAGATGAATGAAGCTCATGAAGACTAACTACAGCAACGGGGGAATAGACAGACTTTCTTTCTTCCCGAAAAAAAAATAGCCCAGCATTCTTGTGCACCGATACATCGGTGATTGGCACAAACGTGATCAGTGCAGACCTGCCAACCTTCCCGAATTTTGCGGGAAACTCCCGATTTCGAACTTCTCTCACGAAATCCCGAAACATGTTAATAAGTCAATTTATAATTAAGGCCACTTGAGTGTGGGGTGGGTGTGTAAAGGCAAAGCTGAGTGCATTATTAATACTTCGTTCTTTGATCAATACTTTTCCAAACCTCATCATAAATGATAATGAATTATTCATCATTAAAAACAAAAGTACACGTTTTCTCATGAATGGTCAATTCTGCTAACATAACCTGTCATTCTGGCAGGTTACAATTGTCAGTTGGTGGATTAATACATTGTTAGATGTGGCAGTTATAATTTGTTTCATGTATTGTGTTTGGCGCCTCGATGTCGCACGCCATGCATTTTCCCTACTTTGGTATTTGAAAAGTTGGCAGGTCTGTCAGTGGAAGAAAAGAGTTAAATTATTGTTTGTTTCTACCGCCGGACTTTGCAGCAAGCAGTCTTTTCTCTGTCGGTTTTCCACAGTTTTAAGCGCTGCTTGTTTTTTTTTTTAAACTTTTGAAATGGTGTAGTGTAGTGTAGTGTAGTGTAGTGTAGTGTAGCGTAGTGTAGTGTAGATTAGTGTAGTGAAGTGTAGTGTAGGGTAGTGTAGTGTAGTGTAGTGTAGTGTAGTGTAGATTAGTGTAGTGTAGTACAGTGGTTCTCCGCCTTTTTCAGGCAATCGCCTGCTCCCCTCTCCCCATAGGCTCCAATTGCTCAGTTTAGTTTTCACGCTCCAATTGCTCAGTTTAGTTTTCACGTCAATGGCTGCGTTGTATTTGCTCCCCCAAATCGACCCCCGTTCATGTTTTTATTCCCCCCCCCCCCCCCCCGTCGCCCGCCTTCATCGTTTTTTTCGCCCCCTTGTCACCCGTTTCTTTGTTTTTGCCGCCTCTGGAAATCGAAATTGCCCCCCCCCCCCATTGCCCACGTTGAGAACCACTGGTGTAGTGCATGCATAATAATTACGATTGCTTATCCACTGTTTTCGATTTCATCTGACAGAGTAATCCAGTCGAGTCTCAGAACGAACAACCATGGGCGATCCGATGCCGAAAGAACCGGAAGGGAAAGACCGCAAGTTGGAGATTGAGCAAGAACCCATGGTGGAGAAAGAAGTCGGCGGCGATGAGGGCATCGTTCTCAAACAGAAACTGGGACTTGTCAACGGTGTCACCGTCATCGTCGGGAGTATCATCGGATCTGGAATCTTCGTCAGCCCCAAAGGGGTCTTGATGGGATCCGGCAGCGTAGGAATGTCCCTGATCGTGTGGCTGCTATCTGGCGTGTACTCCATGATCGGCGCCTATTGCTATGCTGAGCTGGGCACGGCTATTGTCCGATCAGGCGCGGATTATGCCTACATTTTCGAAGCCTTCGGTCCTTTCCTGGCTTTCCTGAGGCTGTGGGTGGAATGTATGATCGTCCGGCCATGTTCACAGGCCATTGTGGCCTTGACCTTCGCCTACTACGTCATCGAGCCCCTGTTTCCGGACTGCGACCAGCCGGACGTCCCAGTTAGACTGCTGGCGGTGCTGTGTATAAGTAAGTACCATCCTACAACAGCCACATCACGAACAGAACATCAGCAGCCACCATCTCCAGAACCACAACAATACCAACAACAACAACACTGTCACTACAACCGCAACAACAGCAGCACACAGACAATGTGGAACCCAACAGAAAAAAAAGTACGACAATTACCATAAACAACATCATCATTAACACTGTGATCATCATCATCACCATCATCACCACCACTACCAGCTCCACTTAAACTGTCATCATCGTCATCATTATTATCATCATCACGATGAACTCCACCAACCCCATCAACACCACCACCACCACCAATGTCATCATCATAATCACCACCACTACCAACTCAACTTGGACCATTATTATCATTTTCATTACTACTATTAACTCCACTAACTCCTCCACCTCCACCACCACTTTCATCATCATCATCATCATCATCACCACCACCACTACCAACTTCACTTACACCGTCATCACCATCATTATCAATATCATTATCATCGCCGCTATCAACTCCACTACCACCACCACCACCACTATCACTTCAACAGTTATCAAGGAGTAAATTTTATAGAAGGTACTGTAACGACATCGTGCATGTTCTGTGATATACATGCAATATACAGATTACATCGTCACTTCCACAAACCTGGCCGTCACTACACGCCAAACATCAATTTCCGTGATATTTTTGTTTGCGAACACAAAACTCCACAACAAACCCCCACCCCCCCCCCTTTATTTATTTTTTTTACCCATTCCGTTGTTCAAAAAGACATTGAGATCTTTCACTCATATAACACAAGGGAATTTGGAATCCTTTTCCTCACGGTCATTACATTAATTTCCAAGTAACTGGAGAGAGAGAGAGAGAGAGAGAGAGAGAGAGAGAGAGAGAGAGAGAGAGAGAGAGAGAGAGAGAGAGAGAGAGAGAGAGAGAGAGAGAGACTAACCAGGTAAACAGAAAGCACCTGCACTAATTAAATATCCTACCACTAATCTTGTTACCGCCATAAAATCATTGTTCAAAAATAAGCAGGAAGAGATTTCTGTAGGACACAGTATACTATATAGCACGTGTTTACGTGTGTATACATGTGTGTGAAGGGGTGGGCCGGGACAGTGATCCCTCGCGGATAAAGAGATTAAAGCAGTCTCAAATCAGTATCGTCTTGTGTTAGTTAGTTAGGCTGGTATAGCTCTCTAAGTCGAGACACGTTTTACTTTGGTTCTGAATTTTCTTTGAATAAAGTAGCGCGGCCGAGTTTGCTTCACACCCTCAACTCTGGTGTGCAAGGTGCCGTTTAGTTCTATAATCCACAAATCGGGGGTGAAACCGTCTTGACTCTGTGCTATTTGGGCTCTGATAGAACCAGGGGTGGGAGCAATAATTTAGAACTGATTTTAGTTTCTGTTTGTACGAATGCACAAATAACTCATCAACGTTCACGTATTCACTGTTAGTTAGATAGATTACATCGTCACTTCCACAAACAGGGCCCTCACGATACCTCAGACATCAACTTCCATCTCTCGTGATATTTTTGTTTGCCAACACGAAACTCCACAGCAATTTCCCTTTGTTGACCCATTCCGTTGTTTATAAAGACATTGGGATATCTCACTCATATAACACACACCTCTCTGAGAGATTAAAAAAAAACAACAGCAAACAGAAAAAACAAAACAAAAACAGCGCAGAACTGAAACATAACAGATGTCTATGCAACTCGCGCATACATCGTACACTCGACATGAACGTGAGCATGGATGGATCAGCCTTTACGTACGCAAGTACGAGAACACTGGTGGCTTGGAGTTTTGTAGGTCAACTTGGGAATCCAAAGGTCGGGCTAGCATACTTTGACGTTGGGTAGCTAATGGTTGGCGATGTAGGCAGGCAATACGTGAACTTTACCCCCACAAGTATCCAGGGTGCTTACTGCCTTATCCAGAACTTGTGAAACCATTTGAGTTAAAACTGGCCAAAGGAATCTGAAAGATAGAAAGAAAAAGGATTGCAAAAAAAATAAAAATAATCATTCGCATCCTTACAGGTTAGAAATCAGCAAGGACCCAAATACAGAACACCGATGACCGTTTGGCACTGACGCGTAAGCCCTGCACCACTATAAATCATAATGCATAACCAGTTTCGCACAGTTCATGCATACAACCACAGTTTACAGGTCGGAAGACTGGTCTAAGACAGTGGAGGCTGGTGGATTTACGTAAGATCTTCTAGGGAAGTTTAGTTTAATGATCTTCTTCTTCTTCTTTCGTTCACCAATCTAAATCTGCGGATTTTTTCTTTAATAAAATCTACGGTTTTCTGCAGGTCTGACAGAGCACCATAGAGTTTGACATTAAGGTCCTTGGGTTTGGACCAATGTTTCTCGTAGTGCTGAAAAGAGTGTGCAGTTCTGCAAATGCTCTAGTTTAATGATAATTATTGAAATCCACTGATTTTTTTTCCTGGGATGTGGGGTGGGGGTGGCGGTGGGGTGGGGGTTGACGTCGTTGTTGCTGCTGTTGTTGTTGTAGCAGTGGTTGTTTTGATGACTATCATCATTCTGTAAACAGAACTAGGCTGTTGGAGGTCCTTTGGTTTCTCGGGGGCCTCAGCCTAGTGCTCTTGGCCCCAAACAGAGCTAGGCTGTCTGTTGTTGTTACTTTTTAAGTGCAGCCTGTGAAGGTGTGTCCGTATTTGGGTTACGCAATGTAACAACCCGAGATATTAAGCAATATAGACGCGCGCGCACCTATACATGCATCCGTGAAGAGGTTGCTGCAAGTCGAAACATAAACAATACGCAAGGGCTTGAGTGTAGCCACATACACGTATGCAGAAACACACACTTTCATTTCACGAGCTGTTGGAAAGTTGTTTACCAAGATCAGAACATCCGTTTCATCTGAGGGCAAACCATGGAGACACACATTTATTGACATTTCGAAATTGTTAAAGTTAGACATACGCAACAAACTCTCTATCTCTGTCTCTCTGCCTTTCTCTCTCTCTCTCACTCTCTCTCTGTGTGTTTGTCTCAGTCTCTGCCTTTCTCTCGCTCTTCCTCTCTGTCTCTGTCTCTCTCTCGCACTCCGTCTGTCTGTCTGTCTCAGTTCTGTCTCTCTCTTCCTCTCTTTCTGTCTCTCTGTCTTTCTCTGTCTCTCTCTAACTGTAAAGTTTTCTAAGCGTACGTGCATCTCTCTTCACTCCTTCGCCACGTTTCAGTGAAGGTCACAACATTCAATTCAGAATCTGATCACAATGAAACATCAAGCAGGCCTACGTGCATAATTTTTTTTTTTTTTTTACACTGTACAAACACGTGCAAAACAGGATATTAGCCCAAATTCTATTGCATTTCCACACTTCAGTTTTGTAAACACCCACCACTGTACAAAGTGTAGAATAAACTATACTTCCTTGGCAGCGCTGATATTGAATGATTTGCCGGGAGCGTAGCTGAGAAAAAAAAATATTTCGTGCACTGTTTTGATAACTTTTGAGATAAGCCATTATAACCTGCCTCATCCGCTTGTCAAATCATACATGGGTGGATACTGATTACTTTTACACGTACAAATAAACACGATATCGATGCTGTCGGGCGCAAACCAGCCAAGTCAAGATAAGCAAATATTACAGGAGGAACAAAGAGTTGCAGATAACACAAAACTGAAATGTTTTACTTAGCTGGTTTGATCACATGTCTATTTTGAATGTTTCTATTGAATTATGGTAAGAGCTATTTTTACAGATGATGCGGGGTTCCAATCTTCATCAATTGGTACTATAAAAAGAAATGTGAAATTTTCGGACTTGGCTGGTTTGCGCCCGACACCATCGATATGTTTTTTTACCTACACGTGTACCATCCATCCATCCGTCCATTGTGTGTGTGTGTGAGAGAGAGAGCGAGAGACTTGGGGATGGGGTGGGTTCAGCGGTTGGCGTGGGAAAGAGGGATCAGGAGCGAGCGAAATTGAACCTTTACGTCCAACAGATCAATAGTTACAGTATTGTATTACAGTCCTGAAGGTCAGTGTATGTGTGGGGTCGGTAACCAGCAAGTGTGGAAATGGTTAATTTATTACAGTAGTTATTTTTGTATTCAAGTCAGGCAGTATGTTGAGACATAGAGAATATCTGAACAAACAAAAAGATAAATCGCAACAAGTACGAATAAATAATTATAATAAAAAAGAGATGTTTAAAGGCTTGCGTTTACGAGTTTCTACATGGGAATAAATCACGAGTCCCTTTGTCTTGAGATCGTCAAAAGTAATTTGCCACTTACTTAATTATCCCCGTCTACTTGACCGACTTAGGAAAAGTAGGTCAGGGGGTGATTGTGTCACATCCAACGCTGAAAGAAGAGATGGCAAACACTTTTTTATTGTATGGCGTTAGATCATGAATAATGCTGTAGTTATATAATATATTTTGCAGTAGATCGCGGGACACAACGTATTTCTGTCTTCTGTTCGTTTACACAGAGTTGTTCAACGATAACATCTTTCCCGTTCTTTTGTTCATCCTTTCATCCATTCACCCATCTATCCATTCATTGACCCATCTGTCCATCCATCCATCCAGCCATCCGCCCGCCAGCCCGTCCGTCCGTCCGTCCATTCATCCATCCATCTGTCCATCCATCCAGCCATCCGCCCGCCAGCCCGTCCGTCCGTCCGTCCATTCATCCATCCATCTGTCCATCCATCCATCCATCCATCCATCCATCCATCCATCCATCCTGCCGTCCATCCACCCACCCATGTTCCCCTCCTCTGTTAGTTATACCTCCTTCCATCCACCTATCGTTTCTCCCCTTTTTCTCCCTCCAATCATTTCTTCACCCCTCCACCATCCATCCATCCATCCATCATCTGTCTTTCCACATAGGCTGAGAACCCCTGTTTTCGCCCAATAGTTTTGCATTGCGATTCCACACGTCTAGTGTAGCCCAGTCAAACAAACTCTGAAAGACCCGTCCTAATACCTAAATACCTAGTACGTGTCACTAGTCAATAGCTGTGAATACATTGATCACATGTGTCCACGTGTGCTCGCGATCTGGAGTTATTAAAATTGAAGGCATTGGGGATTATGGAGATCAATAACCCGCCCTTCCCACCTCTCAAACATCCCTGCTCTGCCTGTCTCTTTGTTGAATCCCCAACACCCATGGGTCATGCCTTTGTCTGGGTACGATGGCCCCTGCCAGTCTGATATAACAGTGGCTTGAGCTGACCACAATGACCACTGTTCGTTTCTAGAAATCACTGCTTCTGTCGACATGGCTCAAACTAAAGTTCAGGCAGGATGACCGAATATGGTTATTGGGCGTATTGTCTATTACTACTTTATAATATATACACAATACGGTAGTGTATCTTTAAATCCTTACCAGGATTAGGGTTCAAGTTAGGTTTGTTTTCTGGAGATAACTGGATTCGGCAATTCGCCCGGAGTTTCTTTTAAATTCGACTTTCCCTCCTGTCTGCAAATAGATTTTGATTTCACTGTTTCAGTACAGCCTTGTTGCCACCCTCTTTTAGTTTAAAGAAAGACTGTCACGGACAGAGAGAAAAAGAGAGAGAGAGAGAGAGAGAGAGAGAGAGAGAGAGAGAGAGAGAGAGAGAGGGGGGGGGGTTGGGATACCAAAACAACAAAAAATTATGGAGATAATATTAGCTTTGGGTAAGATTTGACACTGACGCTTAAACGTCTTTGGCTAAAACTAAATAACCCATTGATTCGTTCGGCGTGTATATGGCCTTTAGCGTCTTTACGGACGGTCTTAGCAGCTAGAATATTCACTTTCACTTTGACTGACAGCTTCTCTCGTGGCTTATTCTACCAATGTTTGACCCGAGAGTGCGATGGCAGTGATTGCAGGTCAGTCTTTTGGGTTCACTTTGGCGAGTGTTTTCATTCCGCCTCTGTCGTTTTGTCAGGTATGTTTCTTTTGCCTTGAAGTCTATTGCGAGCGTGCCACTGCGCAATTTTTGTCTCCATCTGCTTCGATCATTTGCAAGGTTCTCCCATTCATTGGGGTCGATGTTGAATGCTTTCATCGTGACCTTGCAAGTGTCTTTGAATCGCAGATGTGGCCTACCTCTGGGTCGGTTGCCAGTAACAAGTTCCCCGTAGAGAATTTGTCTGGGGATGCGATCATTTTCCATACGGTGGAGATGTCCAAGCCACCGCAGTCTTTTTTTGCCTAGGAGAGCCTGAGTTGATGGAATGTTGGCTCGGCTCAGAACTTCGATATTTGAGATCCTGTCTTGCCACTTGATCTTGAGAATTTTGCGTAGGCAGCGCAGGTGGAAGGAGTTGAGGGATCTTTCATGTTTGGAGTAGGTGGTCCATGTCTCTGAGCCATACAGCAGGGTGCTTAGGACGCAAGTTCGGCGTGTATCTGGTTAGTAATCCATCGAATTCGAACGAAACGATTAATTGATTGATTCAGTTAAGTGATTGATTTACTGATTTTGTTTGGGTGGGCCCGGGAGGGTGGCTGACGAGTCACTATCATAATAATATCATCATCATCACCGTCTCAATTCTGTTGTTCTTGTAACAACAGCATACACGCAGCTATGATCAGCACACCAGCACGGACGTCACCACTGTCATCATCACCACCGTCCCCAACGGCAACAACACCTCCAGCACTTAAAACGTAAACTCCCTTTATCAGTAGTGCCGTTATCGTCACCACGCCCATCTGAAACCATGACACCCCCTTCCCTCCACACACACACACATACACCCACTCCTTACACTACCACCACCACCGACGACGTCAGCAACATTTTATCGATAGGAAATGCATATATCCGTGCAACATGTTGTATGGATATGGACAGTGCATATCCGTACAACATGTTTACCAAAAAGCGCGACTGGTGAAGGTTTGCTGAAACAAAACTTGGTATGGTGTTCACGAATTTATAAGTGACAACACATGGAATAGTCAGATGGACCTGGGGGCGTGAGGGTCTAGTCAGTTTGTATCAATGGGCGGTAGTCAGATTGACTAATCAGGCGAAAATGGGTTGGGGTAGCCATTGGTGATCGACGTACACTGAAGTATTATTAGCGCAGATCACGCAAACTCCGAGCAGAAGTCGGATTGTTTTGCTACTAAGCCGATTCACATTTTTAAAAACTATGCAAATTAACAAGGTCAGTAATATAGGTTCTACGTCATCGAATTGTGTGCGTTGTACGGATATGCGCTTCCTTATCGATACCCACTGTCCACGTTGAAGAGATTGAAAAAGAAACACCTCAGCATATCTACGAGTGTAATAATTAATATTAGATCTAATATACAATCCAAGTTATTCACTGTGCACAACTTAACAAGTGCATGTAATAGTATCTCCTCATTACTGTCCAAACCTGACTACTGTTCTAATCTCAATGATGGACGGTCTGAAACATGATCTATTTATGTGTGGGTGGCTTGGGTGGGTGTAGGTGGATCGCGTGATCCCTGTATAATACAGTGGTCACCCCGTCCACTGACAGTGACGCTACAGTTTGTGGTTTATGTTCTTAGATGTTGGGACTTTTTTTTATGCTGTCTCTCTCTTTCTCTCCCTCTCCCTCTTTCATTCCACCTCTCTTTTTCTTTTTCTCTCTTCCCCCTTTCTCTTTGTCTCTTGTTCTCGCCATGCCCCCCCCCTCCCCTGCCCCCGACTCTCTTTCTCCTTGTCTTTCTCTCGCACTGTCGCCCCCTCTCTCTCTTCCCTCCCCCAACTCTCTTTCTTTCTCTCTAGCTCCCTTCCCTCTCCTATCTGATTCTCTCTGTCCTTCTCCCCACCGACCCTTCCCCGACCCCCTTGTCCTCTGTAATTTTCTCTCCCTCCCACCCACATCTTTCTCCCTCTCTGCCCCTCTCTTTTATGTCCATCTGGATCTATGTGTTTGTCACCGTCAGAAACCGGCATGCAAAGGCTCAATATAATAATAATTAACAATGAAGTCTCCCTGAGAGTGTTTCCATGTACAAGGGCCCACGCAAGGCCAGAAAATCAATGAGAAAAATACGTGTGAATTTCCCCACCCGTCCCCCCACCCGCCCCCCCCCCTACGGTGTTCACAGCAATTGTATTTAATGAAAACTACCGTAACAACATTGGAACTGAAAAAAATCCAGTCTGCAAAATGTCTGCAGTCCACCTTCTGGTAGATTAGTGGTTTCCAAACTTCCCTGAAGGCGTCCCAGATTTTTTAAAAATTAAAAAAAAATAATTTTTTTTTGGGTCATCATCACGACCTATCTGTTGTTTTGGCATCTCTCTCTAACTCACTCCCCACCCTACCCTGTCTCTCTCTGCATCTTTCGCGATTGGTGGACGTTTCTGGTAAGGTCCCTCTCTGTCCTGGTCACTCTGTTACATTCTGTCTATCGTCTTGGTTTTTCCATAGCACAACTTGGCCGTTATCGTGTCCACTTGCTTTATAATCCTAACTCGAATGAGTCGCATCTCTCTCTCTCTCTCTCTCTCTCTCCTCAGTCTCTGATTCTGTCTCTCTATCACTGCGCCACCCCCACTCCCCCCTCTCTCTGTCTCTCTCTCTGTCCTTCTCTCTCTGTCCCTATTTCTCTCTCTGTCCCTCTTTCTCTCTCTCTATCTGTCCCTATGTCTCTCTCTCTTTGTCCCTCTTTCTCTCTCTGTCCCTCTTTCTCTCTCTGTCCCTCTTTTTCTCTCTCTCCCTCTTTCTCTCTCTGTCCCTCTTTCTCTTTCTGTCCCCCTTTCTCTCTCTCTCTCTGTCCCTCTTTCTCTCTGTCCCTCTCTCTCTCACTGTCCCTCTTTCTCTCTCTTTCCCTCTTTCTCTCTGTCCCTCTCTCTCTCACTGTCCCTCTTTCTCTCTCTTTCCCTCTTTCTCTCTGTCCCTCTCTCTCTCACTGTCCCTCTTTCTCTCTCTTTCCCTCTTTCTCTCTGTCCCTCTTTCTCTCTCTTTCCCTCTCTGCGCCCCGCTCCCCGTCTTTTTACACCTCTCTCTCCCTCCTTTTGTTTTTCATCCTACCACCCTTTCTATCCTCCAGTGCGATGGAACGCTCGGGCAAATCGCATCAACAATTTAACATTAGCGTGAAAATTTCCGTAACCGGATCCCGGGGATGCGACAGGAGTGAAATTGTTAGATACTTGACTGTGGGCAGATGGTAATTCTTGACACTCGTCGCACTGTCACGTGTCAGCTGTCACCAGTTCCGATTGGTGGTGGTCTGGTCGTGCTGCCTGACTGAACACTCTTTTAGCGGTCTGAGTGAGTATTCGTGTGGGTTTTGTATGCACTCAGAGCATAATTATGTATACCGTCACAGCCGGGACACCCACAGTACATATATGTACGTATGTGATTATCTGTTAACATGAGAGAGAGAGAGAGAGAAAGAGAGAGAGAGAGAGAGAGAGAGAGAGAGAGAGAGGAGAAAAAAATCAGCATTTAAACTGAAAAAGAACACTCCCTTTGTCCGGTTGATCATTTTTGTGTATTCGTGCGATTGTCCCACATATCCTACTTGTGAGAACGTATACATTCAATTTCAAAGAGATTTAAGATTATGATATGCAAATTCATATAACAGTTTACCACTTTATTCATCGACGCTGCGGGATATATAGCCACCCATCTTCTTCCACCTCCACAGGCATTATAAATATAATCCTATCCGAATTTTAACAATAACAGGGAGTTAGTTTAGTTTTATCGTGCCTGAAGTTGATACATTATGTCAAGCTTACCCCTGTGTTGACACATGGTGATAACCACTTCATGCAACCCCCCCCCCCCCCCCCGCGCCTACGACCAATAGATCTCAAGCCTGACTAAACAAATGCTGAAGTGAGGACATGCCAAAATGGCTTTGGATATAATTCTTTTGTTCTCTCTCTCTCTCTTCTTTTCCACCTCCTTATCACACACTTGCAAGTTCTTTTGTAAAGACGCTATTGAATTGCCCAACATGATAATGATTGGTATTTTTAGGCATGGGGCACCGAGTTGACCCCTTCCCCCGGTAGCTAAATATAGTGCCCCATTTCTAATGCTGTGTGTGTACTTTGTCCTAAATTCCTACGCGATAAAAATCTGGCTTGGCCTTCATGCATTACGTATACATATCAGCTGATGCAGGTGCTTCGCGCACATGCGTGTGTGTGAGTCTGTCTGTCTGTCCGTGTGGCTAACCTGCTTGTAAATGCGCATTTTCTGGTGGCATTTCTCTTTTTGAAAGCAACGATTCCTAGATTTTGAGATAAACGGTTATAGCAGCGAGAACTGTGGCCAGAATTTTGGGGTCAGTGACCTGAGAAAAGATCCAATGTTCTAAGGCATTCTTCAGGGTGTTTCTATCATTCTGTCCTTTGGTGTAGTCAACATGCGGTCATTGGCCCACACTGTAGTACTCAACTTCGAGTAGGTCACGCTCACTATACAGTGCTCACTGCGGACACACCAAAGTATGAACTCTCAGGGTCAGATGCCAAACATTCTCACGCAGGAAAATGAGACTGAAATGTGGACATTTTGCGATATCAGTTCTTGTTTATTCCAACTCTACTTTTTAACAACAGACAAATTCGAAGCTAAACTTCTGCGGCTTTCGAATTATGATAAAGAATTGGAATAAATCGGAACTGTGAAACAGCTTGATAAGTGCCACACTGCATTTTAAACAAGTGTCAAAGTGCGCATTTGTACTATCTCTTCTACATACTAAAAGGTCTCCAGTTGTTCAGAAAATGGAGATAGAACAAACAAGAGTTAAGCTCGCGATTTGCGTACATTGTCAGACGCAATAGAATTTATAAACAGGGAATGCAGCGTAATCTTTCACTCGGAGAATAAAGAAAAATTGACGGCACGATATGAAAGTTCCATTGAGAAGTTACCAGATAAAGGGAAAAATTAGCTACTGAAAACGAAAACACGAAAAAACGAATTGTATCCAATGTCTGTTAAAGAAAAGAACCCACACAGTGGCATGACGGCTTCACTGAAATGATTTATTGTAAGGCCTAAATGTAAACTAGTTGAGCTTGGGGGTATTTTGGTGAAGAAAGAAAGTATGTGATAAGCGTAAAGTTTGTTGGAACCCGAGAGCAGGTGATTGAGTGGGCCAAGTTCAATTGTTAGAACAGCAGCCGGAAGAGCCATTTCATTAATTTGTCCTGTAAGAAATCGGAATTAATCTTTTAGAAATATGAAACAGAGCTGGTGTACGCCTGTCTGACGTGAAAAATACGCAAATCTATTGGTTTATGCCATTTGGCGTCATAAAAATTGTGCGCTCTTCTTGTTTCTGATTTTCCACGTCAAATGATCGAGGTACGATGCTGTGAAATAATTCATCCCAGTATAAGAACATTGCAAAAATGTATTAATGTACTATGTCTTTCTAATGTCGTCATCTGGCATCGTTTATCAGGTAAATATACACTTTTATACCCGTTATATTCAAGGCAATATGCCCTTCTAAATCATTTTACCTGCTGTTGGAGAAAAACATTTCCACTCATAGTCACTTGGTGTCATAGAAATTGCGCATCTTTACATTTTAAAAGTACTAATATTACTCTAACCAACAAGAACAGGGGAGGAGTATTGCATGACGGTCCACATCGCAATTTTTGTAATGCACGTGAAACAGACCAGTAACTAACTGTCAAGAACGATTACTAATTTTCAAAGAATCAACACTGCACACACGAATCTAATGAATTTTTGCACTAGGAAAATAATAATAATAAAAAAAAAAACAACGATAACTTCGAGATCACCCTCACTTAATTTAATAATTTAAGTTACATGTTGTCAAATTTTTGCTAAGTTTGCAAAATTCGGTGACATTGGTAAAAGCTGAGTTGGAAAATTTCCGCATGCCAAGCCCGCATGGTAACTTGATAGTCCTTGTCGCACATAAACGCTATACTTTTCCACATTTCCCTGTGACCTATGAAAGTCGACCCACGTCACTGCAGCTGAGAGTGAAAGCAGAGTAAAGTGCAGAGATATAAGTCCGGATAAGTGATTTTTTTGGCTTCGTTTCATTCCACGATAATTGTGTCATGATTGCAACATTTTCTGAGATGACACATTGTAAATGTAAATTGTCTTCAGCTGTACAAATTTAGTAACTATGGGCGAGTACAAATTTAGTAACTATGGGCGAGTACAAATTTAGTAACTATGGGCGAGTACAAATTTAGTAACTATGGGCGAGTACAAATTTAGTAACTATGGGCGAGTACAAATTTAGTAACTATGGGCGAGTACAAATTTAGTAACTATGGGCGAGTACAAATTTAGTAACTATGGGCGAGTACAAATTTAGTAACTATGGGCGAGTACAAATTTAGTAACTATGGGCGAGTACAAATTTAGTAACTATGGGCGAGTACAAATTTAGTAAGTATGGCCATATGGGCGGTTTGACGCTGATAGACGAAGAGTCACTTTGTGCACAAGGATGGAGATGACTTGGGAAATGGGGGAGGGTTAACATATGGGTGCCAGGATTGCCATATTGGCCCCTTTTGTGTTAAATTTAAAAAACATGGCCTTAAAAGAAAATCAACGTTGGCATGCAGTGAAAAAGTTTGGCCTTTTGCACATTTTTTTGCATTTTTCCGCTGGACAGCTTATGGCTGTTCTTCCCCAGGTCCCCGAGCAAGTCATAAAAGATCATTTTCAGTACATGTAGTTATAAAATTAATAAAGTTATCGACCTCATTAGATTATGTCATTAGTTTAGTAGTCACGGATTATATACATGTACTAATGTTCTTGATTTCCCACACTGAGCCAGTATTAATACATGCTACAAGCACGCTTTTTACGGACATTTACTGCATTTTTTGTTGTTGTTGTGTGTGACTTTAGGGGAATAGACGTAGAACTTGTATCTGGTCTAATTTGGCCCTTTGGCCCGACAGATCCCTGCGGATCTGGCAACCCTTGTGAGCGTTTTTGACCCTACCAACGAAAGACAAACGGGCAAAAGAAAGTTTCATTAGTAAAGTCCATGTATCGCCCAGTGAATGCCAGATTGGCGGTCTTTGCATGCTCAGCAAGTGATAAGTCCTCCGTCAAGAAATGCAATACTTGAGGAAGGGGTTAGGATTAGTGTTAGATAACAGTTATAACTAACTAAATACGTCACGTGACGGATGGAGACAGCAGAGGGCATGTTACTCAGAGACACACCAAACGGTGACCAGTATAAAGAGGGGCTGCTACACAAAGACCGTTGAGTAGGGGGGGGGGTGGGGGGAAGACAGCTAGTTTTTTTTTTGTGTGTGCGTTTTAAACAGTGGATCAGTCCTTATAGCGTCCTTGGCCTTAGCATTATAATACTCGTAAACCCTTTTTATCATCTCATCAAACAAAATATCTCAGTATTTTGTTTCATTTGCATGGAAATTTGATATCAGCTCAAAGCATAGTCAAACGGGGAAAAAAAAAACGACCTTGCTGCATGTAACACAATATAATATGGGTACATTTGTTGTAGGTTATGAAGCATATCAATGAAACATGCTGATAATTTAAATTTATCAGGATTCTGCTGTTTGTGACCTTGTCTGGGAAATTATATTACATTTTCACCAGATGGCACGAGCCAAATAAGCCAATGGGACAAAGCTGAAATCTTATTATAAAAAAAAAAATTAGTGGCAGGAATAATTCATTGTGGTGCACTTTGTCACGAGTGGAGTGAGTGCAATTAAGGGGATTGCTACAGAGCGGGTGTAGAGTAAGAAGGGCTCACAGTAGACAGCAAGTTAAGCGTGCTGTTGTGAGTAGTGGGGGGGTCTGAAGGAGGCGAAAGCGCTGTATAACTATCACTGCAAGTTAGAAGGTCCGACGGAGCGGACCTGTGAATAAGAGCCCATCGGGCGGACATAAAGGGAGCAGTCGAGAAGACTAGTGGAAGAGTCTTTCCAGTAATGACTGGTATGTAGAACGTTGATTGATTATTATGATTGATGTATTATATTATATTCGTCTATTACCATGATGTGAATAAGTATATGTGAGGAATGTGGAAGTCCTTGATAATGGATATAGCAATGTGCGCCATGAGCGATAGATGAAAGTGAGTTCATGGATTTGTAGCGCGAGTGAGTAGTGTGTACTCCGATGGAGGTGTGTTACCGTAAGATGTGTGGTGAGTGAAAGGTGAACTAGTGTGTGTACGCTTCATGGATTGTAAGGAGAGGTGGAGTGAATAGAAATGGTAGGGTATTATACCAATGTAATGTTATTCTTGTAGGTGTCGGGGACGGGCCGAAGAGCCACCTCGATGAGCACAAGTGATAGGCCAGCATAGGGCCGGAGGCCATACATAGGCCAGAAGTGAGACTGTCGGTGCAGGACAGTAGAGGCACATAAAGTCGTGGCAGTCGGGCCACGGACAGGGACGTAGATATGAGAGTGAATGAGATACTATATTATTGCCATGATGATGGGCAAGTGAACTGATAAGTTGTATGACAATAGGAAGGTGATATTGAGAGACTGCGGTGGCAGTAAATTATTAATGTGCTATTAAGACCCTGAGGGGAGAGGCTGAGGCCGAAGTGCCTTTAGGAGTGTCTACCGGATTGTGGATCCGAGGGAGAGTGTGTGTGAGAATAAGGCCGTTGTACGGCAGTCATTTCAATAATATAATGTATGTAATTGCGCTATTATATGTATAATTATGTTTAATAAATGTGTGAGTCTGATGGGTTGTTTTGTTAAGTGTTAAACTTGTTTGTTCGTGATTGTCGTCCTGTCATAAACTATTACATCTCCCAGTCTGGGATTTGTGACACACTTTTGGCCCCTCCTTTTGTCTTATTGCTCGGCGCTATAGCTTAATGAATGACAGTTTCAACAATTATCAAATTAATTTTCTTAAGTGTCAACTAATCCAACCCAATCGGTGTTGTATCGACCGATTGTGTTGATTGAGGTTTCAAGTACTTGAAAAGTTGTAAACATGTAAAATACAACGATCTTTGTTTTGGCTCTCTCTAGTAAGCCCACCACACTGGAAACGATATTAACACGCGTTCAGTTCCCTGCGCCCGATTTCCCTACAAGAGATGTCATCATAATATTATAAAGGAAGTAAAGCTTTCCATGTAATCACGAAAGGCTTTTTAACCGCTGATCCCTAAATTCTACAAAATATCAGATTACCCATAGAAAGAGGTAAAGGTGTGCCTGCATATACTGCAAAAGGTCTCGATGTTCACTTTATCTTTAATACATTTGTTGATATTGAGCCACAACTGAGTTGAACCAGTGAGTATAGATGTATAGAGAGGGTTCACTTCCGCCCAATGGCGAAACTAGGTCGCTGCGGTAAACAAGAAATTGAAGAATTGAAAGAGACCTTCTGCACCAAAGATAGTGTGCATATCTGTTTACTGTAGTTTGTTCACATTTTTGGGCATATTGAAACTATTTACAAACCGTTTGTAAGCTCCTACGCCCCGTGGAAATGCACAAACGGCTATTGTTTACCGCAGCTACCTACTTTCGGCTCCATGCTAACAATGGTTTCGAGGAGCCTCCCGTGCCTCTCTGGGCAAATCGACCAATAGTGAACCCTCTCTTTATATATACTCTCTGGTTGAACAGAAACAAGTGTTCAGACATTTTGAGCCAGAAAAAAGAGGCATTTTCTTCGAGTAGAATTAAAAAGCATGACCGGAAATTTCGTACTGCGCCTCAATTTACACGTTGCGGGACTTTAGTTCTTGTTTGTTTTTGTTTTTTTTAAACCGTGTAACAGCTGACATTAAATACAGGAAATGTCATACCAAACCAGTCAGTCAGTTAACTAGTAGATAAACCAATTAAACCCAATTTGCAATTCACTGATAGGATATGCAACACCCATGCATGAAATGGTGATAGTCCCAGGCCAGACTGCGGAAATGTTGGTTCCTATTTCAACCTACCCATTAAGCTAGTAGGTTCCTATTTCAAGCTACCCATTAAGCCATTTTTTTTCATTGCTCTGCTAAATACCGTGATTTATGTATAATATATTTTATGTCTGTACGTTCGGTTCTGCTCCAATTGTTCATGCCTTGACGTGGAGGAGTGGCTTGCGTGTCCCAGTGATCCCAGGAGCTAAGCCAGCGGAGGCCTTGTGCCCCTGATAGCTTTAAGCAAGCTGGACAGGTCATGGGGGAAGGACCAGACAAGATTGAACAGACCGGCCCTCCAGGTTCGGGGGTTGGGCGTAGGGCTAACAACCCTACCCTGAAATCCTTGTTGGGGTGACCTTACTTGGAGAAACAAAAATCGTTACGGAAACAGCAACATGGAAAAACCAACGTTCTGGATGTGATGGACCTTCTGAGTACCTCGCGACTCGTATGAATGCAAGTAGTGAAAAGCCGAAAGGAAACTGCTAGCAGGATGAAGGAGGAACTGAACACCGCCAAAACCAAGACCAGGATTGGATACTGGAATGTTAGAACAATGTATGAATCGGGTAAGTTAGCACAAGTAACATCAGAGATGAGGCGCTACAACCTACACATCCTGGGTGTAAGTGAGAGCAGATGGACTGGATCTGGAAGGATCAAAACATCCACTGGAGAAACCGTTCTCTACTCTGGAAGAGAGGATGACCAACATCATGAAGGAGTAGCCATCATCCTAAAGAAAGGACTGGACAAATGCTTGTTGGAGTGGAAACCAGTCAATAGCAGACTGATGAGGATGAGGATGAAAGGACGACACACAAACATCACTGTCATCCAATGTTATGCACCAACCAACGAAAACGACAACACAGACAAAGACGACTTTTATGAACAACTCCAGGGGGAAATGGACATGACGCCACGGCATGATCTCATCATTGTCATGGGAGACCTCAATGCTAAGGTAGGTAAAGATGATATAAATTATGAAAGAGTAATGGGAAAACATGGAACTGGAACAAGGAATGACAATGGAGAAAGGCTTGTGGATTTTTGTGCCTTGAACAACTTAGTCATCGGAGGGACCCTTTTCACACACAGAGAAATTCACAAACTCACATGGAATTCTCCAAATGGAAGAGACAAGAACCAAATAGACCATTTGATGATCAACGGTATGTGGAGACGATCCCTTCTAGATGTGAAAGTGAAAAGAGGAGCTGACGTAGCCAGCGACCACCATCTAGTGGCAGCACTTATCAAAATTAAACTGAACAAGACCGGAATCAAGACATCAAAGCAAAGACACCTTAATATCCAGAAACTGAGAGATGCAAGTGTTAGAAATGCCTTCAACATACAAGTCAAGAACCGATTCCAGGCTCTACGAGAGTCTGATAAGAACAACCCTAATGAAAGAGGAATCGATTCAGAGTGGAAAAGAGTAACTACAGTGTACACAGAGAGCAGTGTAGCCTGCCTTGGATTTAATGAGAAAGGGAAAAGCAAGGAGTGGATCCAACAAAGAACATGGGATGTGATCGAGGAGAGGAAAGTCATGAAAAAGAAACTCCTACAAGTGAAATCGGAAAGGCTGAAAGAGAAGTACCAACATAGCTACACAGAGTTAAATAAGAAAGTGAAGAGACTAGTAAAGAAAGATAAACGAGAAGCCATGGAACAGCTAGCGGCAGATGCGGAGGAGGCAGCAGCAAGAGGAGAACAGGGTAAGCTCTACAAGATCACTAAGCGCATTTGTGGCAAGTACGGTGGAAGACCAAGTGTTCCAATCAAAGACAAGAATGGGAAACTACTGACTACAGAACGAGAACAGGATACACGCTGGACAGAGCACTTTCAGGAATTACTAAACCGGCCACCACCTGAAGATAGAATAATAATACAAGATGCTGCTGAAGACCTTGACATCAACATAGATCCACCAAAGAAGGAAGAGATAGTGGCAGCAATAAAGAGCCTAAAAAACAGCAAAGCCCCAGGAAAAGACAACTTGACTGCAGAACTGTTCAAAGCAGATCCGGATCAGTCAGCCACCATCCTTCAGCCACTGTTCACAGCTATCTGGGAAGCAGAAGCAGTACCAAAGAGCTGGAATGAAGGCAGAATAGTGAAAATACCCAAGAAAGGAGCACTCAGCGATTGCAACAACTGGCGTGGTATCACTCTCCTTTCTATACCCAGCAAAATCCTTGCCAAGATCATTGTGCAACGTATGTCAGATGCTGTGGACAAGACACTGAGAAAGGAACAGGCCGGATTCCGAAAGGGGAAAGGATGCATTGACCAGATTTTCACACTCCGAAACATCATAGAACAGTGTTCAGAATGGCAAAGGCAGCTCTATGTGAACTTCGTTGACTTCGAAAAGGCCTTCGACAGCATCCACAGAGAGAGTATATGGCGCATTCTTCGGCACTATGGGATTCCCAGCAAGCTTGTTGAACTCATCAAAAGCTTTTACAAGAACTTCAGTTGCAGTGTCGGAAACAGTGATGCATCCTTTGAAGTGAAAACTGGTGTACGGCAAGGATGTGTGATGTCAACAATTTTGTTTAACCTCGTAATCGACTGGATTATGCGGAAAACTACAGAGGATGCACCAAGAGGCATCAGATGGACACTCTTCGACAACCTAGAGGATTTGGACTTTGCGGATGACCTTGCGCTATTGTCACATAGTCACCAACACATGCAAGATAAGACGCAGAGACTACATAATTTTGGATGCAAAGTAGGCCTTCGGATTAGCCAGAAGAAGACAGAGATTATGACCCTAAATGTAGACACTCCAGCACCAGTGCAAGTAGATGACAAGAACCTCACCACGACGGACAAATTTAAATACCTTGGTAGCATTATCAGACCAGAGGGTGGCACAAAGGAGGACATCCAAAGTAGGCTGGGAAATGCAAGGGCTGTCTTTCAAAGTATGAGCAACATCTGGAAATCGACACAATACGGCATCAACACCAAGATCAGACTGTACCAAAGCTGTGTCCTATCCACACTCCTGTATGGATCAGAGTGTTGGCGAATGACAGAAGGTGACCTCGCCAAGTTGTCTTCCTTCCACACCACATGTCTTCGTAGGATTCTCCGCATCTTTTGGCCAAACAAGATTTCTAATCAGGAACTACTAAGGCGATGCAAGCAAGAAGAAATAGCCAACATCATCACGAAGAGACGATGGAGATGGCTTGGGCACGTGCTGCGAAAGGAAGCAAATTCTATAACCAAAACAGCACTTCAGTGGACACCGGAGGGACGGCGCAAGCGAGGCAGACCCAAGGCAACCTGGCGGAGAACAATCGAGGCAGAGATGAAATCCTTCAATCACTCATGGGGAACTCTCGCAAAGATGGCCCAGGACAGACAGGGCTGGAGATCCTTTGTTGCTGCCCTAAGCACCAGTGGGTGCAACAGGAAATAGTAGTAGTAGTACGTTCGGTTGCTATTTTGATAATCTTCTTTAAAAGTTAAAAAACAAAAACAAGCACAAAAAAACAACAACAAAAAACCAAACATACAACACCAGCAAGGTAACTTGCCAATTTTCATATATATGTGTATAACTTCAGGGCAATATAGGCGGGTAAAATCATGTTCACTTTTGTTGATCTGAATTTTCACTTAAAATTGTGAATTTTTGCGCATATAATCCATGATTTTGATGTTATGGAGTTTGGCAGGCATGCATAATTAATCATTAACATCAGAATGTGCCAGATTTTTGTCTACGGTTCGCATCAACGTATCAAATATTTATTCCTGCCCGATGGCCGACCCGCCAGAGCACTGATCGCTGCCAGGACACGTGAAGGTTGCCATGGTAAACAAATCGTACGTGGGGTGATATTTATTGCTTGGGTGGAGATTGGGGGAAAAAAAGGAAGGGGTATGTGATAGATTCTGAGTCGCAATAATATTATGTGTATTAAAAAGTGATAGCACGTATGAGAACTTTCCAATTCATATAATAATTATAGGTGAGGGTATTGTCGGCAGTTCTGTAGATGTGGGGTACAACATGTAGCCATGTGGCTTCTGGCCTTGACCTTTCGGAAGTTGGAAGGAATCGTGTATGTGTGTATTGGGATGTTTGAGTGTGTGTTAAAGATTATTTTTGCTCTGACAGGTGGTTGGGTTGGGAGTGAGGAGTCCAGCAGGTCGCGGCAGTTTTAAACGAACGGACAAACAATATGTTGACGCTGCAGATCGTAAATGTATCATCCAGCTTTTGAAAAATGATCCCAGGGCAGGAAGTGGGCGAGGACAGAGGGATATCAAAGAATTTTAAGTAAAAATTTCTCCACTCACAATAGGTTTGAAAATGAACAAGTGGCGTTTAATAAAGAAAAAAAATAGTAGCATGGAATACAGAAAACCACTCGTGTATGTTTTGTTGATGCAGTGAAATTCATAACATTTACATAATATTTGACAGAAACCACTGCTCGCATCTGGCCACCTGCCAGTTGGTCTCTGGCGTAACTTTTTCTGTAGCATTGTGGCTCGTGATAACTTAGGAAGTCAGTCTCTCTTTCTTTCTCTTTCTCCCTCTTGCTCTCTCTCTCTCTCTCCATCTTTCGCGCAGGCTCTCTCTCTCTCCGTGTGTGTGTGTGTGTGTGTTTGTATCTCTATGTGGCCGTCTGTCTCTCTGTTTTTGTCTTTCTGTCTGTCTGCTGTCCCCCTATCTGTCATTCTCTGTGTGTGTCTCTCTCTGTTTCTACCTGTCTCCTGTCCATCTGTCCGTCTTTCTGTGTAGGGCAACCGTTATTTTCACGACATGTCGGGAAAATAACGATTATGCGTTTTTTCACGACTTGTATTTTTTTTTTTTTACCAACCCCCCCCCCCCCCGCCCCCGTCTTCTGGCCTGTTTCACAATATCTGTAAGTACCCTTAGACCAGACATTGAACATTACTAGTACCTCAAAGACCACTGTGGGTCATGCAACCATTATTTTCCCAAACTTGTCGTGAAAATAACGGTTGCCTTCTGTGTATGCTTAAGTGCTATGGAGGCGAAAAAAGAGAGGGGGGGGGGGGGAGCAAAATACACTGTACATACTCTACTGTAGTGGGAAAGGTCAGGGTATCAAAGGTGAACGTTTTGTCATCCAGGGGGCAGAGTTCAAATGGAAGTTTTCACAAGTTCACGTGTGAACGGCATGGTGCTGTCAGTCCCCCCCCCCCCCCCCCCGTGCTGGAAATGCCAGACAATACACAATAAGTTATGTAACCTTGTAGTTGTATTACAACTTAAACTGAGCGCCGTGTGATGGCGAGCTGGACAGGTAGTTCACACGTGTGAGCCAGGAGGAATGTTCGTTATTGTGTAGACATCAGTTAACTTTCTTACGCAATGACTAGGAAACTTAGTATAGGATTAGGAGGAGGACCGGATCTATCTATCTATCTATCTATCTATCTATCTATCTATCTATCTATCTATCTCTCTATCTATCTATCTATCTATCTACCTGTCTGTCTGTCTGTGTCTCTGTCTGTCGGTGGGTGGGTCTGTCTGTCTGTCTGTCGGTCTGTCTGTTTGTTCTTGGTGTGTAAATTTTGATTGACACGAACTGAGCTAATATTCAAATCAAAAGTTACGTCTAGTCGCACTGATGTTGAAAAGAGCCGGTCAACCGCTTTCATTGAATACTATAACTGAAGTACCCGAGCTTGCTCAGGATAAATTTATTTGCGTGGCAACAGGGAAAACACACGCGCGCGCACACACACACACACACACACACACACAAGCACACACACACACAAAACAACTGCAACAAGGCACTGTCAGAATGATTTACATCCATATTTTAGGGGCGTTTGCACTTGTGTTAGAACTTAAAGGCAGTGCCCGCACTGTGACACCCCCCCCCACCCTTTTTTTAAAAACGGAATTAAATCATCTCCATTTTATATTTGGGCTAAAAGGAATCAGCACAAAACTAAAAGGAATCAGCACAAAATTGAAAGGAATCAGCACGAAAAACTAAAAGGAATCAGCACAAAAACTGAAAGGAATCAGCACGAAAAACTAAAAGGAATCAGCACAAAACTAAAAGGAATCAGCACAAAATTGAAAGGAATCAGCACGAAAAACTAAAAGGAATCAGCACAAAAACTGAAAGGAATCAGCACAAAACTAAAAGGAATCAGCACAAAACTGAAAGGAATCAGCACAAAACTGAAAGGAATCAGCACATAACGATTGATTGGTCAGGGTCCGGAGATTGCTCAGTAGAGTGAGAAATTTCAGCAAGAGATAGTAAGGATGGGTGGATTTAGTTTGTTTCTATTTATTTCTTTAATTCTTGCCGGCATTTTCCTTTTTGTATTCACCATCCTGACGCTGTGGAGGTAAAATAATTTAAATTTCCATTAAGTTGCGAGTTGCCCTCTTTTGTTGTCTTGAGTTTTCGTTATTTAAATGGCGAATGTATGTGAACCCCCGGCCCAAGAATAACATTAAGTGTTAGTCGACCAAGTAGCGAGCCAACGCAAACAGGAGTTCGCAGTTTTTGAAATTTGAACCAACTCATAGGCCGACCTACTAACCTCGTGCCAGTTCCACACTGTAACCACATTGTGAGAGGGGACCACAGAATGATGAGGTCCTTTGGTTTCTCGGGGGCCTCAGCCTAGTGTTGTTGGCCCCAGGGACCATAGGTTTCATGGCTGTTATACTTAAGTTTGGCATACCAACAGCCACTGGCTGAGGCCGGCGAACTCATTTCTGCCGTTTTATGAAAAAGCACCGTATACACCAAGCAAAGTCAAATTCACGGTTATAATCATTTCATGGAATGGCGTGTGCTCTATCTTTCTGTGTGGTTTTTGATTTTGTACGAACAGCATTTTATTTTGGGCGTCAAGAAGTAAAAATTAAAACAATACTGCAATGCTCAACGGGAAATATTCATATTTTTTTCGTCTCCTGTGACATTTTGTTCTCCTGTCACATTTTTTCTTTTTTTTTTTCCATTTACGGTCCTTTTTCATAAAACGGGAGATCTGGCAACAGTCACACTGCGTGCATGCGGTCAGAGCACTGTAGTCAGTGAAGTCTGTTTTTATTTCTTTAAAATTTAGCTGACGCACGGCCGGGAAAACATCAAAAACCGTGGGAAAAATGCTGTTTTGTAAAAATTTGGTTTCAGTGTATGGAACGCTCAGAACGGCTGTTGGCTTGTTTCGCTTGACGTCACAGAATTTGTGCGCCTGTGAACTTCTGAAGTTTAGTTAGTTAGTCTTTCGTGACGTTGTCTGAGGTTGCAAGGCCTTAGATCAGTATTATGTTTCGCTTTGCCAAGAGTGTGCATGTTCAGCCGCCGTGCCAAGAAAAAATCTTGTGCGACTGGACTGCGCATTCTCAATCGCCGTGTCCCTCCTCCAAACAAAAAAGCAAAAAAATGACCGTGCGAAATTTGGGGCGCCGCGCAAAGCATCACGGCCCCGTCACAATTTTGGTTGATGTAAGTGAAAGAAACCAATATGGATGAGTCAGCTGACCATTTTCGTTGGCGGAGATTACTTCATCCTTTCATTTTACACTCTTGATATATATGACCCAATGTTATAAAATTATATGAAAGTATTTAATTCTAATGTAAAATTTAGAAGTTCTGAATACGACACATAAATACAGAACGCGTACCCAAAATGGACCGTGAAGGACGCAAAGTGGTCGTTCCCATGCCGACGCGCCGTAAAATCCAAATTCAAGAATCAAACGCAAACTCAGACCCATTGCCAGATGGCACAGTTTCGCATGAAGCATTGGACATGAGTTGATGATGAATATATCCGGTCACGGGATTAAGGGAATCTTCTAAGGAAGTGCATATCCGTACAACATGTTGTATATGGGGCTGGGGTAGCTCTACCTGATTGGTCTAAAATGTAAGCGCTCTTCTATGAGGGAAGAAGATTCATTCACACTGTGTGTTCTACGTCATCGAATTGTGTGCACAACATGTTGTACGGATATGCGCTTCCATCTTCCTAATCGTGGGGTTGTTTGTGCTGGCTGCGCTGCTCCAAATCGCCTTCTTGCTAATCTCTTCACGTCTTTGCTAGGGTGCAAATCAATGCTTAATCACGGCAGTACCGCTGATTGGTTTATTGATTAGAACGATATTCGTTTGATAAACGTGTTTGTAACATACACGGACATAAAGGAAGGGATTTGAAACGTGCATCTTCACATTATTATTATTAGCAAGTGGGGGATGAGAGGGAGATAGAGAGAGAGAGAGGAGACGGGCAGACAGACAGACAACTTCATGTGGAGACAAAGAGAGACAAACAGACAGACAGAGAAAGGCACTAGGGCAATTTGGTCGTCGGTCACAGCCATTTATTTACAGTTTTCACTGGTGCAACATCCTTATATGAATCATAATATGACCGTTTTACTGGTGCAAGATTTTGGTATGAATCATGCTCTGAATCATAGTGTGGCTGTTCCAGTGGTGCAACATTCCGATATGAATTATATGCGCCTTTCATTGGTGCAACATTCTGATATGAATCTTATGAACGTTGCATTGGCGCAACATACCGTTATGAATTATGTGACCCTTTCGTTGGCGCAACATTCCGATATACGAATTATATGACCGTTTCTTTGGTGCAAAATTCCGATATGAATTGAATTATATGAACGTAATAAATAACTTTGAGCAGCAGAGCTCTCTATCATTATGCAGACATCCATCATTATGAATTCAGCTACCACCATACAGCATAACAAGCAGCCACTCGTGATCCCAGTGTGAAAGTTTTATCTCTTGCATATTTATGACGTGAAAAATCCACCCACCCATCCATCCATCCATCCATCCATCCATCCATCTATCTATCTATCTATCTATCTATCTATCTATCTATCTATCTATCTATCTATCTATCTATCTATCTATCTATCTATCTATCTATCTATCTATCTATAACATCCATTAAACAGTTTCCCAGCATTTGTCTGTGTAAAACGGTAAACATTTCACTATAACTTGCAACGCACGCCAGTAATAAAGCGTAACGGACCGGCTGCTGGTTGAGTCTAATGGAAGTTCGCCAATTCTAGGTCATGGCCCCACCACCTCAGCCCCGCTCGTCCGCCGTGCGCATACCGTGAGTTGAAAGTCCTTGCGTGAGTACCGATTTGCCGCAGACAAGGTCGCAGGTCGCACACCTGACTCCGTGTCTGGTAACTCTCTGTTCATACTGGAGCCGCAAAGTTCTAGCACATGCCGGCGGAAGGGGGGGGGGGGGTGCTATCTCCTTTTGCAGAATTATTCTGTAGTACAGTAAAACACCGTATACACCAATCTAAGTAAAATTCACTTTTTAGCATCATTTTGTTGAACAAAACGTGCTTTAACTCTCAATCTCTGTCTGTCTGTCTGTCTGTCGCGCTCTCTGTCTGTCTGTCTGTCTGTCTGACTGTCTCTCGCTCTCTCTTTCTCTCTGTCTGTCTGTCTGTCTCTCGCTCTCTGTTGCTCTCTGTCTGTATGTCTTTCTCTTTCACTCTCTCTCTCTCGCTCTCTCTACCTCTCTCTCCCTCCCGTAGTCCTGTGAACCGTTTTGACGCGCCGCAGGTGATCTGGCAACCAGCGCCCTCCAATCCTCTCGGTTTTTTCTGACCTCCTGATTGTGTCGCTCAGCCTCAAGTCCGTCCATTCTGGGATATTGTCATGTCCTCCCATCTCTAGCTTCCTCTGTCTGCCTCTCTTTCTCCCTCCTTGCACCTGTGCCCTGCAGGAATGTCTTGGCATTATCTGCCCACGCAGGTATATTTTTGATCAATTTGGTTGATTTTGATCATCATTAAAAAAAAATTGAACAAAGAATTACGCGACTTTGAGTTTGGGTTTAAGGGCACGTCGGCACGATAACGGCCACTTGGCACTCTTTTTTGTAGTTCATTTATGTTTGATATTCAGAGCTTCATCATTCTGAATTTCACAAACAGAATTAAATGGTCTAAAGGTGGTCTAGAGGCAGGGTGCTCGCCTCTCATGCCTTGGGTCCAGGGTTCAAAACCCGGCCGGTGCAGGCATGTTGGAAGTCTGGGATTTTTCTCATATTTTCGTGTCCCTGATCTTTTTAGGGGGTAGGATCGAGTACCTAGTCTTCTCGGATAAGGACGAAAAAATTCGGAGGGCCCGTGTGCATGTTGCGCACGTTAAAGATACCTTGGCAGTTGGAAATCGAATAGAGCAGGCCGAACAGGTCGCTGCCCGGGCAAAATTAAATAAAAATTCATCCCTACCACCCCCACCCCCCCCAAAAAAAACAACAACAACAACAACAACTGCCCACCGGCGCTGCAGTGTGGCGACGATGTGCTTGCTCCAGTTATAACTGGGCTGCAATGGCATAAAGGCAAATTTCCCAAATGGGATTAAAGAAGTATACAAATACAAATACAAATAAATCAGGCTGTAGATCTTAGCGATGCGCCACGCCAATAGTTCTTTACTGCTCTAGCAAACTTTGTATTTGGATGTATACGTTTTTTATCCATAGTACGACAGAATTTGCTGTTATTGATTGGCATTGTTGCGTTCGTTGTTTTTTGTTGTGTAAAGAATAGAAAACGAGAGAAATGTTATTGATCAGATTTCCTCTCACTCTGATTGGGTTTTCGTGTCTGTATTGAAAATGCGCTAAATGCCGTTGAACATTGAAAAGAATTAGTCGTGCTGGAACTTTTTGTTTAGGCCAGTGTTTCTCAAAGTGTAGGGTTGTGGGCATGCCCTAATGTGTGAAGATAAGCTAAGAATAATTATATTTCATTGTATTATCCCACGAGGGAATTCACTCTCAAAGACAGTTAAAGAGCACATTAATTTCTGGAAGTGCGCGATATCGCCTACGCGGAAACTACTGGATTAAATAAAGTAGAGAGAGAGTGGGGGGGGGGGGGTGTACGGGTTTATCTGAGCATCGCCGGGTAACGCTGCCAGTAAATAATGAAATTGATAATCACATTACAAAGGAAGTAAGCCCTCCAATGTAATCATGAAAGGCTTTTTAACTGCTGAGCTTTAAATTCTACAAAATATAATATAACGCATAGAAAGATGTAAAGGTGTGCGTGTGGGCAGATTTTAAAAGGTCTTGAAGTTGGCTATATTTTTTTATTTTTTATTTTGGTTGATTTTGAGCCACAAGTGAGTTGAATAGAAGAAAACGTTCTGACATTTTGACCCGGAGAAAAAAAAGACACATTTTCTTCGAGTTGGATTAGAAAGTATGACGGGAAAATTCGTTGTGCGCCTCATACATTGGTGATCGAAACTTAGCTTTAAAATCACATCTTTATATTCCCTGAGTCAGCGGGCCAACTGGTAATAATAATGATAATAATAACAATACTGCAATAAAGAAAGCTTTTCTAATTTTTGTTTTCTCTCTTGTTAATTAACTCATCCTGGGAGCTTAACCCTTTCAATACTGAATCAGTATTGCTGTTACCTCTTTACTGTTACATTACTTACGGGTTTTGTTCTTCCACTAATATAATAATAATAATAGTTCGTCCATCAGGTATGATGATGACCTTAACAACACCAGAGGAATAAAGAACAGAAATTGTTGAGAATTTCAACACATGGACAATAAAAAGAATTAAAAGACACAGAGGACAGAATGGAAAGACTGTTCTTTCATGACTTATGGCTTCTCATGTGACTGATAAGTCCTATTTTTGCCCTGCAGACCCTTCCGCATAAATGACAAGAGTGCTCCGTTGGTTCAGTACCACTGGGCCTTTTCTTGCGCCGTTCTCTTTTTTTGATAGCCTGCTGGACTCTGTCAGCTTCCCATGCTTTGCTGCCTCTGGTAAGGGCCGCCCTCCAATTTGCACGATCAAGCGAGAGCTTTTCCCACTCACTCACATCAATGGCAAAGGCCTTCAGTGATTGCTTGAGAGTGTCTTTGTAACGTCTCTTTGGGGCCCCAACATTCCTCGTTCCATTGGAGAGCTCAGAGAAGAAGATTTGCTTAGGGAGTCTGGAGTCGGGCATTCTGACAACATGTCCTGCCCAACGTAGCTGAATTTTTTTCAGGTGGCAGAAGATGCTCAATTCCTTGGCACGATTGAGGACCTCAGTGTCTGGAATTTTATCCTGCCATTTGATCCTTAGGATCTTTCTAAGGCAGGCCAGATGAAAGTGATTTAGCTTTCTGGCATGCGATTGGTACACTGTCCAGGTTTCAGCCCCATAGAGTAGGGTGGGAAGGACCACAGCATTGTACACTTTCAGCTTAGTGTCTGTGCGAATGCCGGCAACATCCCACACTCTCTTTCGAAGCCTGCCAAATGCAGAGCTGGCTTTGCTGATTCTTGAGAGAATTTCAGTATCAACACGAGCCGCGGAAGACAGTGTACTGCCAAGATAGGTGAAGTTCTCCGACACCTTCAGAAGACTGTCATGGACTTTGATATTTGGGGTCACAGGATACTTGTCGTCTGGAGTAGGCTGATGGAGCACTTCTGTCTTCTTTGTGCTTATTGTGAGGCCAAAGTTGTCACAGGCACTAGAGAACTTATCAACACAGTTTTGCATGCTATCCTCATCGTGTGCCAGAAGTGCACAATCATCAGCAAATAGTAGGTCACAGACTTGAGTACTTTTGGTTTTGGTTTTTGCCTGAAGTCTCCTGAGGTTGAATAGACTGCCATCAGTTCGGTACTTGATGCTTACCCCTTGAGGAGGAGAGCTAAAGGCTTCTTGTAGCATTGCAGAGAACATGATGCTGAACAGAGTTGGGGCTAAGACACAACCCTGTTTTACCCCATTTGTGACAGCAAAGGGCTCTGAAACACTGCCGTTGCTTTTGACTGCAGCTTGCATGCCATCATGAAACTGGCGCACTATTGTGATGAATTCGGGTGGACACCCAAACTTCGCCAAGATTTTCCAGAGGCCTTCACGACACACTGTGTCAAATGCTTTTGTGAGGTCAACAAATGTGATATACAGCGCTTTATTTTGTTCCATGCATTTTTCCTGAATCTGTCTGGCAGCAAAAACCATATCCGCCGTTCCCCTCTCTTTACGAGAGCCACATTGGCTCTCGGGAAGCAAGTCATTTGACGAGAGGTGATCAAGAAGGCGATTCAGAAGCATTCTTGCCAATATTTTGCCAGCAATTGAAAGTAGAGAGATTCCCCGATGGTTGTCACAGACTTGGCTGTCCCCTTTGTTTTTGTACAGATGGATGATTGAAGCATCTTTGAAGTCCTGTGGCAGCTTCCCTGCTTTCAACATATGATTGAACAACTCGGTCAACCTTTCAATAAGCTTTTCTCCACCGAAGGCATACACCTCAGCAGGAATTGAATCCACGCCTGGTGATTTGTTAAAGGACATCTGATTTGTGGCAGTTCGGGTCTCATTTGCTGTGAATGGCTTGGCGAGAGCTGCATTAATAGGAGTCTGAGGGAGGCGGTCAATGGAATCAGTATTTATATTTGATGGCCGATTTAGCACACCTCCGAAATGTTCTGCCCAACGCTGAATTATGGCATTCAATTCAACAATGCGTGTTGAACCATCTGACGCAAGAAGTGGCGTAGTGCAAGAGCGGGATGGTCCAAACACAGCTCGGAGGCTCTCAAAGAACTTTCTAGTGTTGTTTGTGTCGGCATATTTCTGAGTTTCTCTTACTCGCTCTTCAAGCCAGTCATTTTTCATTTTCCTCAGCTTCTTCTGGAGTACACCCTTACATGCACGCAGTGCATCAGCTTTTGCTGTGGAAGAGGGGTCACTGCAGTGAGCTTGGATGAGACTATTTTTTTCTTTGATGAGCACTTTGATTTCATTATCATTATCATTGAACCAGTTCTGGTGCTTGCGGACAGGAAAACCAAATGTGCTGCTGGCGCAAGAGTGTACAGTCGTATTTAGGTCAGTCCAGCTCTGTTCAATGTTCTCAGGGTCAAAAGTCACGCAATCCAATTTTGAGGAGAGTTCTGATGAGAGCTCGCTCTGTTTCTCAGCTGAGCAGAGTTTTGAAACATTTAGGCGTTTAGGTGGCGCTTTCCCTTGAGGGCGTCTATTGCGCCTCAATGTTAGTCTGAGCTTGCAAACAATGAGTCTGTGGTCAGTTCCACACTCGGCACCACACATCGCCTTTGTTACAAGGACATCCTTTCTGTCAGTCTTCCTCACAATGACATAGTCTATGAATGCCAATGCTTTGAGCGGGGATGCATCCATGACGTTCTGTTTCTCACGGGGAGACTAAAATTTGTGTTGGTAATGAACAGGCCAAATTCAGCGCACAAAGTAAGTAAGCGCAACCCATTGTTATTGCATGAACCAACTCCATGAGGGCCCAAAACATTTGGCCACGCTGAGATTTCGGAGCCAACCCTAGCATTGAAGTCCCCCAAGAGAATCAGCTTATCAGCTGCGGGGACAGAGCATATGACAGGTTCTAGATCAGAATAGAACTTGTCTTTGGCTTCATCTGGGTTTGTCATGGTGGGCGCATATGCGCTAATGAGGGTGGCTGACTGGCTTTTCCCAACTGGGATCCTGAGTGTCATTAGCCTGTCATTTATTTCAATTGGCATGGACTGCAAGTTTCTGACAAGGTCATTTTTAATTGCAAACCCAACACCATGCTGTCTCGGTTCGACTGCACCCTTGCCTTTCCAGAAGAAGGTGTATCCACCACTGAGCTCTTTGAGTTGGCCACTATCAGGGAGTCTGGTCTCACTGAGTGCCACTATGTCCAGGTTGTACCTGCTGAGCTCAATGGCAATAAGTGCAGTGCGTCTTTCCGGGTTGTTTGAGTTGTCCTGTAGTGTGCGTATATTCCAGGCTCCTAGCCTGAGTAAGCTGAATTTCTTTTTGTTTCGACCGCAAAAAGGGATCCCCACTGGTCGCGGTATACCAGTCAGGGTGATGTGAAGTGGGCTTTCTTTAGGGCACCTTTTCTAGCCCCTTCCTCAGTTGAGGTGAGCAGTGCTATCCTTAAATAAGGCTGCTCAGCTACTGTGGATGCTGCCTCCCCACGCCTCTACTTCAATCGACGATAAAGCGACCATAGCCCACAGCCACCAACGTGTAGGTCTGTGCTAACAGCTTCCAGTCTATCCAAACCTGCTGCCACCGCACTCGCCCATCGCCGTTGGAATTTTGAGAGGAAAGAAGACGAGACAAAGATGAAAGAAGACGAGGTGAGTGTTAAGACTGGCGCAAAGAATTTGTTTTTAGTGAGAAAGAGCTGCGCAAACATCAGACTCACTCTCTCGCCTGGACACAACTTATCCAAGTGGCAAGACAGGGTCAAGACGACTGGAAATGTATCCAGGTGCAGGAGGATGCCAGAGGGACAGTCATATTGCCTGACCGGCTGCCTGTAGGCTACTCCACAGCCTCGCAGTCCCAACTGACTAGGGTGAAAGACCCAAACCAAAGAACACCAATACTGGTGGATGCTCTGTGTCACGATATCCAGGCCAGAGTGACGGTATATTGCCATCTGCCCTATCAATCAACCACTGGCCTGCTGCCGCCAGCTTCGAAGCTGCGTCCGGGAAGTTTGCTCAATTCTTCGTCTGTGATTTAGGCAAACAAGCCTATGACCACACCGCTACGAGGAAATGATGTTCCTCCACTACTAGCGTTTAAATGCACACCACTAGCATCATTTAGATTCATACTTACCATTCAAACTAACTGAAATAAGTGTATTTCAATCTAAACTGGATTTGAGGAAATCTAGCTTTCACAACGCCAGTATTCAAAGGGTTAAAGCGAGTTCAATATTAAAAAGATCTCTCCTAGTCATGGATGATTGGCTCGCTCGTCCGTTGCTGGTCACAGCATGAACCACTTGGCGCTCACCACTTCTACCCGATTCACACAGTCATGCTTAACATTTCCACCCCCCCCCCCACCCCCACCCCCTCACGCACCCCTTCCCCGGGCATTGCGGTAAATTTGTTGACAGATACTAAAAATGCGAGCGGACACGATGTCGTGTGTACTTATGGAAATGAAATGATGGAGAACTAATTATGCCGAGAGAGAGAGAGAGAGAGAGGGGGGGGGGGGGGAGTGTGTGTGTGTTCCCGGAAAAAATCTGAAAATATCAGTAAATACACGAACATTGCTTTCGATAACTCAATGGCAAGAGCGCCCGACGCGATGCCAGAACTCGCAGGTTCGGATCCAGCACAAGGTGGACTCCAACCTCACTAGTTACTCGATGTATTGAAAGACAAACTATTCCGTGACGGCGAAGAATCGGCGCTTATCTAATTATATATGTCACAAATTCTCCACATTTGAACGCAAAAGGCTTTTCTATTAGGCCTCCTACAGTAACCAAATTTTGCATGCACATTTCAAATGCCGTGGAGGGTGCACGGAAGTTTTTATTATTTCGATTGGTTTTGATTTTGAATTTATAGAAAATGCATTGTTTCATCGTGCTGTCAACAGTTTTAATTTTCATTCTCCATCTGGCTCCATTCTGTTATTTATAGTACCGTGCATGCCACTATCAAGCGTTCATTTTGGTGCATAGTGTTGTGGCGCGCATGAGTTCTATTACGTTAATTTATAAGAGAGAGAGAGAGAGAGAGATAGAGAGAGAGAGAGAGAGAGAGAGAGCACATGATTGTTTATTCCGGGCAATGCCCGGTAAGTCATCTAGTATTATGATAATACATGTATAAGATAAGACCAGAATCACTTTATGATCCCATGAGATAGATCCACTTTCATAGAGCATTTAAGAGTACATCCGTTATTCATACACTTGTCGTATCATTACACAAAGATATCATAATCCATTCATAGGCTTATTACATGAAGTGGCATGGCATTGAAGCTTAGTGAAATATAATAAAAATAATAATAATAATGGAGATCATTTATAAAGCGCCTAATCCAAACAAGTTCGCTCTCGGCGCTTTACAGAAAGTCTTGTTCTCTTGATTTGCATCTCTCTCTCTTTCTTTCGCTCTCCCTCTCTCTATCTCAGAGCAAATTGTAACGCAGCCTGTTAGGCGCAGTTCACAACTCACAACTGTATTTAAACGTATTACAATAATATGGCACACATCTAGTTAGAATGTCTTGTTGAGGCGAATTGGAGAGCAAAAAAAAAAAACTGTCTTGTGTAGCTTTGTCTTTTTGCTTTGACTGGCCACACCTTGCTCAAGATGGATGCAAAACTACAACAAATAAACGAGTCAAAAAAGAAACACAGTTAAGATGCAACAACAGCAAAGGTTTTATTATCCTATTTTAATGAAAAAAACTTGCTCCATGGGGAAAAAATATCTGTATTAACAATAACCATGTTATACTAGTACAAAACAACTTTTGAGAATTTTACCAATGTAATAAAAGTATGTGAAGGCATTTAGTTATTTATATTAAACTTAAAAGCTCTGAATACGAAACATAAATGAAGAACGTGTACCCAAATAGACCGTGAAACGAAGGGCATAAAGTGGTCGTTATCGTGCTGAGCGTAAAACCCAAACTCTAACTCAAATGTTATAATGATAACAACGAGCTATCGAATGCCCAGATAATACTACTGAACTGGTGCTGAGTACCTAACACACCAAAGTGCACTATTGTATCAACTTTCTATTGTGAAGAGGGAAGGGAAGAGGAGAATTTACCGCTCCATCCACCATGCCATGTGGATGCAAGGGGGAGAGAAATTGTAGCCGATGTCCTCGACCTACGCCAGCGGCCTTGACCTTGACCCTGGTTCGTGCCAGGTATCGATTGCTCAGTAATTTGATTAGTGACGTCATTAAGACAGCGCGTACAACATGAGGAGGGTGCTTATTGCTGTAGAATTGATTGTCACTCTCTGTGTGTGAGGTTTGTTTACGTACAGAATGGCGTTGTCCGAATGTGTCAAGTTTTACCATTGCTTCATTGATCCCACAGGTGGGGACTGACAATTTGCAAGGTTATTTTCGGGGGGGGGGGGGGGGGAAGCATTCATAAAGTGCACACGCTTGGAAAGGGGGGGGGTACCCCCAACATAATTGTGGGAGGAAGGGAGAATTTCTGTTAATCGAGCGTACGCTTTTCGGTTACGTTTATAACGTAAAACGTGCATATATATGTATTCATTGTCTATTATGTTGCAGGTTTGCATGCAAATCAAATACAGGCATTGTTTTCAATGAAACAGACAAAATAACCCCCATGCAAGATGCCCTGTGAAGCTTCAACATATCAAAGCTTTGTCATGGATATTCGACATTTTAATAGCCTTTATACGCTTGTACATGGAGTTGGGGTAGGTAGGGGTAAAGTAGCCAGAAATGAGCATACATGCTCTATAGGGAACGGGCCTTAATGACACAGTTACTATGTTTAAATTTACCGATGACGTCGTGGGACATTCGAACTGTTCAACGCGGTGGTTAAGCACAGTTGTTATGGACTTTGTAAGGGCGATTCGATGCACAAAAATCAACTGCACATGAAAAGTGCGTACAAAGTCCATAACTGTGCTTAACCGCCGCGTTGAACAGTTCGAATGTCCCATAACGTAAATCTAAATATAGTAACTGTGTCATTCAATCCCGTTCCCTGTGAGTGGGCTTTGATTCAACGTGACGTCAGTCTTTTTTGTGTGATGCGAGAAACGTCAGCTGTCCTGTTCCCCACCCAGCCACCGCACCACTCCAGCCCCTTCACGGTATACGTGCAGAAAATATAGCAACAAGGGGCGTTCCCTAATGTAATGAAGAGAATTACATCGACATATTTGAATCGTAATTAAAGAGCGCAACAACAACAACTACATCAGCAACAACAGCAACATCATCATAACTGTAATTAAAGAAAAAACAACGACAGCAACAACCACATTTTGATTGTAATTGAAGAATGCAAAACAACAACAACATCATCGTCGGTGCAGAGTTCGCACATCATAATTAATCTCACACACCACCCCTCCTTCTCTCTGTCCCTCCCTGCCCCCCCCCCCGCCGGGTTGGAGATGGAACCATGGCCCCCTGTAGAGCCGGTCTATTTTCATCTCTGTCTTGTTGCCCAGTGTCGACTCACGGCTCCATTCAGTGCCACACGTAAGCCTGGCCCCACCAGGGACACCCATTTCCATGACTTCTCGCTCAGCTGTCCTGTAATGTCTCCTCTATTTCCTCCTTCTCGTCTTCTTCTTCTTCTTCTAAATTCGCCCCCATCTTATCGTGTCTGTCTGTTCTTTCCCTGTCTGGCACTTTCCAACACCCACCTGTCCTGCCCCCAAGGTGGTTGGTCTGCTATCCTTGCTTGGTCACTGATTTCTGACTTTGATTGTGGTACAAGTTTTTTCCCTTTGTTTGTTTCAGTCCAGTTAACCCCCCCCCCCCCCCCAAACCCCTCACATTTTTTTCTCTCTCTTTCTTTCTCCTATTCTGATCTTGTGTTTTGGGGTTTTTTTTTTTTTTTTGGTCATTTATAGAATTCAATCCGTCATTTTTCTTCTCACCTTCCTCCTCTCTGTCTGTCTGTTCTTTTTCTGTTTGTCTCCCTCTCTCTCTCTCTCTCTTCCCTCTTTGTCTGTCTTTCTCTGCGCGACTGTCTGCCTGTCCCGTCTCGTCTTCATTTTGTCTCTCTGTCTCTCACACACCTACGCATTTAGACTATCATCCGAAATGAAGCGTTTTGGTAGGGTACACATCTCCTGTTTCTCTCTCTCTCTCTTCCCCCTCCCCCCTCTCTCTCTCTCTTTCTCTCTCTCACACACACACATACAAAATACTGACTCAGGAACCAAAAAAAAAAAACAACAACAACCGAGACTTTAGCTCTACACATCCGCCGTCCAGCTGTCAGTCACGAAGTTCTAACGTTAAATTCCGTCCAACGAGCGAGACAGAACTTGCAGTTAAAAATGTTGGCATTAAGATCCTTTTCTCAACACACACCCACAAACTGTAAATATTTACCTTCATTTCTTTTGAGAGAATCGAAATAATTGATTTTCATGCAATCAACATTCTTTCATTTGGGAGACTGACATTTCCTGGGCTAGTTACATGTAGTTTTTTCTTTTGTTTTGTTAGAGATTGAAATTGAACTTGTTGAGGAATCGAATTAAGTCTGTAAATTTTTTTTTTGACTTGGCAGAAATTGAAATTCTGTCATGTAACTGAATTCTTTCTTTTTTTTTCTCTTTACCGCAAGTTTTGATTTCTGTTTTAAAGCAGAGGCGCAAATCTGGAGCCAATTTTAGGCAAGATGCTCGCCTCTCATGCCCAAGGTACCGGGTTCGATTCACGGTCGGTGCAGGCAGGTTGGAAGTTTGGGATTTTTCTCATATTTTCCTGTCCCTGATCCTATGGTAGGTAGGATCGAGCACCTAGACTTCTCGGATAAGGATGAAAACTTTCGGGGGCCTCGTGTGCACGTTGCGCACGTTAAAGATACCTTGGCAGTTGGAAGTCGAAAAGAGCAGGCGGAACAGGCCGCTGCCCGGGCAAAAATTCTAAAAACTGAATCCCCGACCATAACAAGAAAAGTAAAACAAAAAAAGCGAGGTTGCCAAGGGCAACGAAACCTCCTGAAATAAATAGCTAAACACTGGAGCTAATTTTCCAGATTTGTGGCTGTTGAAATGTACACTTCATCTCTGGAATCATGATTTATTTTCCCCTTACAAGAATGCAGCCCAGTTGAGTTTTGGTAGAAATTGGACAGCACAAGGTTAGCTATGCACTTATAAATGCATTAGCGCGATACTTGACAGATATTAGTGTTTCTGCTTAACCCTTTGCTTTGCCCACTGACGTCACGCAAACTGAATTTACAAAAGTTGATTACATTGGTAAAATTCTCAACAAAAAAAATGTTGCTTGCAGATTGAAAAAGAATTTCGTAATTGTGTTAATTATAAAAGGCTTTAAAATCAGGTTGTAGATCTTCACCTCTGTCAGAAAGGACAAGACGAGCTGTGGGTCTATGTCAGAACAAGGTGGTCTAGAGGCAAGGTGCTCGCCTCTCATCCCAAGGGTACCGGATTCAAAACCCGGCCGGTGCAGGCATGTTGGAACTTTTTGGGATTTTTTTCATATTTTCATGTCCCTGATCCTATTGGGGGGTGGGGGGGGGGGGTAGGAGTAGTACTCACAGAGCTCTGTGGTCCTAGTCCTTTTCGTTCATTTATGAGTACCTAGTCTTCTCGGATAAGGACGCAAAAATTCGGAGCGCCCGTGTGCACGTTGCGCACGTTAAAGATACCTTGGCAGTTGGAAATCGAATAGAGCAGGCCGAACAGGCTGCTGCCCGGGCAAAATCAAATAAAATTCATCCCTACCATTCCCTCCCCCCTCATCTCCCCCCCCCCCCAACAAAAAAAACGCCGATCGGTGCTGCACTGTGGCGACGACGTACCTGCTGCAGTTGTAACTGGGTGCAGTGACATAAAGGCAAAATTCCCAAATGGGATTAAAGTAATAGAAACGCAGACATTGCACTTTCTTCTAATATGCAGGAAATTGGCACGGTCAGTTAAAATATGGAAACGCAGGCTTAGGTACTTCGTTTTTGAAATTCCCACATTTTGGGGGGAGAGGGGGAATATCGGAGAGGGACGATTTCTGACTGGTTTAGAGCCAGTGGTATAGACTGTCAGATCTCTCTTGGAGTGATCTATTGTGTGTTCAATTATCTGCCTGCACAAACGTGGCTTATCCCCTATGCGTGCCGTTCTTATGGATTCTGGTATTCTGAGATCCAAACCTAACACCCCCGCCCCCGTGCGGTACGTCTCTGGAGATTTAGGATGCCATTTGTGGTGAATTGGTGAATAAACAGGACGAGGGCAATGTTAGACTTCAGAAATTATCCGTACATGCGGCTTAGGGGGTTCATAGCACGCAGGACGCTGGATCACTCATGGACAGACAGACAGACAGAGAGAGAGAGACAGATAGATAGATAGATAGATAGATAGATAGATAGATAGATAGATAGATAGATAGATAGATAGATAGATAGATAGATAGATATAATAGATAGATAGATAGATAGATAGATAGATAGATAGATAGATAGATAGATAGACAGATAGATAGATAGATAGATATATAGATAGATAGATAGATAGATAGATAGATAGATAGATAGATAGATAGATAGATAGATAGATAGATATGTAGATAGATAGATAAGATAGATAGATAGATAGATAGATAGATAGATATGTAGATAGATAGATAGATAGATAGATAGATAGATAGATAGATAGATAGATAGATAGACAGACAGACAGACAGACAGACAGACAGACAGATAGATAGATAGATAGATAGATAGATAGATAGATAGATAGATAGATAGAGAGACAGACAGACAGACAGACAGACAGACAGACAGACAGACAGACAGACAGACAGACAGATAGATAGATAGATAGATAGATAGATAGATAGATAGATAGATATTAGATTATAGATAGATAGGGGAGGGATGGATGGATGAACAGGACAGACAGACGAACCGATGACTGTATGGAGGGTGAATGGACGGGCATGTAGGTGGCTGGGTGGCTGGATGGATGGGTATATAAATGGGTAGACGGACGGACGAATGGAAGACTGGATGGATAAATGGAGGAAGCGCGAGAAGCAAACCGTCTGCCTGACCATGGTTTAAATCCCCCCCCCCCCCCCAATAGCTGTCGGACATGGCAGACAATGGGTTCTCCATTCCATTCACGCCATTGTAGTTTTGGCTCATAGGAATGTATGAATATGTTTCCGTCTGTGCTCGACATGGCCGCCCGTCAGAAACCCACAACTATTATGAGCCAAGCTGTCTCCCATACTGAAGAACTTATTGTGAGTTAGACCTGAAACTACAGACCTCCAAAGTCTTCCCGTTTAAAACAAAAGGCAGTGAATCATCTTAAGGCAGTCTGTCAATAAAAAGTACCAGGAGTCTGGTACATTGAATTTTGAAAAAGAAAAATGCCGTGTTTCAGATTAATCAGATGTCACAGTGACACATTGAAATTCTAATGTCATGAACCTACAGGTTTGTTTAATTTTCTGTTTGCTACCACGGATAGTGCTGAGATGTTAAAAAGTCTGATCTGATGAAAAAAACAACAACAACAACACTTTCAAAGAAATGAAAATAGCTTTTTTTGTGATATTAAGACCATCCTACAGATTCTCAATTTATCTGATTGTAATTAACAAAATATCATAAAAACCACAGAAAAACTGTGGGGTCGCAGCAGGGCTACAAGCAAAGTCAAAATTGGACAAAAAGAAAAGGTTGTATGTTGCGAAACCCCGCTTGAGAAATAAAACCCAAACGATACAAAGCAAACTAAAGAGAAGACAGAAAATACACACAATTTTCGGACGAAAATTGACGGACGGACGTGCTTTGGTGCTGCTAACGAAGCAAGAACTCGCAGCTAAGTAAACTGTTTCGCTTCGTTTCTGTGCGTTTCCTGTTGAAGTCTTTTATTGTTCAATTTTTTTTCACTTGACAAAGGCGAAAGCCGAAAATTTTGTGTATTTTCTGTCTTCTCTTTAGTTTGCTTTATATTGTTTGGGTTTTATTTCTCACGCAGGGTTTCGCAACATACAACCTTTTTTTTTTGCCCAATTTTGACTGATTGTAGTCTGTCATTAAAGCAACAGGCGGACTATCTTTTTGTTTTAGCAACTCCAGTGCCCAAAAGATTAAGCAAACTTTCTGATTGTGGCATTGAATGGCTAGGTTAGACTGACCAGACTGCTCAGATTCAGCATGAAAATTGTCCCTACGTTTTCTCCAGCCATGACGAAAATGTTTTACATACATGTACATCTACTGAGGTCTTGCAAACTTAGGGGTGGCAAGTCTGAGAGTAGCATTTTTATCGTCATGGTTCGGTCTCATTTTCAGTATTAATGGGGGGGGGGGGGCCTGTTGAATGCAACACTTTTTTTTTTTTTAATATTTAATATTTATAGGGTGGTTGTATTTAATTTTCTTTTGTGCATGTGCCAAGTTTCTGAAAGATTGCGGTAACCTCCCTGGTTTTTGTGAAATCTCCCCACACCCTGATTGTACTAGCTGCGAGGTCTGGAACCATGTTATGTAAACATACGCCTGGACGTTTTGTGTTGTGTGAAACCTGGACGCCACATAGAACATTTTTCTCAGCGGAGTTGGAGGTCATAACTGAAGACTTCCTCTGTGTGCACGGAGTCTGTATTAGAAGCAACGGGTACGCCTCACTTTGAAAATGTCAACAGGAAACAGTGTAGAAGATGAAGAAGGAGAGGAAGAAAGTAGCTGAGGAAGATGTCACGGACGAAAAACGAAAAAAAAATAATATCGTCATGGTGCTGACCTTTTGGCCTAAGTCATTTTTTTGTACTTCTGAGAAAATCGCAAAAAACTTATTTATTCTTTTGCAATGTAGTCAGACTTTGGCCAAAATGACTCTAGATAAAAGTGGCCTTCATCCACGTTGGGCTGAAACAACCCCATAACCAAACTGGCCTACGTCTATGAATGAGTTAGGCCATTGCAGAAAGTTTTTATTTTCAGAATAATGGCTTGGCACTTTTGAATGATTTTTTACATTAATATATGCACCATGGATGGGGCAATGCCGTAACAGGCACATTTTGTTTTGGCCTAAGGCTGACTTAGGCCAAAAGGTTAGCACCATGCCGATATGTGGGTTTGACCCGAGACACAGGATATCGAGACGGACCAATTCATCATTTTCCGACCGCCGGCTTGTGCGCGTACCATCCATGTCAACAATACAACAATTCGCACCCCGCCCCCCCCCCCTTCATAAATGAACGAAAAGGACTAGTACCACAGAGCTCTGTGAGTAGTACTCACCGTGTTTATACGCGCACAAGCTATGGACATGATAAGTGAAAGAAGGACTGGTCCGTCTCGGCATTCTGTGTCTCGGGTTTGACTTCGAAGATAAAAAATTTACACAGTGAATCATGGAACTTTGTAGAATAGAATACAGCTGGCTGCAGACGTAACTCTCTCAATCTTTTTCTGAAGTATCGTACAGCTAATGTGTTTGATCCTGAATATCTAGCTGGAAAATTACAAAACACGGATCTATGTTAACCTTTTAGAACTCACACAAAGAGTGACATAATGATCCCGGAACGTCTGAAACACATAAAGAGGAATATTGGTTAAAACCGACCATTAGATACAAAATATTCCAATATTCAGGGTTCACACAGGTCCTTAAAAGTCCTTAAAGTCCTTAAGTTTCATAAAAGAAAAAGCAAGTACTTTGAAAGTCCTTAAATCCTGAAAATGATGTCAAAGTCCTTAAAAAGTCCTTATAATTAGTTTTCAGGACTTTGTATGAACCGTGAATATTATAAATATTTATCATCAATTATTGACTGATCCGTTGAGAATCTTGTTTCCAATATGGAACACCAGCCACCCGGGGGATTAGGGGTAAGCCAGACCAATCATGGCGTAGCTCTCCACACTGGTGGCTCACCACCTTATTATTATGCATCACACTATATCACTTCTTTCTACCCATACCGCCGCGGTGTGGGTTGTGAGTAGTGAGACTACCCCAGCCTTGGCCTGGATTACTCCCTTGGAATACTCACAGCGAAGTTTGGGATGGTGAACAAGCGCAGCTAAGTCATTGTGACCCGAGGGCGAAGAACTTGTTATATTAGGAGTTTGTTGAGTCAGATATCATCTAATCTGCCCGGTTTTGATGGCATATGACTTAAAAAAAAAAAATCTGGTAATTTACGTAAGCATCCTGTTTATGAGCTAGGTGAGCGCGGTCTGGGATGGGGAACAAGGGCAGCTAAGTCATTGTGACCCAAGTTCCAAGAACTCTTTGCGTGCGCGACTCCGGATCTTGTTGTTTTTTATGTATTCTGTAGCAAATTTGATTGGTGGAACTGTGGGGGAAGGAGAGGGAGGAAAGGTTTACTTCAGGAGGTCCCTGGGGGGGTATGAAGATAGGTCGTTCTGTCTATTTACATGGTGACCTAGATAAGTGGGGGAAATTTGGGTGCAGCCGCCCCAGGCTTAGAGAGAGAGAGAGAGAGAGAGAGAGAGAGAGAGAGAGAAAAAGGGCCAGAGTGCCCCCTGTAGCCTTGACGTTTTTTCTTTTTTTTTTTTTACATTTAATTTTTCGGAGAAGTAAAAATATCGGTGAATACGTTGTTGTTATTTCGGTTGTCGCAAAGTGTTATCAATTTATGTGGAAAACAAACTAAAACAAAACAAAACAAAACAAAATAATATAAAACCACCACAACTTGCTCTAGTGTGATGTGAGAGAGGGTTTGATGTCCTTGAACTAAATATAATAAACACAAGATTTTCTAGCAACTCGCTTGGCATTTATTCTCTAAGTCTAACCAAAAAGGAAAATTCTTTGATTCTGCGACTACCGCTCAAAACCGTACTCATGGTCAGTTTATAATGATGGTCAGCATGTCTGGGAATGGCCGACACGTGGGCGAGACCTAGGATGGACATCATGGCCGGAATGGCCAAGCGTGCGGGCGGAATCTTCAGGTAAGGTAGCCGCTCCTCTGCAACCTCGGACTTTGGGGACGTGGGCAAGACGACCCAGTGGATAGAAAACCCAAATGGAAAACCAGTGTGGAGAAACTGATATTATAACATCGGGAAATCACAGCCAGTATACCCTTTTGTTCTACATGCGGTTCCAGTGGACGGTTGTATAGGCCTGTTGCGAATGACGTCACAGAGTGTTTTTGTTTTGTACTTCCGATACCTAAAATGGCGGGTGGATCAGCTGACGAGTGTAACTTCGAGATATGTCTAAGCGGTTAAAATGCCTGCTGGTTGCATTGCAGTTGACTGTTATGACAGGGGTGGAAAGGATGGATCCAACTGGTCAGATTCCCTACCATCCGTGTAAACAAGGGAAAGGAAATGAAAGAACGGTCCGAACGTCTTCCACGTGCGTGTACACACGTGTCATTGTTTACTGTAGTTAGCTTTTTTTTTTTTTTTAGCTCGCTACCGATTGGTTCGCGACGCCTGAAGTGCTCGCGGTGCAAATCAGCTAAAGAATCAAAATCAATGCTGCCATCGCCATGGTTATGCGTCGGTTCTTACAAGTAAAATGGCCGATATCCGCAATGGGCCTATTGAATACGGATGGTTGGTGGGTGCTTCTGGTAAGGTCTCCTTCTGTCCTGCCGTTCTGTTATATTATTGTCTGTCGTCTTGGCTTCTACCTAGCACAGTCGTGTCAACGTGCTTTCTCCAACGCAAAACTCAGATCCATTACACATAAATATGGAAGTGTGATGAAAATATAAACTAAACCTCTAGGGGACACGGTGGTCTAGAGGCAGGGTGCGTGCGTCTCACGCCGAAGGTACCGGGTTCGAATCCCGATCGGTGCAGGCATATTGGAATTTTGGGATTTTTCTCATATTTCCCTGTCCCTGATCCTAAGGCTAGGTAGGTAGGATCGAGCACCTAGTCTTCTCGGATAAGGACGAAAAAGTTCGGAGGGCCCGTGCGCACGTTAAAGATATCTTGGCAGTTGGAAATCGTGAAGAGCAGGCCGTGCAAGGCCGCTGCCCGGGACAAAATTCTAAAAAACGAATCCCTACCACAACGAGAAAAATAGTACAAGGAAAGTGAGTTGGTAGATGCCAAGGGCAACGAACCTTCTTGAAGAATGACCTTCACACATATATAAACCTCTCAGTTACATTCACCCAGACGGCTTGTCGTGAGAGTGAATTGTTTAGCCCGTAGGTCGTGTATTACAGTGTGCACGGATATTGAATGACCCTGGACACCTGTCTAGGTCTATTGTTATGTCCAGGCTGATATTGTTGTGTAACGTTACTATGTCTTGTGTATAATTATTGTCATCGCGGGCTCTGAAGTCACGTTCTCTTTCACTCTAGTTCTGTACCTCTTTCTTATTGCTTTTCCGAATAAAATACATATATTTTTTTTTCCCTGTCTATTTTTCTGTTTCTGGCATACTAATTGTCCCTTTCTTCTTCCCCCGCCCCCCCCCGCCCCCCCAATTGTCTCGCCAGTCAGTTTTTGCCTGAGACTTGCCAGGGTGTCACTGCGTGTTTGTGTCATTTCCACCTCACGTGTATCACGTGAGAGCCAAAGTACAGCATAAAAAATCTGGCATGTCACAGACTTTGCAGATGTCAATGTTGCCAGCTGGCGTGAGCGTGTACGTGGTCAAATTTGCATTCCTATAGTGTGTGTTTGGTTTGGTGGGCACAATAATATGAAACATGTAACGGTTATAATGATTTCTATTGGCCGTTCAAGTTAAACTGCGCCACTTTCACCTGGCTTGAAGATCCAATCTCTCAAAGAAGACCCTTGATATTGGTTCTTCTTATTTGCTCTAAATTCCTTTACGAACTTTTGTCGAACGTACGAACCTCTCCAGATCAATATTTCTTGCATGTTTCACCCGTTAAAGGTGCCGATGACCATCTTGTCTCTTTCTGCTCCTACCTCCTCCTCTACCACGTTGTCTGATTGTAATTTGTATCAAAAACAACCATTTCAAATACCACATCATGGCTGAGTCATTTTTTGGCGCCGGTGATAAAACTTAAGTTGGCATTATGTGTAACTTCTGTCGAACGTACGAACCTCTCCAGGTCAATATTTCTTGCATGTTTCATCCGTTTGTCTGATTGTAATTTGTATCAAAAACAACCATTTCAAATACCACATCATGGCTGAGACATTTTTTGGCGCCGGTGATAAAACTTAAGTTGGCATTATGTGTAACTTCAACTTCAAGTGATTTCTAGAGGACGTTGAACCACAATTATTAATAGTTCCCGTGAACACCTCTAGGGAAAAAATAAAACAAATGTGATTGTATTTTGTATCTTATTTCAGAGTGGATGCATTAAAATTAATGAAAACGAAATGCCGTTTTCTTCCTGTGGGAGGCCTGTACCAGACACGGCAGTTAAGCAAACGTGTTTTGTATGTACATTTAGATTTGCTGATGAGAGACAAGATTTCACTAAGTGAGCTTTGATGCCTCCATTACATAAATTCGCTGATATTCAATAAAAGTAAATAAGGGAAAACCCCACAGCACATTCTGTCCTTTGTGAAAGGGGCTGAGATCTACAACTTGATTCATCAAACTTTTGCACACATTTACAAAATTCTTTTCGATCTACACAAAACAACTTTTGAAAATTTCACCAATGTAACCAAATTTCGTGCGGGAGCTCTCTAATTCTGTTTGTGAAATTTAAATTGATGAAGTTCTGAATGCCAAAACGTAAATGAGGTACCCAGATAGGCCGTGAAAAGCGCAGAGTGACCGTTATTGTGCTGACGTGCCGAAAACTTCAAACTCAAACTCTAATCCAAACGCCAAGGGGAGATATCATGTTTTTTTTCCCAGAATACCACAAAATGTCCACTAATCAGTACCACTACCAATGATAAAGCCTATTGCATTATTTAAACTTTAAGTGACTTTCAAACTGAATTAGCACGACGATTGTTGAGCCATAATATTTCCCCTTGTGCATCTCACTGGACAAAAACAAACAAAAAACAATTTAATTGCATTTTGCTTATGACAGGAAGCACAAAATTAATGAAAACGAAATTGTGTGTTTTTCCACCTGTTTAACCCGGTGTCAAAATCTGCATTTGGCTAAACTTTATCATAATTGTGTTCACATTTCCTCTTGAAATTCTCGGATTTTAGTTTCTGGGGGGCTCAAAATCCTCTCTGTAATAAATTTGCTGGCGGTGGACGAAATTTGCCAGGCAATTTAGTTGCCTAAATAAACCAAGAAGTGTGCCACTTTGTCATTTACAAAAAACGGCTACAGCGCATTATGAAGACTGGGTGTCCGCTGAAGGAACAAGGAATGCATAATTGTCTCATCCTGTTCATAAATCGATATCTGCATGTCTCATGAAAAGAAAAAAAGGATGCAAAGTCAACAATATTTTCCAAACACACGAATCGTCATCCTATAATTCTACACCCATTAGGGAATAAAATCCAATAATTCGGTGCTGGCTGCTGAGCTAATGACGTCACTTTTGATTTCTCCGAAAACGGGATACGGTTATTATTGTTTTACATGTGATTTAACTTTCTGATCTGACTAGATGGATTATTCCACGGCAGAATGTCATAGATCTACTTTATTCCAATGGCTGTGATTTGGGGGATTGGTGGACGAAATTTATTACAAAGATCGTTAAGCAACGCACACCGTATGTGTTGTAGGTCTTTATTTCTGGAGGGCATGTGCTTTAAGGCTATCCCTATTGGCCCCGTGTGCTTGATTGTCTTTATTGTTTCCCTGTCGTGCCATAGGTATTGTGCCATAGGTATTGTGAATGTACAGAGTCGCTTTCACTTTCCTTATCCGAGATTGTACATTTACAGTTTCAGCTGACGTCCAACTCATCCCCCGATCACTATTTTGTGCACCTGTAGCGTTTTTTTTCACGTTGATACCCGTGACAGTTTGATGTTCCTACTGTAGAGGTGTAATCTTGGGCTTTTAGTAATGGCTAATAATAATTATTATATGAAGTTACATGAAGTACAGTGTTCTTGTTTGTTTGTTTGGTCTTCCATCTGATCATTCCTAATTACCAAATCAGAAATGTCATTGTGCCCCAGACCGGCACGATATTTAGACAAAGAACTACACGAATATCTGGTATTGTTAGAAAATTGGACGAACTGCAGGGAAATGTGAGTAGAGGGATAGGCTAGCGAGTAAGGTATATGTTAACTGTAACAGCCAATCAGAGATTACATTTCCCAGAGGTGCCTTGAGTCTTCTAAAAAATACAGCTTTACGCAAAGCGATGTTAAATTGCATCTAAAAATTGGATTACCTCAGTGAGAACGTGCTGTGTTTAAGCTGGAAACCCCACTTGATGCAATTCGTCATTCCTAAACGTAGTTCCTTTTACAAGTACTTTGCACAGTTTGTACGTATTATGTTTTTATCATGTTACACGGCTTTGTCATGTTATTTAATTTACTGAAGGTATCATCCACTGCAAGTCATTTCCATGGAAACGAAACGTGATTGTTCCCCCTGTCATTGTTTCAACAAGTTGAAAATAACAAGTTATTCCCCCTTTTGTCCAGCCCGACGACTGGTCGAGATTAGCAACAAGCCACAACAGCGCTGTCGGCTAAGTGAATTACAATTGATTTTTGCCACAGAGGACTGATCTGAATTCAATGTTGTTGTTCTTCTTTTACTTGGTTCCGCTGGCCAAAATTGTCCTTGGCTACAGATCTTGAAATCAGCGAAGGTCCACCCAAGGATATCACGTGGTTTCCCGTTCCCTTCGCCTCTACTGCATCATCATCGGCATTTGCCACAAGCTGTCATTATTCTATTGTTCTATGGAGTAAAAAGTAGTCCTTGTTACGTATCTGTTTCGACACTGCTCTATCAATAGGTTTATCTATCTATCTATCTATCTATCTATCTATCTATCTATCTATCTATCTATCTATCTATCTATCTATCTATCTATCTATCTATCTATCTATCTATCTATCTATCTATCTATCTGTCTGTCTGTCTGTCTGTCTGTCTGTCTATCTATCTATCCCCCCGTCTGTTCATCTATCTATCTATCTATCTATCTATCTATCTATCTATCTATCTATCTATCTATCTATCTATCTATCTATCTATCTATCTATCTATCTATCTATCTATCTATCTATCTATCTATCTATCTACCTACCTATCTGTCCATGTCACGTACCTGCAGCCTACCTAACTACCTATCCATCCATCCACAACTCCATTCATTCATCCGTCCATCCATCCATTGGTGTGTCTGTCCATAAATATTCATTAGTAGAAAAATGCCCGGGGAATACTCTGTGGAAGTGGGCAATAAAATATATCAATGTATTTTTTAGACTACATCACAGCACGCTCATGTTGCAAGCACATACTCACACATAACAGTCCTTACATAGCATACACTTCCATGCATTTTCACACAATATCAGACTAATGGACTTGACTTTGTGCCCTCAAGAGGTCACCATACCTCGGATAGGGTCACAGTACATTATGAAAAGTATTACAAAAGCAACTTAATAATGAATAAATTACTATAATTGATTAGACAGAGAACCCAGTTTCCATTTTCTGACCAACATGGTATGCTAATGCAGAATTTGTTCAGCACGCATCTCTAGAATGATCTCACGAGCCTTCTCTCACATGTCACTTGACATGCCGGTAGGTCAGGCCGCGCGGAACTCCATACTGCACTGTGTACGAGTGGTCAAAAGGTCAGTGAGAAAACACACGTGGTGAGGTCGTGATGTGTCATCTCGACGTGTTTACAGAACACTACACAACATATTTATGCCCAGACAAAACTGAAACAATCTTGAAGTGTTGAAATGTGTGGGCAGTTTTTTTTTTCATGTCTTCACGGCCGAAATTCATGAGTTTTCACAAAACCAGTGTTGCCAAAACATTTTTTTTTTTAATTGGACGGCAACCGAACATTAGTGACCGCTGTGGCAAATCAGAGGCCAAACATTCCGACCGTCTACGTGATATATATATAGCAGTTAGCTCTAACGTTACGTAAAATGTATCATCACTTTAATGTTGCCCTATTCCGTCTTCGTTAGTTCCAGCGCGGGGGGGGGGGGGGGTAGGATCTCTTTCTGTCCTGCTTTTCTATCACATTCTGTCTGGTCGTCTTGCTTTTTCCTGGCACAGTGTGACCGGGCTCGTGTCATATTGCTCTTTCCACCCTCAAACTCAAATTTCAGCGCCTTTTTAGAGAAAAAGTTAAAACTTTGCAGAGTGTCAGAATAACTTTTTAACTCTAAAATCTGCTCCTAACGCTGAGATGCCTCCATGATTTTGGCAGGGATAACAGAATACATTTTGTTCTGTCAAATTACAGCTATATTACCTCTTTTTTTTTTTCATACAGATCGAGAACAATAAAAACAAAAATTGACATAGAATAAGTAATACTCGGGGTGACAGAAATAAGACTGCAGGTAAATACTTTTGTTTAATCAACCAATAAAAATAATCACAATTTTAAAACAGGCAAGGCCTGGGACAGAACGGGCCTCGCCTGGGACCCAATGCAGCTTTCCTGTCAGACAGACTGGGCATAGAAGTTCATTCTTCCTTTATTTCTTACGTACACCATTAAATAAACTATGCAAGCCAGGATCTGTCTCACTCAGTACGTGAAATACCTGTAGAGAGAAATAGCCGTATCGTAATAGTGCATGTTTTGTGCACGTTTGAGGATATGTGTACACTTATTTTAACTACATTCTCACTGTCTATGATTACAATAAAACTCCTGTTTTAGTACTAATAGGCTCCGAAACTACTGTGCGGATTTTCTGAATTTGCCATGAAGAAATGAAATATGGCTGTTGACGGTCTCAAGGGTATAGAGCAAAATTGTTGTATCTCCAGGTTTATGAATAATGGGAGCTTACTCGGAAATACCACAATATTGCTCTCAACGATCTCATTTTTAAGGGAGATACAACAATACTGCTTCTCAGTAACTTGGAACAGGTTAAAGATAGCGGAATAGCGAAAAAATTGAAAGAAGCAGTTTGTCATTATTACAGCATTGCCATTATGAACCCCAATTCATATTACTGGAGATACAACAATTCTGCTCTATACCCTCGGTGTAAGCACAGAGAAGATACAACTGGGTGCAACCGAGGAATAATCCACAAAATGCGCAAGTTGAACTCTAGCTTGTGCCAGTGCATACAGGACTTGTTACGAACAGGACTCCCATCATGTGTGCGTTCAATGAACAAAATTCTCGGTGCCCACTGACTCTTGTTATGCAATAAATAGTTGAATTACTAGTTTTAGATTCGAACCAGTGTTTAAGACACAATTTTCCATACTAACTAAACAGTTATTTAAACCGAGTTTGAATGAATTGGTTTCATACTAGAAACAATAAAAATTTGTGGTTTCGGGGCATCACATTTTATACGCTTCAAGTCAGTGTATTGTAGAAGTTCTGCTTTTTGTGAAAACATGCTGTTGAAACTGACTCTATCTTAATAAACTCCATACGGATAAAACTTCAATGAGAAGACAACACAATGGGTAAAGTCCTTTCGTCGGTCCGCGATATTCGTGACTTATCTCCCACTAGACGTTCCACATACATTACGACATCGTGCGCGCAACTTTCCTACGGTAAACCTGTCCGTTTCGGGACCCGCTTTTGAAAAATAAGATCTTCCATGTGGTTTAAACTTTGAAAAAGCACTAATATTGCTATTGCGCAGCTATGATTTCTCCCACCCAGAAAGAGACCCGAGTTCTATGAACGTGAGCAGGACATGCAGCATTTTCCTGGAATGCTCCTGTTGTTTACGTTGGGTTTTTGCCTTTGACGTCACAAAAATTGCACCCAAGTTATTTCATTTTATCTCTTAATGATCTACTGGGATAAGTGAAAAGAAACATCTGCCGTCAGAACGCCGTAAGAGCTTACTACAAAGTCTTTTGAACATATTTTGCTCATCACAACCAGTAAAAATACATTGAAGTACACTGTGTCGTGTCTCTATAATTAATTTAGCCCTCCCCCTCCCCCAGTCACGACCAAATGCGAGAAGAAAGAAGAGAGGTGTTTCGAAAAAGTATAAGAGAATGCGTTGGTCTCATTTGTCACCTTTCCAAACTGCTTTTACCCGAAATAGGGGCGGAACACTGCTTGACAGTAGACATCTCAATTTTGCGGACGTAAATGAAAAATACCAACCAACTGACAATCTTGGCATAATGTCAGCGATGGCACGATAGCGTTAACTTTGCAGGAAATCTTGTCAGGTGGATGTCAGAAATGTTTAGCGTAATTTCGCGATGCCGTCTCTCTAACAAACACGCGAAATCTGGGCGGGTGTACTGGGAACATTTTCGGGTGGTATGAAATGGTTGTCGGCATTTTTCTCGTTCAAGAAAGAACTTACCTCTTGCTGGGGGCAATTCCCGACTAAAGAATGTGTACGCTGATACTTGTACCGTACACCTTTCAACAAGTTCTCAGTTTCAGGGATTCTTTTACGCATTACCGGCCAACGGCCTTGAGAGTTTCTTTGCACTTTCTGAACGAACCAATCCTGTCAACCTAACCTTGCCCTTTTTCCACCATAACCAGCTCTCCTTATTTCATTTCTGCAGCTGTCTTTCTGATTTAAAAAGAAGAGATTAAGAAAAACAAAAACAAAACGATACAAAACAAAACGTGGTGGGTTTGTGAGCAGCGGGGGAATGTTGATACTGCGCGGGCGCCAAGGGTTTTCCTGGAAATTTGGAGTGATGAACGCTTGTGTTATTCGTGGAACAAGGCAGCCAGTGTCAGCCGTAAATGGAAGGGTATGTATGACTCTCACACTAGAACCATAGAATTAGCGTCAAAGAGCCTGGTGTCTGATGAAGAAAAAAAACGTGGTGGGTCTATGCTCGGCGGGGGAATGTTGTTACAGCGCATGTGCGAAGAGTTTTCCTGGAAATTTGGAGAGTTGAACACCCGCGTCATTCGTGGAACAAGGCAGTCAGTGTCAGCCGTAAATGGAAGAGTAATACCATATACACTACTAAACGGTATGACACACACGCCAGAACTAGGTTTATCAAATTGGTTTTTTAAAGCCAAATTCCAGAAGTTTGGCTATTTTTTTTTTTTGGATATGGTTGGCGTCAGAAAATCCATTTGGGTTTTTGGCTTTTTTTTTTCTAGCTTTTTTGTCTATATGTCTAAATACCATGCTTTTTTTGAAACACCTCTTATCGAGGAATTAATATGTTTTGGTCAGTTACATACAGTTATATGTACAAGTGCCAAGATTTCCACAGCTCGTCGACAAGAAACAGCCAACCGACAAGATCAGTGTCTAGTTGACACTGGATTCTGTGGTTTATATCTTCTAAACTGCTACATTTTTTTGTTTTTTCAAAGACAGTCACCTACTTTGGGACTTTCCACACACACTATGGTTCTGGATTGATTTATTTTGCCATGAAGCATTTAAAGAGCTGGCCACCTTTGTCTTTGTTTGCCTAATAACCCCAGTAAGGAAAGCTGTCCTTGAGGATATTTTCTCATATATCCTTCATTAAAACTAAGACTAAAACGGAATGCAGCTGAGTCATCGTTATGCTATGGTGAGAATCGGGGCAGTACTACCGCTTTGAAGAAAATGTTGCAAAGGCTTTCACTGTATCACCAGAAATACTTGGAAAAACAAATTCACAGGTGACAAGATTTAAGCCAAATACATGTGCATTCCACTCATTCTGGTAGGGATGGTGATATTAACCTGGTTCTGGAGTTTTCATGTGATGTTAGTATGAAAATTATACTGAAATTAGTTTAGCTTCTTTTTATTTTTGTGGCTTTTTTCTAGCATTGTTTGGCTTAAACTTAACATTTCAATCTGGCAACCCTGACTAGAACCATAGAAATAGCGCCAAAGAGCTATGTGTCTGATATTGTTACAGAGTTTGTTATGGCTGTGAAGACTTCCTTAGGGGATGACAATCCCTTTGGTAGTTTCTGCAAACGAACGTAGTAGCCGATATATTATCTGTCCATTTTCCACATTCCTGCTTCTCTTCTGTAGGAAACTGCTGCTTCTGTCCACAGCTGAAGAGCCAGTCCTGGGGCCGTACCCTCTGACCCTTAGCCATTCGTATTATGTATGAGATATGATCTTTGTTTCTCGTGGAGCCGCAGCCTGATGCAGTTAGTGTTAGCCGCCAGTATCCTGTAATGTACAAAGATTGTTATAGGCCACAGAATGACGCCACAGAGTGTTTTTGTTTTGTACTTCCGACACCCAAAATGGCGGATGGATCAGCTGACGAGTGTAACTTCGATTTATGTCTAAGCGGTTAAAATGCCTGCTGGTTGCATTGCAGTTGACTGTTATAACAGGCGTGGAAAGGATGGATCCAAGCTGGTCAGATTCCCTACCATCCGTGTGAACAAAGGGAAAGGAAGTGAAAGAATTGACCGAAAGTTTCCCATGTGCGTGTACACGCGTGTCATTGTTTACTGTAGTGAACTTTTTTTTTTTTTAGCTCGCCTGCGATTGGTTCGCGACGCCTGAAGTGCTCGCAATGCAAATCAGCTAACGAATCAAAATCAATGCTACCATCGCCATGGTTATGCGACGGTCCTTACAACTGAAATGGCCGATATCCGCCATGGGCCTGTACAAATTACAATTCTTAAGTGCGATAAATACGGCAGTTAACGAGAGCTGCCATAATACGATGCATTTGTCTAATCCCTGCAATCTGTGAAAGGCGCAAAGTGGCGGGTATCATGCGGATGCGCCGTTAAACTCAAACTCAAATTCAAACTCAGGTCCAATCTCGGCACTCAACCTTCTCCTCTGTAAGGAGCTCCTGCTTCTGTTCAAAACTGACGGAACCAGCCTATACTCCCTGACCCTCAGCCACTCCCGCTTTGTACAAAGGCTGTTACAATTCTTATATGCACAACAATACCAAAAAAGTTAATGAGGCCGGTTATTTACACATGTGCGTGGTGTTTCTGGTACGTTTTGGTCGTTACAAGTCACCAGCTTTCATCACTTGACTGTATTTTCTCGCCCTTGATGAGGTTTCTCCCCCCCCCCCCCCCCCCCCCGTGTGGATGGAATCAATTTCACCACATCCTCTCTCAGTTCCAAGAAAAACACGCCAAACAACATAGCTGCACGTCAAAAACACCTCAAGGCAAACAGAGAGTGAGTGATATAGATAACATAACCAGATGTGCCAAAATGTGAGTTCATTGCTCTCGGCGTTTAGTCAGGCATGGAATTTTCCCCGCTGTCTCGTTGTTGTTGTCTTTATTCCGCAACTTCCTGGTTTATTTGGTACATTTTGTTGTTGTTGTTGTTGTTGTTGCCGTTGCTGCTACCAGCCACCCTACAAAGCAGTAACAAGAAGAAAAAAAGCAGGGATGGAGTTGAGGCTGTTCTGTGGGTTATTTATCTATTTATTTATTATTCATTTATTTTATATATTTATTTATTCTGCTGTGTGTATGTGTGAATTCTTTAAAGTAACATCTTCCGTGTACAAAACTGGATATTTATATTGGGTTTGCAATTTACACTGAATCTTTTCAAATCGATATCATCTGGGTTAGTCTTGAAATGTTTATTTTTCGTTAGCTGCCGTAGTTACAAAATCAGTAAACATTTCAAAATGTCAAATTTCGACCTAAATTGTACTTGGAGAGTTCCTGAACAAGTCGTTTGAAAAGCTCACCATATTTTGGACTCATACTCATATTTGACACAGGATCGAACTGAGAAATTTCAGTGATGAGTAACGAACAGTATCAGATTTGAGCTATATTTTTATGTATACGGAGACGGAAATGGCAAAAAATCCTTCAAGTAGAGAAAAGAACGAGTTTTCCATGTGTACCTAAATGGCGTTACCATACACACAAAACCATTCTTTCTATTTCACGATTTATAGGATGTTTGACGTTTCCATCCACATGAAGCCACAGTTTTGTGCGGACTTGTAAATCAAAGAAGCGGGGCCTGAACTATCCAGGGTAGCGCTGTTACTGGATTCTGCAGAATGTTATGTCCATCTATCCATCACCCCCGACGCACCTGACTATTGTTTTATCAAGCGGAGAAGCTATGTTCTCTATGCCGCTACGCGTCACTTGTCTTGCACTGAACATTTCGCACCATCTTGCACGGTTGTAAAACGTTGGTGCTCACGTGGGGTAGCTTTATTGCCTGTTTGTCCACGTGTTTGATGTACGAACGTGCATGCATTCCTAGGCCGAATAGAAAACACGCGAGCATCCCCGGTCTAATGGAAAAGGGATACTGTGTTCATAAGATGATATGGCCAATGATTCCACATGTGCGAACGATGGGTAGTTTGGGTATGAGATGACTGTCAATCTTCCGTGTGCTCCAAGGAGACCTATGTCTAGCTGGTTACAGGGTCATGCCAGATGGGAAATATGGGGCCGCATTTCAACCTGCTGACAATGTGTCTTTGCATTTACTGCTAGATATATTTATTTATTTGTGTTTTATCTGTCTGAAACTGCTTTAAAATTAATATTTTTTGGTTACCCCTCAAAATCGTAGGCCCAAGCCAAGTGACCCACCTGTCCCCAACTACATCCCACCCCCTTTTTGACCCGGTTTCCAGGCACGGAAATTGTCGGACAGCGCTATCCAATACTAAGAAAGTTGAGGGCTAGCGAAGCTTTCGCAGATACAGACTATAACATGGAACGAGTAGTTTTATCTTTGCCTTATCGCCATATTACCGTCGGTGTCCCAAAAGTTACGTGAGATTGTTAACTGTTCGGTATTTAACTTTTTGTCAGACCATCAGTGGTCTTACAGCCAAAGGCAAACATTGCCTCTGCGTGACTGTACTGTCCACGGAAAGGGTTCCCGCCCACCCGGTATATTATGTTACAATAATAATAATAATAGTTCGTCCATCAGGTATGATGATGACCTTAACAACACCAGAGGAATAAAGAACAGAAATTGTTGAGAATTTCAACACATGGACAATAAAGAGAACTAAAGGACACAGAGGACAGAATGGAAAGACTGTTCTTTCATGACTTATGGCTTCTCATGTGACTGATAAGTCCTATTTTTGCCCTGCAGACCCTTCCGCATAAATGACAAGAGTGCTCCGTTGGTTCAGTACCACTGGGCCTTTTCTTGCGCCGTTCTCTTTTTTTGATAGCCTGCTGGACTCTGTCAGCTTCCCATGCTTTGCTGCCTCTGGTAAGGGCCGCCCTCCAATTTGCACGATCAAGCGAGAGCTTTTCCCACTCACTCACATCAATGGCAAAGGCCTTCAGTGATTGCTTGAGAGTGTCTTTGTAACGTCTCTTTGGGGCCCCAACATTCCTCGTTCCATTGGAGAGCTCAGAGAAGAAGATTTGCTTAGATTTGCCCTATGTTACAATACATAATAATTATTATGCTTTGTGACCTGTCAGCGGTATAGGGGTATCCACCGCCCAACTCACAGGTTTCGCTTTTTTTCTTCCTAGAAACAGCTCTACACCATACATAGTAGACACGAGAGATACCGTAGAAAAAAAACAAAAAACATAGTGACCAATCCGTCTATCTCAGTTGGCACTTTCCACTTTAAAACAATGTGTGTTTTCTCTTCTGAAGTTGATGTTTTTAAACTTTCGCTTGTTGTTTTCGAGGCCATTTCTGTTTTTGGTACACCGGCAGAAGACATGGCGGTGTTTGCCGCCAGCGATATCACGGCCATGTGTTGTCGCTTTCAGAGTATCCGACAAACAGACTGATAATCGTTGATGATTGCATGATTGTTACATCGGAAGTGATTGCCTTCCCATAAGCTTGCAGCATTTCCTCACTAGAATAGAGTAATCAAATGACTCGAATAACGGAGCTTGAAAAACTTCAGCCTCGTGTTTACATTTTTAACAACATTGATAAAGAGGAGAATCTATAAACGCACAAAGAAAAGCCGAGGGGAATTCACTGTTGAACACGGCCAAGTGGCCGCCACATAATGATATATCTGAAAAACGACAGCAGCAGCAGCAACAACAATAATGGAGATAATAATAAGGGAGATCATTTATATAGCACCTAATCCAAACGAGTTTGCTCTAGGCGCTTTACAAAAAGTTTCGTTCTCTTGATTTGCATCTCTCTCTCTCTATTTCTCTCTCCCCCCCCCCCCCCCCCTCTCTCTCTCTCACTCTCTCTACCTCTCTTTATCTCAGAGCAAATTGTAACGCAGCCTGTTAGGCGCAGTTCACAACTCACAACTTGTATTCTATAAAGTATTATAATAATATTCGAATATATTAATATTTATTTAATAATGAATTATACATTTTTGTTGGTGATTTGGGGGGTGATAGGGATAAATTTTAGTCTATTAATTTTAATTTCAATTTTTGCACGACAACAAAAAACGGGTATCTTATTAAAGAGACCGCCTACTGCGCTGAGCAGCAGGGCTCCACGTAAGTTAAAATTTTGTTTATGTTTTTAGAGTTTTTATTCCAGCAGGATAACAATCTCACCTGAGGTGAGCTAGCCTGGCTTATTAGAGTGCCTCTATCTCAGCGCATACTTGGACAATAAATCTACAACATAAATATGTGATGCAATCTTCCACAGTTTCTTATGCAGAGCTGCGTGAAGTCCAATAAGTGTTTCGTGTTTCGTTCGATTGGGTTACTTTTACGGTACGATACGGAACAAAGCCAGGAAAAACCCCGATAGACACCTAACTATTTATAGAATCGCACAATGGCCAGCGAGGTGACGGATAGATTTAGCGCCGAATTCTGTATTTGGAGGACGGCGATAGATGTATCTGAGGAACCACTGATAACATACACAACTACTGTGCGATTTGTCCTAATGTGTGGCGTGGACGAGTGCATGTAACATTATAGCCTGTAAATGATGGTGTAGTCCGGCCTTGCCAATTAGTTTTGACCTAGATTTGCAGGAAGACTTTGACCTGAATACCTAATTTTTGCTTGCACGTGGTTGGAATCAGGAGAAATTCATGCACTATCTCGCTAGTCCTCAAGCCAATTCGTTCAGCGGCTTCAAGACCTGTGACCTTCCACCTTTGTAAAGCACACAAGCGGAAGTACCTAGATAAAGAGTGCAGGAGATATGGTCATGACTCTTTAAACTCTTTAGTCGCCGGCTGGTGAAGACGTGGACGTTGAAACTGTCTTGCCTGGCAAATTGCATCTCTTTCTGCCTTATTTTTTGTTTGTGGACAGTGTACATCCCTGGTGCAACTTGAGACATGCCGAGTTTTGTGTCCACTGTGCAGTTCAGCTGGGTAGCGACCTTGTGACCACGCCACTTTGGCACTATTTAATTTGTAGAGTTGGCCAGTAAAGTGAAACGGACGCGAGTGTCATATATTTACAGAGTTATATTATATGCTTGGTTTCTAATATCAGATTGTGAAAAGTGTCGCTAAGAGTGGTTTAGTTTTGTCTTTATGTCCTACAGCAAATTTCTGCCCAACGACAGGAATTTAAGTAGTCATTAATGACTCGTTCAATTCAAAATCACACATCAAACTTTACAGTATGAGCCACTTGATGTGGTTATACCAAATATTGAAATTTGATAGGCCCGATTTTAACGTAATTTACTACAGAATTAAGGGCATTAGAATGTTCAGTCCAGTAATGCGTAATACGATATTAGCAGAAGCTGATGAAGTGAAAAATTATATTTAGCGCTTCCAATCCTGTCCACGCAGCGATATGTGGGAGAGGCTGCTTTGATCTGTCAAAATGTTTCAAAACCATCTATCACTTTTGTTCACCCAAGCTGAGTTAAATGGATTAGAAAATCCAATTTTGGCAGAGTTTGGCCAGCAGGCCTGTGATGAGTCTCTGCTATTAATATATTAAATGGCCATGAAAATTGTCATGATAAGCATAAAAAATGACGGACTGCACAGATTTTCAGGAAGACACAAACATGTTTCTTTCCACGCGCGATTGGTGGCTGAATGCTCAGAGCAAACACCATCTCATACTGTCTTATTGTATCAGTTTGGCAGTGTGAACTCCTGAAATTAGAAATTCCAGCTTTTTACTTCTGCCATGAACATTGCAGAAAGATGTGTATCCACACCAGACTAGTTTCTTGTACTACTTGTAGTACCACTGGAAAGCAGCTAACCAATTAATGTCCTTGTATTTACAACCATGGCATCAGATCAGAGTCATCACTTTAAAACTTTGTCCTCATCTTTTAAGGAAGACGCAGGTTCTAATATCTCTTTATGGGGAAGCAGCGGAGTTCAGCGTTATGAAGTTTTTATTACATTCATTAAATTTCCAGTCAAGTAATGACGTAGTGGAATGTTATGGGAAGTTAATTACATTCTTCTTCTGTGATCACAAAAGCCTTAAGCATTGGGTGTAAACCTTCTCCAATTCCTCATAATTATTACTAGATCTAGTAACTGCCCCATTCTTCGGATGGTAAAAAACAAAGCTCACCACTCCAGACCGAAAGGAATCAGCACAAAGACATTGATGTCGAGACACTTTGGGTCATCCACATAAAATCGGCGATCAATAGATAGATCGGATAGTATTACAGTAGTACACAGTGCGCAGTAGTGCGCACCGAACATTTTTCATGGGCTCATGTGTTCGTAAAAAATGATCTAAATATTTACGCACAGTTTTCTTGGTATGATTATGAATGAATGGCACTCACCTCATCTGTATAACACTAAAGACACTATACTCGGTATCACTATCAAAGTTTTCTTGGCGTGGCTGGATCGTGAACTCTAGTTTACATTTCCGGTAAGAGGCGGAAATGGCGAAATTGACGGAAGTACATTATCACGTCGTATTCGCAATCATGAATTGATAACTGATAATGATAACTGAATTTCTGGGAAAAGTAAAGAGTTTCGGGAAAAAATGAGCTCGGCACGTACAGGCTTAATAAATTTTACATACATGTGCCAAGTTTCATTTCTCTACGTTGCGTAGTAAAAAAGCCTTTGCCGTCGCAAAGTTGGGCCCAAGCTCCATTATTATATGATTAACATTGCAAGAATGCAGAGAGTTGAAATTGAAGCTCTTCTATGTGTTTTAATTCTGCTGTAGGTACCGAAACAAAGGGACAAGATTAGACCTGGTTTGTCTTAGTATTAGCAAGCTTAGCTTAAGCTGTGCACTGCAATCCACTGAGACACATTTGAAAGTCATCTGTCCAGTTCCCGTGCCTGCACTCTAAGATAAGATAAGAGATGTGGCCCAGTTTGAATACGCCGTTCTCTTGCGTTCTGTTGTGCATCTTGTTTGGTAGGCCTAGATAGAGTTGTCTGGCACTGAGAGCAGTGTTTGTTAGTGGTGAAATAGCAAAAATCTCCAGTTGGACAAATATCAGCCGATGGTGCTTTGAATGTTATTCATAATACCAGGTCTTTTCATTGTGAACAATTCTGTGGGCAGAATCTCTAGATAGAATCAATTTAGCAGCTGTGAGTTTTCAGAATGTTATTAATTTTCTACTACCGGTCTTTTCAAAGTGAACAATTTTGTTGACAAAACCTCTCAGAGAGTCTACCGATATAAACATCTCAGAGTGTTTCAGTTCAGAATAATATTTTCTGGTGTCTTGTGTTTCTATTCTTTACCTTCGTTCATTTAAGCAAAGAATCAGGTGATGTCATTCCTTGTTTCATTTTGGATTAGCCGTAACTGTTTATGCTTTTCCTAGCCTATCTCTGGACAGTCTTAGAGCTAATCTTATTCTGTTTGCACACGAAGTACGGATCTCATAATCCTTGGTTGTACTTAAGGATGATATAATTTATAAATACAAGCTGTAAATAATGGCTGCATCATCTTGATCATGTCCAGGTGCGAACTTAAACAAAACTTAAAAAACCACAGACAAAACTTTGAACTTAAACAGAACTTACAAGATTTAACAGAACTTAAAAATCTTAAAACAAAACTTACACTCTTAAACAGAACTCAAAGACTGAACAAAACCTAAAAAACTTAGACAAGATTTTCAACTTAAACAGAGCTTAAAAGCTTCAGCAAAACATACAAGCTTAAACGAAACATCTGAAGAAATATTTTCTCCTATATTCAAATCCATTTTGATGCCAAGATGATTTGGTTAACAAATTTTTAATGCCGATTGTATCTGGTCTTGTTTTGGTGTGAATGACCGTTTAAGTTACCTGGCAAGTTCATGTAGTGAATCCATTTATCTCCCTGATTTTTCAGCTTCTCTTTCTCCTGCAGTCAGTGTCACAAATCCCAGACTGGGAGATGTAATAAGTTATGACAGGACAACAATCACGAACGAACAAGTTTAACACTTAACAGAACAACCCATCAGACTCACACATTTATTAAACATAATTACACAGATAATAGCGCAATTACATACATTATATTATTGAATTTAACTGCCGTACAACGGCCTTATTCCCACATGCACTCTTCCTCGGATCCACAACCCGGTAGTTACTTCCTAAAGACACTTCGGCCTCAGCCTCTCCCCTCAGGGTCTTAATAGCACAATAATTCACTGGCACCGCAGTCTCTCAATATCACCTTCCTATTGCCATAACACCTTAGCATTCCACTAGCACCTCAGCAGGGCAATAGCACATTATCATTTCAATAGCCCATCAACATGGCAATAGTACATTATCATTTCAATAGCCCATCAACGTGGCAATAGTACATTATCATTTCAATAGCCCATCAACATGGCAATAGTACATTATCATTTCAATTAGCACATTCACGCTCATATCTACGTCCCTGTCCGTGGCCAGACTGCCACGACTTTATGTGCCTCTACTGTCCTGCACCGACAGCCTCACTCTTGGCCTATGTGTGGGCCCCGGCCCTATGCTGGCCTATCCCCTGTGCTCACCGAGGTGGCTCTTCGGCCCGTCCCCGACACCTACAAGAATAACATTACATTGGTATAATACCATACCATTTCTATTCACTCCACCTCTCCTTACAACCCATGAAGCGTACACACAATAGTTCACATTTCACTCACCAAACCTCTTACGGTAACACACCTCCATCGTAGTACACAATACTCACTCGTGCTACAAATCCATGAACTCAACTTTCATCTATCGCTCATGGCGCACATTGCTATATCCAATATCAAGGACTTCCACATTCCTCACATATACTTATTTACATCATGGTAATAGACGAATATAATATAATACATCAATCATAATTATCAATCATCGTTTCACCTACCAGTCATCACTGGAATAACACTACTCCCAAGTCTTCCGACTGCTCTCCTTATGTTCGCCCGCTGGGCTTTCTCTTGCGTCCGTTCTCTCGGACCTTCTAACTTGCAGTGATAGTAATACAGCGCTTTCGCCTCATTCAGACCCCCCCACCACTCATAACAGGCACGCTTTTCCTTACTTGTCTACGTGCGTTGATTTTACTCTCCTCCTTTCCCCCCGTAATTATTAACTATCGCTCACTCCACTCGTGACAGTCAGCAAATTTAATTAAATGACATCCTGGATAAAGATTACATCTGATTGACCCAGTTACTTAAAACTGTCTTTGCTTCACCTGGCCTTTCTCATGAAACTGCAGTCACAGCCAGTACAGAAATGCCACAAATGCATGTGATAGCTTGCAGATAATCACGGTTCTTGCCTTAGTTTTTGTTGCTTCTCTAAAAGGACATTTTTCCAGCAGCTCTGTAAACGGAAGGCGTGACTTATAAAAAAACAACAACAAAAAACTCAGCTGTATGTCTTCACGACACTTGAGTTTGTCGGCATACTGTCAAAGACATTGAAAGGATTGCAACTATTTATGGGTGCGTGTAATTTAAATGTCAAGGCTTGCATAAATATAGCTTATTAAAATCGGCATGGTGTTACCACCCCCTCCCGCCCGCCGTTTTGAATTACGCTTTTCTTAATTCAAGAGCATGTTTTCACTTCCCGCCTGTACTGTGCTTGCAGTAAAAAGGCGGGGTTCTTGACAGACTAATGCGCCGTACAGCTGATAAAATGTGTGTGTGTCTCATACATCCGCTGGAGTCTCAGTTAAATTACGGATAGGATTGGTGATAGTAAATTTCTCTTGTCGAAAGCCAGTCCAAAGTTGTCTTTAGAGGGAGCCTGGGTTGTGCTATGTCAAGATTATGCATCGCTCTGTTTTGAGATGCCTGTGCGATGGACGCTCGCTGCGGAAGGAAATGAATTTCATTTTCTTTGGATATTCTGAAATTTTTCCACTAGTGAACATCAGTTTCGGAGTATTGTTATGTTTTAAGGGAGATCTTGATTTTACCAGTATCTAGGATTGTGTTAGCTGAGGTGGGAGGATAAGCTTAGATTATAGAGTGTGTGTTTTTCTTTGTTTGTATTCTTATCTTCCATCTGGCAAATCAACAAACCAAAGGACCAGTTGAACGCGCGAGCGTCAATTAGACCTCAGATTTGACCATGGCAAACCAAGACACCAAAAAAGTTCAGGCAGAGGTCAACAGTAAACTTTTGGATTCTCCATACGACGGGATCGAAATAGAAATGGCGACAGACAAGGCCGTTGGTGAAGGAGACGGGTCCATCAATCTTAAACCTAAAATTACTCTTTTAAACGGGATCACAGTTATCGTAGGATGTATTATTGGATCGGGGATCTTTGTGAGTCCCAAGGGGGTCCTCATGCACAGTGGCAGCGTCGGCATGAGCATTCTGATCTGGCTTTTGTGCGGGCTGTACTCCATGATCGGCGCCTACTGTTATGCTGAGCTGGGAACTTCCATCCTCAGATCTGGAGCCGACTATGCCTATATCTTCGAGGCTTTTGGACCTTTTCTAGCCTTTTTGCGACTGTGGGTCGAGTGCATTATCGTGCGCCCCTGCACAACGGCCATTGTTGCGCTCACCTTCGCTAGTTACGTCATAGAGCCACTGTTTACAACGTGTGAACCGCCGCCTCTTGGAGTGACTTTCTTAGCTACTATATGTATTGGTGAGTAACAACTTTTTCATTCATCCACTTATCACCTTTGGTCAGCTGACCAAAATATCCGTGTGTAAGATTTCCTTTTAGGGCCTTTGTGAACGCACTAATTCGGCTGCATGTTCATATAGGATATCCGTAGAATAACCTTCGTCCTCTAACTAGCTGGCGGAAGACCAGTCATCTTTTTCCCTCCTATAGCCTTGGTCATGTAGCCATTTGGACGAATCATTGTTACTTACCTTTATCAATTTTTTGGTCAGTAGTGCGCAGGCTGCCATTGCAATTATTGAGACTAAAAACTATATATAGATCAGTAGCTACAAAGAAAAAGAGAACAAACTCGTACAGAAATAACGGCGAAAAAAAAAGCGGGGGGGGGGGGGTGATAAAATTATGTGGCGAAAAGGATGAAGAATTTATATTTTACATTTCATTTATTGGGTTTCTAACCCTCTAGACACCATGTATCACCAGTAATACACAGAAATTTAGCACTCGACTGCAGTTCCTATAAGAAATCAAGGCGAGAAAAGATATTTTCAGTAATTTCTACAAGCTATACAAAATCAACCAAATGAGGAAAAACCCCTCAGTTATGCCCCTAAGAACAAATTCTCAAAACAAAAAACGGAACTTTCCGAGAAGCAGAAAATGGGGCGAGGCTCAGAGGGTTAATTTCAAAATGCCTCACGTTTTGTTTTTCCGATGTTTCAGATCCGGGACGCAGCCGGAAAATCAGTCTTTCTGTCAACATATTATAAAACTTCAGTCATAGAAACAGAGAGAGAGAGGTGGGGGGGGGGGGGATAGTAAATAAAAAGACTACATGTTGTTATCTTAATATACGTCCTGGTTGTATCAAAAAAGCAACAGTGTTTTGGTCAAATCACATGGTGTTTCAGGTAGTTGCATCATATCCAGCATAGTGGTTTTTAACCCGATTAATGCCGGTTGCTGTTTTAGCCTGTTTGCATTAGGTTGCCGCTCTTTTCGGCTCCAGTGATTTGTGTATTGGAAACTTTAATGTAGTGCGCTGTCAGGATCACGTGTACAACATGTACGGCCCATTCATTCTCGTGTCTCCCCACACACCAGTGCAGTGCGACTGGGTCCTACTAAATTGTGGCCGGGCCTATTTACTTCACAAGTTCAAGTGCACATGAAGGAGTGACTTCAAGACAGAAATAGCGGGAACAACACTATACCTTATCACAAAGTCAATAAAAATACACTTGGCGCCCTACAATCACATAATATTATGTGCAGGCACGGCGAGAGGGCAGGGGACAAAAGAGGAATGAGCCGGGACTTAGTGAGAGAGTGAATGAGGAGGGGGTGAATACAGTCTTTGTCACTGTAGTAGTGAATGCCGCAGTTCGACAGGTAAAGTTTGGGAACAGACCAGAGTTCATGATAATGGGTGGCTTCACTTACTAAACGTAATACGAGGCTACAGACAGATAATAGGTGAAATACATTACGGATCGTATCACCCGTTTGTCTAAAGTTTTAAGCTGGGTTCTCATGTGTACGGAAACGGAAACGGCAAAAAATCCATCATACAGTAAAAAGAAAGAGTGTTTCCATGTGTACGGAAACGGCGTGCGGGAACATTCTTTCGATTTCACTACTTGAAGAGTTTTTGACGTTTCCGTTGCCGTTTCCGCTTCCGTATACATGAGAACCCAGCATTTAGCGTCAACTCGTTGAAAACTTCTAATGTGTCTTGAGGTGATTTTGATTTCGTTGAAGATTTACTTGTCAGATCCGAAGCGTGTGTCCATGTCAGGCCCCCGAAGAAGGACTGCCTTAAAAACATTGCGTCAAATTAATTAGGGGTAGACCCTGCCTCCAGAGGATTCGAACCCGGGGTCTCTTGTACCTAGGCCAAGCGCTCTAACAACTAGTCACTTCCCAAGTGTCTTCTAAGCAACCTGCGCATGTAGATTTTCCCATCTCCTTGCGGAAAGCTTATAGGATTTTGAACTACTGTAGATCTTTCTAATTTTCCACCTGAAACTTTTTTTTTTTGTAACTGGTTTTGGTCGCGCATGACATTTGAAAATCTGGATGTGTGTTGAGACGCTTGTGTGGGCAGTGGGTTGGCTGTGGGTCCTGCTCGCTGCCCTGAAATGTCGAGTCATAGTGTAAGCACACAATTTTTTTGTGGACGGGAAAATATCTAAAGTTGACAGATCAGACAGGCGGCGGTCACATTCAACAGTTTGTCAGCTTCTGTCACCTTGCCCTCCCTCCTGGAAAGTAGGTCATGAGCGTCCGTTTCTTGGCGTGGATGCGGAGGACCTTCATTAATTGCAGCCAAGACTGTTGGTTTGAGCACCAGAAAGCAAGTTTGAGAAGACTAGTGTCTGCAGAGATTTAATCTCATGGGGGAATGCAAAATACTGAGGGTGATTCTGAGAAAATGGGACTATTGTCCAACTGAAGTTTTTTTTGTGTCATTTTATAAATCGTTGACTTTTGTGTATGCATGCCAGATTTCATCGTATGTCTATCAACAGAAGTAGTACAGCCTTTTAAAGTGAGCAACCCCAAATATTGGCCAAATTCAGACCCGAAAATTTGCTTCCTCAAAGTACCCTTGGCCAGATGTTTAAAATATTATAGTCGTTCCATTTGGGTGCAGCCGAAATAAGATTTTTATCACCAGGTTGTGGCCAATTTTTCCAATAAATTATTTTGGCCCATGTTATGTGTCGTTATTTTTCCAACAAATCATTACCCTTCGTACTTCGCCTAGTTTTCTCCACATTCGTTCATTTGATAACTATGGAATCGGTAAAAGCACTTTAGCGCTACTTCACGGTTCCTTCACATGCCCATAACAAGGATCTTCCCATTAAAATGTTAATTTCGGGCATTTGCTTCATTATCTATGTGCTTTGGTTTTAATGTCTAGAATAGCCTGATGGATTAGATTAAAACAAATGATATCAAGGAGATATATTTAAGGCTAAATTGGGATATGTTTTCACAGCTTATTTTCCCGAATATTAAAAATAAAAAGTCTTTTTGGCTGAATGGTCGGAATTATGTTTCGGAAATTGGCCATAAAGACGGCCACAGAAATTGTATTGAGAATATTATTTTTGGCTGCATGGGCCAAACGGGCACGTCTGGTCAGAGCGGAAGCGTCCAATTCAGTACGGCGTCGATGACCAAAGATTATGTTGACTGAGATAACACACACAAAGTTATGAATGCGGGGAGAAGGACGGGTATTGAAAACATCGAGTGTTGGCTCTCTAATCTAGTGCAGTGTTGACCATTATCCACTTGTAGTAGTAGCAGTGGGAGACCTGTCTGAGGGATATTGCTCTGTCATACGTCATGTTGGCTGGGCTACTTGCGCCGTGGACAGCATGAACAATGTTGGCACAGGGGTTTTCGGATAGAGGCATGGAGAGGGTCCATGATAACTTTTACTTGCAGACAGTTATCACACAGTCATGGATTGGACAAAGGGAAAAAGCGCGAGGGCGGTCCTTTCATCCTTCCATAGAATGCACCAGTTGACCTATTTATTGAGAACTTCAGATGTCATATTTAACTAAAGATTATTAAATCTGTACGCCTCAGGAAAGGAGCAGGGATACCGGTTAAATACAATAACTACGTAATATGTAACTGGCAATTCGAGACACCGTTCAATTTTTGTTGTTGCTGCTGCTGCTTCATCTAATAGGGCGGCAAATGGCATCCAGGTGCTTTAACCCCAAATCATAATGGCTTTTCTGTTGTTACTGTTGTTTAATATCAGGTTTTTCTGTACTGGAATATCTTTTCATATAATCTATTATGTAACGCCCGGCTTTAAATGGTTAAGTATATACGCTTGTACCGGAGCCCCGGAAGAGTGCCCTTGATAGAAATATGATCTGTTGGCACAGAAGCACTGGAGCTTTCCAGACCCTGCGTTTGATATTCTGTTTGTCTTGCAATGTTGAGATGTTGACACAGTGATGCTGAGATTGTTTAATAAACCCCTGAGTACACGTGATAATCGGACTTTTTTTGTGTGCAGAATGGCTTAGCTGTCTGTTAGACCTATTATCCAGCAGTGTCTAAATAGGACCCCCCTGGGTGTGATCAAATTTGAAGTTTTTTTATCCCCTGCCTCTGACCTGGCCCTAAAATATAAAAAGCACTCCCCCCCCCCCCCCCCTTCTAAATGATAGGTAAAGACGTAAGATAAAATAATTATCAGGCAATGTGTAAGGCCCGGCTATTTTTAGAAAGTTTCTGGAAAATGTGGCTTAGCACACGTGTTCTAGTGAACAGAATTGCTAGTAAACAGTTGTCTGTTGGCAAACTTTACCTTGTTTCAAATGTAAGCTTGAGAACAAAGGACTTCTGTCAGAAAGGAAGATCACCAAAGTTTTGGGAGTTTGGCAGGAATGATTTCTGTGCAAGGACTGGAACGTCCATCTTTCTAATCTTACTATAATTGGGCTAGAGGTGAACCTGTAAGCAGCTAAACCTTCGCGACTACGCCATCAAAAATATGGTACTTGGTGTACCTCATCAATTTTTGACGAACAGTTACGTGGACACATTCATTTTGAACAAAAACCAGTCTTTGCTATTATTTATATTAAAGATTTTTGAGCCGCAAAAACAGAGACGCATTTTCATCGGATGGAACCGAAAAGTGTGACCGGAAATTACGTCCTTGACCTCTCTTTACGCATTGGTGGTAGAACATCGACGTAGTCACATTCTGTGTATTCCTACGTAACTTCTATTACTCATTACATCGAATCCAAATGCGGCTTTTAATGTAGCCTAGATCTAGATAATACTGTTGGGCTTCCTACGAAGAATCTGCAAGATTGATCTTGCGCGTGGCGGCTTTTATTAGGAACGACTAATGGTCAAATTTGTGTTGAGGTCTTTGTTTTCGGGGATCTACGCCCCTGGCATTTGCTCCTCTCTTTTCTTGTTCTTGTTTGTTGTTTTTTTGTGCATGTTTTTGGTGCATGTTTTTGGTGCATGTTTTTGGTGCATGTTTTTGGTGCATGTTTTTGGTGCATGTTTTTGGTGCATGTTTTTGGTGCATGTTTTTGGTGCATGTTTTTGGTGCATGTTTTTGGTGCATGTTTTTGGGTGGGGACCAGTTTTTTTTTTTTAATTTTGCCCAGGCAGTGGGCTTGGTTAGGCCTGCTCTTCTCGCCTTTCAGCTGCCAAAGTATCTTTAGCGTTCGCCACGAGCACACGGACATTCCGAGTTTTTTTCGTCTTTACCCGAGAAGACTCGGTTCTCGATCCTACGTACCACAGGATCAGGGACAGGAAATTTTCCCCCAAAACTCCAACATGCCTGCACCGACCAGGAATCAAACCCGGTACTCTCGGCATGAGAGGCGAGCACCGTGCCTCTAGACCAGCGTGCCCCCTGGTGGTCAAACCGACCAGCTCTGCGGCTTTTTTTATTTTCATCAGAGTTATTGCTGACCTGTCTTGTCTATTTAGGCGCCTGGACCGCAGGCTTAGGAACCACCGACGCCTCATCAGCCGCTGGCGTACCTGTGTGTGGGTCTGTGTGTCCAGCAATCAGGCAGTGTTGACACAGGGATGCCCACAGCTGAAGCCCAGACCCGGGGACAGTGTTGTACTGTTGACCCAAGCATTGCCTTCCCTATCAGCTCGAGTCCGGGGGGTGTCACGACTTCTTCCATGTCTGTCTTCTTCCCTTTTCCCAACTTCTCTCCTTCCTTTTCCGAGAGAGAGAGACTGAGAGGGGCACAAACACACACACACACACACACACACACACTCAGATGTCGTCATGTCATTCGTCTTTCCGGTCTCAGAAACGTAACACAATTTTCACCACGAGAGAGAGAGAGAGAGACAGACAATTATAGTATCATCGTCTTCTTTCATGTTCTCAGAAGGTTAAAACAATGTTCACACACACAAACACGCAGAAAGAGAGAGGGAAAGAAAGAGAGAGAGAGAGAGAAAATGTCACATCTCTTTTTCTCAGATCTTTGTGTGTATTTGGTTGGCGAGGGGGTGAGGGGGCGGGGGCCTTCAGAAGTAAGAATCTATGGAAATCCTGGGTACTTAAAATAGATGAATATTCGTTTTGTCCATAGCCTCGAAAGGTCGCTACTTCATTAAGACCACCAGGTCTTTAACAAGACTCGCAAGACTGTCACTCACTCGGATGGACAACGCCGTTCCTTTTCATCATTTCGAATGTCCCGAAATACGCGCAGGGGCGGGAAATTTGAAATCTTTGTTTTCATTTTTTGGTGTCAAACTGGTCACAGCGATTTTTTGCTTGATTGTTCAGAATACTGTATTTAATTTCTAATCTTTTGAGATATTATTGATTAAATGATCGTTGTAGACAAGAATGAAGTACATTAGTGGAGGCTACAGCGTGTAACAATCAGTGTAGTACCACTTCTTTGTCCTCAAGCCTCATTGTACCTGATTCTGAATACTCCGCTCTCAAAAATTTGACCTTGGCCGTATAACAGCGACCTAGTTTTGAAAGTACTGACAGGGCTGCGTGACTCGCTCGAAGCCAAGCCGCTCGAAAAGTTACGAAGATGTATTATTATGTGATGGGCCACACAGGCAGCTGCTGTTCGTCATTTTCTGCCAGATTCTGATTTTTATCTTTCTTTCTTTCTTTAAAAAAAAGAACCTGAATAGCCGTGTTATAAAATCCGCACATCATCGTAGATTGTTCAGTTAAGCGCAAGTGTTGTAGGGAATTGAGGAGTGCGAGTAATTAATGAATTAATTTGCTTTACTTAATCGTAAACGGAAGGGAAAATGTCTTTTTCTTTGGCACTCACTCGCTCTGCCTTTTGTGGCAGTGATTCTAATTCTAAATGATGTCAACTTAAGAAAAATGGCTGGACATTAAGTAGCACCACAAGGCTGGTAAGTGACTTTTGAAACGTTCATTGAATTTTGGCAGGGCAGTCTAGATCATGAAATTTCTTGTAGAAAATGGTTTTAAAAAAAAGAACTGTGTTTCCGGGACGGTCAATATTAAAATGTGCCCCCCCCCCACCCCCCACCCCTAAAAAGAGAGTTTTGTGTTTTGGCACATTTTAACCCTATTGCTGCCGGGAGGGAATTGTTCTGTTCTGTTACGGGCTTTTCAGCCGCAAGTTGATATCTTGCATTATTATTTAGTATTTTGGAGTTCGGACTGACCTGGAAAACCCGGCAAATTTTACATTTCTTGAAAACCTATTTCACTGGATCTGGCATCAAAGTATTGAAAAATTACGCAATTTAATTACTGACACTACCGGGGTTAACATTGTTCTGAGCCCTACTGTAGCGCCACCGTGTTTTTTGAAAAATGTTTGTCAGCTTCCAGTTTGAGACTGATTTACCCACTGACGACTGAGTCAATATTTGACCATGCTGTAACACTCTCGTCATAGCATGAACGCAGTAAACTTGAATGAAGACAGAGGAAAAAATTGCGAATGGATGTATAGGACGGAAAGGAGATCGGAGGAAATCGCCATTTTTTTCTGGAGAGGAAATATTCAAATAACGAGGAATTAACAGACTTATCATGAAAACAGAAGTGTCTAGGGCATTGCAAGGCGATTACTGGAATCGGTTTATTAAAAAAAAAAAAACCCTTCTCATTATAAAATAATCAATGAAGATTTGGCTCATTTTTATTGTGAGACTTGGCTCATTTCTGTTTTGATCTCATCTCCGGCCCTCTCTTCCTTCCTCCTTCTCCCCAGCAAATGGTTAGGAAAAAAAAACAACAAAAAACAGTCATAGGAGGCCAAAATAAGTAAAATCTTTCTCTCCCCCCCCTCTCCCCCCCTCCCTCAACCCAAACACCTCCCGCCCTCATGCGAAATTTGAAAGCCCACTAGAATAATTTTCTTCGAAATTCGGTGTGCTTGCTTGTTGCTCGGATTTTTTTGATTTTTTTTTAGTTGTATCATAAAACATTACAGAAGTCTTTCCAAGGCTCATGAGAAATTTGTATGGCTGATCTTTTGGACAGGTCGCTGTACACTTTAGCGGGAAATTTCCCTTTTTTGCTTGTTTCATTAAAGCCTATCAACCATCAGAACTCAGACTTTAGTGCTAGGTGGCAAGTCCCACTTTGGCTGCACAAGCTATGGAGAAATCAGCCCGCCAGACGGCATTCATCAGTCCCGCATTTTCTGGCCAATCAAACTTCACCTTTTTATCATTGGCCCTAACGCTGTCGTCTTAGCCTCTCTTATTGGTCGCTGCTCGAGTGTTGTGGCCTCCAGATTATGAAGGGAATTAATTTGGTTTGATAATGTCAGCCTGTCAGAGGCTCTGCTTACCGTCACATCGAAGAGCTTCTCTCTCTTGTCTTTCTATCTGATGTCTTTCATCTCCGTCTCTGTCCATTTGCGCTTCTCTTCTTTATCTTGTGTGCATTTCCCGCCAGTTCCAAATTTCAATCAGCCACTCACTCATTCAGTCTATCAGATCAATCAGTCGATCATTCAATGCCAGTCAGTAAGTGAATAAATGAATGAATTAATCAGTCAATGATCTCCATCCAAGCCCTCATCCGCCTGTCCATCTATCCTTCCAATCAATCAATAGTCAATCGGTTTGTCAGCGGGTCTTAAATTTAGTTGTACATTCACCCCCCCCCCCACACACACACAGTTCAGACTGCCGGCCCCTCTTTTGGCCCATCCCTTTAAAGTTGCCAGGCACTCTCCGCCCCCTTCCACCGCCAGCCCCCCCCCTTTCCCGCAGATAAGTTTTTCAACCCCTCTCCGACTACACTCCCCCTCCCCCCTCCTCTCTTTACGTTTGCCAGCAGAGTCAGTCACTGTTCCGTCCCCGACTTTCCAGCATTTTGACTCCCACACACCCCCTCCTCGTTTGTTCCTGTCTCAATTAATCCCAGCTTCATAAACAGTGTCCGTCTGTTTCCCTGTGTGCGCGTGAGTTCCTTCGATCAGGGGACCAGATTTCCTCCCTCCACACTTAATAAAGCACCCCCCGGGCGCTTTGTGTGCGGAGTGAGGAGGGGGGTTGACTAAGGGAGCCGAACGGATACAGACCCCGAAAGTCCTTGATTGATTTTGTCTTATCGAAGATGCGCAGAAGCATTTTCAAGTAGAGGACAATTGTGGGCCTATTTACGCTCGTCTAATTGAGTGGTGTTTAGACAGGTCTTGTGTGTGGTTATGTGGTGTGTTGTCTTCTGTGTCCGTAGGTGTGGGTGGTGTTTGAATCATTTATAATTAAGTCACATTTTAGACTGCGGGTGGTTGGAGAGGGCGATTTGCGGTAGGGTCACCCCGTGTCCTATCGATCTGTTATATTCTGTCGACCGTCTTGCTTTTTCCTAGTGCAATGTGACCATTATCGTGTGGACACCGTTTCTTCTAACGCAAACCCAACCTTTTGGAGCAGTGGTGGGAGTGGTAAGGATGAGTTTTTGTGTGTTTGTCATAATTACGTGATTCATTCTGTGAGCCGGGGGTGACTAATTTTGGCAAGGTTAGAGGTGAGGCTCCAGAGAGGATGGGGAGGACTAGGTGCCAGTGGCTAGTATGCCGTGTGTGTATGTCTATTATGTGTGTTTGTTTATTTGTTCGTATTTTGTGGTCAAGCGTCTGGAATCGAGCGATATGACAAAGTAGAAACTGTGTAGAATGGCAAGGATGTGTGTTTATGTATTTGTATTTGTATACTACTTTAATTCCATTTTGGGAAATTGGCCCTTGTGTCATTGCACCCAGTCACAACTAGAGCAGGCACGTTGTCGCCACAGTGCAGCGCCGGTCGGCATGTTTGTGTGTGTGTGTGTGTGTGTGTGCACTTGTTAGAATGAGTGTTTGGAATCGATCTGTGACAAAAAAAAAAAAAAGGAACTGTAAATAATACATGTGTGTGGTTGTGTAGTGCGTGGGCACAGACGTGTGTGTAAGTGTATAGTAAAATGAGAAAAGTGAGAATGGCTGTGGAATAAGAGACATTTGCTTGGGCTAGGAGACATGCGGCGTATGGAGCCGTCCACGACAACACAGCCAGTCTGAGAGTGCTGATTAAATTTGTTTATTGTTTGACGTCATTCTTTAACCGCTCTCAGGCAAGCTGCGGCAATTGATACGGCCTCATTTTTTGTTTGTTTATTGTTTGACGTCATTCTTTAACCGCTCTCAGGCAAGCTGCGGCAATTGATACGGCCTCATTTTTTGTTTGTTTATTGTTTGACGTCATTCTTTAACCGCTCTCAGGCAAGCTGCGGCAATTGATACGGCCTCATTTTTTGTTTGTTTATTGTTTGACGTCATTCTTCCCCTCCTTTCCCTCATCCTTTTCGTCCAATCTCCGATCAAGCAGTTCTCTTGACCCACCCGCTCCCCCCCTCCCCTTTGTCATTCTCTCCAACAGTGTTTAGGGATATAGATTCCGTAGGTGGATTTAATTCCTCTTCCGGTCTCTTGCGCACCTCATCCCAATCGGGAGTTGCGCCTGCCCTCAGCCTGAGTATCCGTGTGTTATTGTGTAGTCATAGACGTATGAAAAATGCAAGTTTACAGCTAGTTTCAGGCCTGTCCAGTGGTTCCAGTCCTTTCCAGTGATTTCAGTCCATGTTCACCCCTATGGAGATTTTTCAATTCCCATGTATGAGATTCTGTGGTACTGTCGGTGTATCTTTCTGAATGGTCAAAATAATCTCAAATCGCCAGAGCAAAATCAACACCCGATGATTTAAGGTCATGGTTACCGTGACTATTGCACCCAGGTCGAGTCATTCCGCCGAACAGAAAAACCTATTGATTCAGATAGTACAAACTAACGATCTTCTATATCTTTCCCTGTTTGCTTTGGTGTGTCTAATTCTACTGCTCCATTAATGTTCCAAATTGTTATCGCTATTATTATTATTATGCACTTAGTATTGGCAGTTATATCTGTTTCCCTTGTCCTTAGATTAGAGCGATGTTATTTTAGTAATATGGAAATGTGGGGATCTCCAAATAGCACAGACGCCGTTTAATGAAGTTATTGTGTTGTTCTCTGGAAGAAAAGATGGTTGTTTATCGAGTTTAGTTCTGAATTTGAAGTCTGGCGCATTGTGGATTCCAGAAATCTGATAGAAGCGATTGCTCCAAATTTGGAAAACAATCAATAAAATGGGTGTGGGTTTCACAGGGGCGTACCCAGAATACACTGGCATCATGCAGTGTTACATTTCAAGTAATTCTTCGATGTTTTCGGTTCCTACCTTTTCTGGAAATCCACGCCCACTGGCGAGTGGTTTATTTTGGGACATCATTTCAATCAATTTCCCACCAGATCCTCTTTCTTACGGATAACCAAAGCCGTCGCTAAATCATTGAGGGCAGAAATAGAGATTGTGACGTCTCTCTGTGTGTGCTCGTTTGAGCAGAGGGTAGTAGGCAAACAGCAGGATTGGCTTGGAGTGCGGGTGAATTTGTCTTGGTCAAGGAGAACTGGGATGGCCTACTTCCAGTGGAAGAAGAACGTAATATTTAATTGCCTATCGTGTTAAGGTCATTATTAGACAACTCGCGATCCAGCGTCACTTTCTGTCCTATCATTCTGTTATATTCTGTCTATCGTCTTGCTTCTGCCTAACACAATGTGACCGTTATCGTGTCGATGTGCTTTCTTCACACTCAAACTCAAACCCAGCGTAACTTTCGAGATACGGGTCGTATTGCTGTATTAAATACATGTATTATTAACCCGTTGGTAGATTAAAATCGGCTTGTTTTTTTCAGCACTGCACTGCCAGTGTCAGTGATGCCTGCCTTCTAAAGACAAATATTATGGTGGAGTTTTTCAGGTGAATGCCAGCTCCAAATACCAAATTATAAAGTTACCATTTACAGATTGAATACTTTTCACATCTCACAGTCTTCATTTCCTCCTGGCAGCAGTAGGGTTAAAACTACGTTAGGGAACGTATCCAGCAATTCCCACTGGGTCCACAAACTGTCTGGTAACGTAACCCAGCAAATCTGATCCGTAACTCCCGGATAGAGAAGGGCGCTTGCCGACTCCATTAAGAAATTTTGTTTCTCGTCTCTGCCCTCGCCCGCTCCCTGGCCATCAATTTCGGCCCGTTTTTTAAACAGAACAATCTTATTATTGCTCCGTCATGAAATTTGCATGGATTCCGCACTGCAGCTGTCACTCGTGCATAGAGATTCGGTCTAGCTGCTGTGTGTTTAGGTCTTTATTTAGGAGGTTTGTACTCTGGGTATTTACACCTCACTTTTCTTGTTTTTATTTTGTCTTGTTCTTGCCTCTGTGTGTTTTCGTGGTAGGGATTAGTTTTTGAGAATTTTACCTGGGCAGCCGGGCTTGTTCGGCCTGCTCTTCCCGACTTACAACTGCCAAAGGTATCCTTAACGTGCACACGGGCTCTCCGAGTTTTTGGTCCTTATCCGAGAAGACTAGGTGCTCGCTCCTATCTACCATAGGATCAGGGACAGGTCTCTCTCCCCCCCCCCCCAAAAAAAAATTAATTTAAAAAGTTTTAAAATTCCAACACATCAGTACCAACCGGGGTCCGAACCCGGTACCTTTGGCATGAGAGGCAAGCACCTTGCCTCTAGACTGGCGCGTCCCCCCCCCCCCCGGTCTAGTTGCAAATGCTGTCATCATGATCATCGTTTTAAATCATCGTGTATGGGCACATGAAGTGAAATATTAAGAGGTGCATGATGTAATGTTTGTGAGTGAGACTTATAGCCATAACGCACTACATCAAAGATTATTTCCGTCGTGAGCGAGGACTTTCATCATGGCGAAATCTCCAAGCACGGATTTTAGCTAGAAAGTCCATTTTTTTTCCGTGTGGCCGGATAAGATCGAAGGCCCCACAGAACAGAACGTGCGTGGTCTGCTGCACGTGCTGCATTCTCCCAAGGGAGCGAGAGTTTGAAACCTGTTACCCAGAAACCCGGCCTGATCTGACAGCCCACAGATAGTCTGTCTTTCACTCTCAATCATCCGGCCCATCATATATTTAATTTTTTCTTTTTAAATCTTCATTCCTATCCTCCCTGTCGTTACTCTTCTTTGGCCCGGAGGATGCTGGTCGATTTTGATTGGCCGGCCGATTGGATGGTGACGACATGACTGTTAGGTCTTAATGAGACCTGGAGCACTAGCAAATTGAAACTCTGTGTTGTGTGAGTTCACCATCCAGTTAAAATCAGCTGCTGCCCGCCTAGACTTAACCTTCTAGGCTCCACCCCCATTTTTCCTCGTGAGCGAACTCTGATATCGTGGGAATTTGTTCTTAAGGGCACAATTAAGGGCTTTTTTCATGATAATTTTGTTGATATATTGGCTAAATATGGGGACAAGGTGGTCAAGAGGTAAGGTGCTCGCCTCTCATGCCAAGGGTCCCGGGTTCAAAACCCGGCCGGTGCAGGCATGTTGGAACTTTGGGATTTTTCTCATATTTTCATGTCCCTTATCCTATTGGGGGGTAGGATCGAGTACCTAGTCTTCTGGGATAAGGATGAAAAAAATTCGGAGGGCCAGTGTGCACGTTGCGCACGTTAAGGACACCTTGGAAATCGAAAAGAGCAGGCCGAAGAGGCCGCTGCCCGGGCAAAATCAAATAAAATTCATCTCTACCACTCTAGCCCCTCATCTTCCCCCCACCCTCCCCCAAAATAATAAACGCCGACCGGCGCTGCACTGTGGCGACGCGGTGCCTGCTCCAGTTGTAACTGGGTGCAATGACACAAAGGCAAATTTCCCAAATGGGATTAAAGTAGTATACAACTAATACAAATACAAATATACTGTAGAAAACACTAAATTTAACTTTTCTCACGCTCAGTTCTTGTGGGAACTGAAACCGAGTAATAAATGTCTGTGTATCATTGGTGATACATTGTGGTGCTGAGAGGGCCAGGGTTAAATCCCATATGAGAAACCCGGCTTGATCGTGCCCAAAACGTTCTGTTGTGTCTTCCACCTTCAACCACACATCCTATCATTTCTTTTTTTTTCTATCTTCCTCATTTCCAATGTCGACTCTCCTCCTCCTCCTCTTTCGACAACAACTGTGTGATGGCTCTGTGACCAAAAGAGTACTTGATGTCAGCGGTTACGAGGCCAGAAATCGGATTGTCCCTTGTCCCTTGTCCCCTGTCCCCACAGTCTCGGCGGGCGCTGGAATGTCACAGTGATGTCTAATCTGGCTGCTTTATTTCAGTGTAAACGCCGGGTGGTCAGACTTTCGTCTGAAGCGGAAACATTTTCATTATTTTGGCGGGAAAACTTTCCTGTCACACAGAGATAGTTCAACTACAAAATTTAACACACACCGAATTTGGCACATGTTACATTATTACTAAATTTAAACACTTTTTTTTGTAGAACTTTCAGAGCATTATTATTCTTCCATCTCGTCTTTTAAAGGAAACAATAAACGCTAAAGATCTTGATGTAAAGTAGCAAATAATGTTCTAAACCCCAAGAAATGGACCATAATGTAGGCATTCCAAATGTGACATCAAAACAAAATTTTTTGCTAATTTCACAAAGCTGTTTAAATAATACACTGTAAAATTACACATTACACAACCATGTGAAATCAAACAAACAACCAGGGGTTTGTACGGATACGCTTGAAAACTACTCTTAAGAAAGTGTACAAAAGTGTTTCTTAACCCTTTTTTTGTCCCACGCCTCACCCCAACCCCCCCCCCCTCACCCCCACCCCAAAGGCCCCACCATGATCGGGCAAAGTTAGTATACACAAACCGATGACAAAAATATCGATATATTCAGTATATACACATTCAAAAGAAGCAGCAATTCAAACGTGTTTCTTACTTCAATGGAACCTAGCTTTGCCTCTGACGCTGGCTGTAGATTTGTTTGATTCGAGGGAATGTCCTACTTTCGTCAGTTTTCTTTTTACTGTTACATTAAAATACGCTGTGAAATTAAGATTTCTATGAAAAAATCCTTACACCCCATTCTGAAGTTCCACGCCCCACCAAAATATTGTCACGCCCCACTGGTGGTTTGTGGGGCGTGCTCCCCATGGACTCACTTTGAAAAACACTGATCTACCTCGCTTTGCCTGCGCTACAGGCAGTAATAAGTTTGCCAGGAACTAATCTGCCCAGGTGGACGCAATAAGGTCAAAATAATAGCCAGAGCCGCAAAGTATCGTATCAGTACAGTATCGTACTCGCCTGCATGGTTTGGCATGGCGATATTCAGACTGCCACAAAGTCCAGGGTTACAGCTAAGAATAGATTTTTAACAACGTAAACAAGTGGTGGCAGCGGAAATAGAAGAGATGACACCTCATTGCCCGCTGTGATCAGAAAATAGAATCCTTTCATCATGACTCAATCTTAATAAAGCCGCATTAGTTCGAGACTGTTCAGAAATGGAGGCCAGAGGCTGCGAGCACTGAAGTTGTTGGATTGTTTGAGTGTATGTTTAAGAGCAGGCAGGAGTATTAAAAGGGGAGGGGGTGTGTTGGGGATCAATTTAGACTTCTAAAATTCCCTATGTATTTCTGTTTCGTAAGCGTGCTTGCGTGCCTGGATTAGTATTGTGTGTTATGATGTAACAAATTGTGAACATTAAAAAAAAAAAAAAATTAAAAAAAAAAATTGACCGCAAAATCTGCAATGAAAAGATTGTTTATGGAAAGAATTTGAAAAGGAAAGGAAAAAAAAAAAGAGAAAGAAAGAAGCGATGAAACATAAATGAGAAACTTGATATTCTGTTTTATTTGTTGGTTCAGAGTTCTTGTCCCGTGTGCGAGAGATGTCGTGAGGTCCGGTTCTGTTCTTAAATTAATTTCTCGTGGTGGCTTAAATAATAATGAGACCTCCCACATCAGCCGACTAGTTTGATGGTGACGTCACGACATCCAGTTTTAATGAGACCTCCCGCATCAGCCGACTAGTTAGATCTCACCAGAGAGTATAGATGTATAGAGAGGTTTCACTATTGGTCGATCTGCAATGCGAGATACTAGAGGCTCCGCGAAACCATTGTTAGCATGGAGCGGAAAGTAGGTCGCTGCGGTAAACAATATCCGTTTGTGCCTTTCCACTAGGTGTAAGAGCTTACAAACGGTTGCAAATAATTTCAATCAGCCCAAAAATATGAACAAATAACAATAAACAGAAATGCACACTATCTATAGTGAAGACAGTGTCTTTCAATTCTTCAATTTCTTGTTTACCGCAGCGACCTAGTTCCGCGATGTGGCGGAAGTGAGGTCTCTCTATACATCTATACACTCTGGTCTCACTAAAACTCGCCAACTGTGATGTCAACATTGGCTTATACACAGCGGCGTCTAATTCTCATCAAAAACTGCTTCGTAACTTATAGTACGTGGGATCTTGTCCGTAAACGGTACCCAGGGGCAATCACACGTGAACCTAGCCGTCATCAGGCTGCAGTTCGGTATCAGGACTATTTGTTGCGTGATTTGGGAATGTGGTTGGTTGGAGATGGACAACTCTGTTGACATCTTTCCGTTTGTGTTTGATTTGGTGTTGACCGAGTTAGTGACTGCGACCCCCCCCCCCTTTGTTTACTCTAAAATGGCTATGGCACAGAGGTCGTGGACACGCGCGAACAGTGAACTCGACGACTGCACCCAGTGGAGTCTAAAACTGGCAAAAGGAAAAAGTCGTACATGTATAGCAAAGCCTCGTGTGAGAAATCTTAATACCCAAACGATACCATGAAACGCAAAGAAAAAGTGGAGACAAGAAAATCTCAATATTTCGGTGATGTACACTTTATCAAGAAAAAACAAAACAGACGAACAAAATGGAAAATTGAACAGATATCGTATCGTTTGGGTATTATTTCTTGCGCGAGGCTTTTTTTTTTTTTTTGCCAATTTTTGACTTTGCTTTTAGCCTCGTTGTGACCCCACAGTCTTTCTGTCGTTTTTGTAATATTTCGTCAATGAACCCAGTGGAGTAAGCGTAGGTGCGCACCAGCGGATATTGACCGACCGGCTGAGTAGTTGGATGATGACGTTACCACAATGAGTTTCCGCGAGAATCCGAATAGGTGGCTGGTGCGCGAAGCCGCCCAACCAGTCGGGCGATCAAAACGGACGTGCGCGTGCCGAGGGTAAGTGTGAGTGAGTGAGTGAGCAACTGCGACAAGCTCTATGGGGTTTTCAGTGGTCGAGATCATTCGCGCGTGGTCAACTCGCGCGTTCAGACGGCCAGTGGGCCGTAGAAGACAAAAATGGACGGTTGCCAGCGCTGATAGTTACAGCTGGATCTCCTGCTATCTAACCCTTGTCCTTCCTGTGACACCAGTGTTATCCCATTTGCCGTGTACTGACCTTTTAGCTTGGCGTGTCCAGAATTGGATGATGAGAATTTGTAAGACCTAACGGGGGCATCCATAAAGAATGCGCGCTCTATTTTGGCATCAGAAACCACCACAGCACAGACAAGCACTAACATCCTAATGGCAACAACAATAACAACGACGACAACATGAAATTATCACTGCAGTCTTATCATCAAATCCACCATCGTCAACAACATGAAACTAAGTCGACCCTCCTGTAAATAATGTGTTCATTTGTTTGTTTGTTTCAGTGGTCCTGACGTTCGTCAACTGTGCGGACGTTACGTGGGCAACTCGTGTGCAGGACGTCTTTACGTACGCCAAGTTAGTGGCGTTAGCCATGATTATCGTCACTGGCTTTGTGCAGTTGGGTAGAGGTAAGTCTTTCTGAACTTTGTCGAGCTGTCTTTTCTCTTCCACTTTGGGTGAGGTGTGGGAGAGAATGTGAGAATGGGTGGAACAGAAGTGACAGGAGACAGGACGTTACTTTGTCTGAATTTAAAGCTCCTGTTTAAATGTCACTCTTCAGAATTAATCTCTTTCCCCCCCCCCTCTCTCTCTCTCTCTCTCTCTCTCTCTCTCTCTCTCTCTCTCTCTCACTGTCTCTCTCAATGTTTCTCTCTTTCTATCTCTCTCCCTTCTTTTTCTGTCTTTGTCGTTCTCTTTCTTTTTCCCTCTCTCTTGCTTTATTTCTCTTTCTCCCTTTCTCTTTTTGTCTCTTTGTCGTTCTCTCTTTCTCTCTCTATAACTCTCTCTCTCTCTCTCACACACACACACACGCATACAGGAGAGAAAGAGAGAGAGAGAGAGAGACTGTGGAGGCGCATTAGAGCTTGGCGCAAGGCTGACATGTAGCAAGAAAGAGGAAGCATTGTCAGAAGCAAAGGATAAGAAAACTCCGAAAATTTTATTTTAAAAGAATGAAAATAAAACAAACTATTCGAACGTTCGGTCTGTGGGGATCTTCGTCAGGTTCAAGATGCTGGAAAACGCAGACTTTCTCAGAGAGAACTTGATCGAATTTAATGACTGAATAAGACTGGGGTACTCAGTGTTGTGGATGGATGGATGGTGAAATAATTTCAGGCAGGAACTCTTCGGCATTAAAGGCGTGCGGTCTTTTAATGAAACGGGAATAAATTTTGAGTAGAAGTATCACATGGACATCAGCCTTATGTCATTTTGTTTGAGGTAAAGTAAAATGATGTAGATTTTGTTTGTTTTTGAAAGACAGAAGAAAGAGAATTTGAGTCATATAAAATAAGCAGAGATGCAGATAGAGTGGATGGTGGAAGAAACAGAGAGAGAGAGAGAGAGAGGGTATTGAAGAAAGTGTGAGGGATGTCACTGTGTATTTTAGGAAAAGGAATATTTATAATCGTGTTGTACGTGTATTTTATAATATGACAAATCTCCCCAGGCGAATACGAGTACTTCAAGGACCCCTTTGAGAATACAGAATCGGATATTGGACAGATTTCCCTGGCCTTTTACTCAGGGCTGTTCGCGTACAATGGCTGGTGAGTACTGTTAGTATGTCTATCATTCTGCGGTATCGTTAGTGATTCTATAGTATCGTTCACATTTGAATGTGTGGCATACAGGTATCGTTACCACGTTTATAATTCTGCATAGAGCATCGTTAGTAAGTGTATGATACTGCAGTATCGTTATATGTCTACAGTATACAGGAACCCACACAGATACACAAAATAATTTTATTGTTGAATATTTCTCTGGTATTAGCGAATCCACAATCTGGGCGTTAATCCTCGACCGAATCTACCAGAGATTAGTGAAAGAGTTGAGAGAAATCAAGGTTGACAACGTGTGGGTCATATTAATATGGGCTTGCGGTTTACAGTTATTGTTTACTGTGAGTGTGATAATAGTTCAGATCAAAAGCCCATTAGTCAGAGAGCTAGACTCCAGAGGGAGAGGTCGCGGGGTTTGAATCTGGCTCGGAACCGCCTCCAACCGAACTGATCTATTGTGGTTTTTAAGGCTCTTTTTTAGGACCCCCAAGCATTGTCTATGGTATATATCCGCATTGTGCTGAAAATGGGCGTGGCACCAAATTAAAAAGAGAAGAGGAAAAGAAAGAAACGAATGAATAAATAAATAAATGGGTCTGAAGGTCTGTGGTATATCCGCATTGTGCCGAAAAGGGGCGTGGCACCAAATTAAAAAGAGAAAAGGAAAAGAAAGAAACGAATGAATGAATAAATAAATAAATAAATGGTTCTGAAGGGATAAACCTGGAGGGCGGTGTTCCTCAGAAGGTAAGAAAATAAAACAAAACCCCACCAAAACCACTGACATTTTCTTCCTCTGTTGGGAGAAGGTAAGACTGACTCCCTGGCTGATACATTGAAGATTGATCACCACTGGGGCCATTGTCTTCAGTGTGCTGGGAAACTCATCAGTCTGTGAATTCTGGCTCGGCTGTTGTCGAAAATAAATAGGTGGGTAAAACGGGGAAAACTATAGCAGTGTCTGTCAGGCTTTACCTCGAAACAAACATCGGCGTCAGTGTGCGTCACAAGACAGTATGTGAATCAAATCAAATAGTTACAGACCAGCGCCATGCAGAAATACATTATATACATTACAAGGGTGGTCAAACTTGCTTAACGTAAAAGCCACATACGATGAACTTCAGACGTTCAGAAGCCACAAGACGTGAACAAAATTTACGATTGCTCTTCCTGACCTCAGGGTTCACACAGGTCCTTAAAAGTCCTTAAAGTCCTTATTTTTCATGAAAGAAGAAATAAGTACTTTAAAGGTCCTTAAATTCTGAAAATGATGTCAAAGTTCTTAAAAAGTCCTTAAAATTCGTTTTTCAAGTGAAAAATTTGAGATTTAAATCTTCTGAAAGCGATACAGAAACGTCCTATTTTGGTGTGTTAAGCACACCACCTGTCCAGTTGTAATATTTCTTGTGTTTTGTTTTTGTTTTTGAGTCCTGCATACATGGAATATTTATTTGTCACATGTCCTTAATTTTTTTCCCTAGTCCTTAGGAAGTCCTTAAAAGGTCCTTAAAATTAGTTTTCGGAAGTTTGTATGAACCCTGCCCTAAAACTTCTTTAATCCCTCTGCCTCCCACCATCCCTTCCCTCAGCAGTGAAGAACAAATGCCTCACTCAGATCATGCATGAAAATTGGGATTTAAATTCTTAAATAATTATATTTGTAACCATGAATAATTAACTTACGTTTGAAACCAATGGAGTCTCAGTTCATACCCAGTAAATAATTATAAAGCTTGATTTTGTTTCTTATTTATCATTCTTTTATATTAGTCACAAATCCCAGACTGGGAAATGTAATAATTATGACAGGACAACAATCACGAACGAACAAGTATAACACTTAACAGAACAACCAAACAGACTCACACATTTATTATACATAAAAATAAAGAGATACGTGCATTACATTATTCAATTCAAATACCATACAATGGTCAGCACTCCCGACATTCATTCCTCTACGGGTCCACAACCCGATAATACTTTCTAAAATATGCTCTGGCCTCAGCCTCACATCTATATATATATTACTTGTTGGCCTCTCTTATTGGCTCCTGCTCAACCTAATCTCCGTATCTCAATCTCCCCTCGAGGTCTTAACAGCACATTACTATTTCAATAGCACATTATATTCTCAATGGCACATTAACATCTTCATAGCAAATTAACATCGTAATAGCACATTAACATTTGAATAGCAATAAGGACAATAACAACGTCCCTGTCTGTGGCCAGACTGCCACGACTCATGTGCCCCCGCTGTCCGGCGCGACAGCTTCACTCAGGCGGCCTGTGGGTAGCCGTCTGCCCAACCCCGGCACAAGTCCGCTCACCGCGGGTGGCTTCTCTGCCCGACCCCGGCACCTATAAGAATAACATTACATCTGTAATACACCACACAATTACTATCCACTTCACCACTCATTACGAACCATCAAGCGTACTCACAATAGTCCACATTTCACTCACCACACATCTTACGGTAACACACCTCTACCGTACCACACAGCACTCAGACTCGCTACGAATCCATGATCCGAACTTACATCTATCGCTTACTGCACACATCTCTATACACAGTAATCAATGACTTTCACAGTCCTCACATATAACTTATTTACATCATGGTCATAGGAGAATCTAGTACATCAATCATCATAATTATCAATCACAGTTCAACCTACCAGTCATCACTGGAAAACACACAACAATCTCCCGACTGCTCTGATCTCACGTCTGTCCCCTGGGACCTCTTAACTTGCAGTGATCTGACTATTCAGATTTTGCCTCTACTACGCCTCAACTTCACTCACAACATGCACGCTTTAACGTTAACTAACAGAAGTCAATACAGGTGAGCAGCCTCACTATCCCGTGAGTCAATCCTACACTTCCATGCCCCCGTAATCCTTGAATCTCGCTCACTCCACTCGTGACAATATTAACGGCTATGAAAAAAAAGGTCCAGCCAACATTATTTCCAAGAGCCGCATTTTGAAGGTGAAAGAGCCGCATATGGCTCGCGAGCCGTGGTTTGGCCACCCCTGATAATAATATAACATGCAGGGTTCACACAGGTCCTTAAAAGTCCTTAATTTTCATAAAAGAAAAAATAAGTACTCAAAAAGTCTTTCAATTCTGAAAATGATGCCTATAGTCCTTAAAAAGTCCTTAATATTTTTGTTTCAGTTGAAACATTTGAGTGTTTTGAGATTCAAATCTTCTAATGCACACTGGACAATTCGTACTTTGAAATAACTGGACTTTTCAGAGTGAAGTTAGTATGTTTGAACTCTCAGTCTCTGTATCCAGAGACATTCCGTTTCGATGAGTGCTGCACGCCACTTGTATACTGGTAGTTGTAATATTTGTTGGTCACATGCACACAGGTCCTTAATTTGCTTACTGTGAGTCCTTAGGAAGTCCTTAAAAAGTGCTTAAAATTAGTTTTCAAGGCTTTGTATGAACCCTGAATTTACATGATATTTTAGAAATGAGATATGATCTTTTATGTGGAAGATCACATAGTTGAAAGCTACAGATTCTGATTGACTTTGAGTATGGAGACAGCATGTCGGCCCCATAACGGGCATATTTTGCTAGGAAGAAATATATCGATAGACAGAATATAGAACAATGATAAGACAGAATCAGACCCTAGCAGAAGCGTCCACCAACTATCGGCGTTTCTGAATGAACATCTGAAACTTCCCAGAAACGATTCACTCGATAGGAAATGTCGCATAGCAGAGATTTGTTTGTTACTGTTAGTTAACCCATTTCCCACTATTTCTGTCATCGTTTTTTGTTACTTCAAGTTACCCCACACATTGTTGTTTTTCCAATTAGTGAATGTTTTTGTTTCTCATGCCATCGGAAATGTCAGGACAGCACACAGGGACTTGTGTACAATGAAATCTAAAATCTCACCGAGTTTAAGATTTGTGAACAACAACAGCGAAGACAAAAAAAACAACGAAAAATATCAAAGAAATAAACAAACAAACATAGGAAAGAAAACAAAAAAAATCTTATAAATAGACAATTTTTTCTTAACTTAGAAAAATGACGTCAGAGTGAAGCTTTGTTGATCTGTTAACCCTCTAGGCACCACCCTTATTTCTGCTTGTGGACGAATCCTAATTTCGTCACAATTTGTTCTTATCATACAATGAAGAGGGTTTTTCGTGATCACTTATTTATTGTATATATTGTAGAAAACACAATGATTAACTTAACATACTTTTCTTGTGTTGAGTTCTCGTGGGAATATAATTGAGGGGTTTTTCATGAACACTTAGCTGATTTATTGTATATATTGCAGAAAACACAATGATCAACATATTTTTCTTGTGTTGAGTTCATGTGGGACCTGCAGCCAAGTGATAAATGTGTGTGTATCACTGATGATACATTATGGGACCCAGCGGGTTAAAGAATTCAGCACAGATAATGAAGGGAAAGAAAATTGCGTGGCACGAATAATATTCCAGTGCTCCCTGTTGTTTAGAAAATATGTCATCTTTTTGTTAGACAGGAGGTTCTAGTTGAGCTGATTTGGCGACCTTCAGCAATTTGTGGGAATTTGCGCGTGTTTTTTCCGGATTGGTGAAATTAGGCGAAATATCCAATTGCCGACAAGGCGGGAACTGTTACCTGGCAACCTGGCGCACGCGCAAAATAATGGCTTTCTGCATTCACACGAGGACGTCTGCGACTCTGCACTAATCGTTGACACAATAATCAGTGAGATGCTGTGGTATCGTTGGCATGATTGTGGTTCCGCAGTATCGTGTTGCAGTTTATCGTTTCATGGCAGTCAAAAGCATGATTCTCATTGTCCTTTTTTTTCCTCTTCTTTTGTAAGGTAATCAGGAACATCGGTATTTTCCCACACTGTCAATACAGTTGAAGAAAAAGAGATTTCACATTGGTCGTGTACTTTGCCGTCTTACCTAAACAGACTGTGTGACAGGAGACGCAAACAAATCGTCGGGTATTTGTCATATTGTTGTATGTGCAGTTTTGCCTTTTTCGAGAAAATGAGGATTGAACTTCGATCGGTAAAAAGGGTTGAAACGCATAAACCATTACGTCACAAACACAAATCTCTTAAAGATTTTAACCGATTGGAATGACACTTACACATAATGGAATTGACCACCTGGTCCTCAACGTAATGTGCGATATGGCTTCACTGAAATTGCTACAAAACCTGGCAAAGTACCGGTAAACAACTGCTAGCAACCCCCATACGTCGGAAAGACGTTTTTCAGCCGTTTTAGGTAGATTTGGCCAATGCTGTTGCGAAATGATACAAGCAAGGAGGAAGTTTCTCCCTCAAATTCTGTCCTCTGAGATATCCCATAATTTCACATAGATATGCTCAATTTCAACATTAGAATGTAGCCAGTGGTCTCAAGTTTCAGAAAATGTATAACTATATGACTTTTCATCCAATAGTTTTCAAGACACAACTGTTTCTGTGACATAATTATATCAAACAGGCTGAGAAACCTCAATTTTGTCTACCATTCTCTATACCACCCTTGATTTTACGTCAGCACTCAAGTGGTTTAGGGTGAGGGAACCACTTTCAAGGTAAAACTTCAAAATCTGCAAATGTCACATAGTCAAAATAGAGTAAATACCTCTCGAAATTTTGCCGTGGAGCTCCCGTGTTATTCTCTGTTCAATTTCCATTGTGTTATGACCAAAGGAAACCGTTAGCCGCACAAAATTATGGTCCAGATAGAACGATAGAGCATATTATTATTTCATTCCGTATATTCGTGTGTAATGATACTAAAAAGTGTATTTGACCTACATCGAGAATACGATCTTTTCTATAACACGACGACAGTAATGTACACACATAACTGCGCTGTACCGTGTGTCGCGATGTGGGTTAGATGGGGATAATTCGACTGACACTCTTTCGAGGTCCGCTCCCACAATCGACGAACACACAAAAAAAAAATACTTGCACTCTAAAAACTAAATAAATCAATTGCTTTGATTTTTAGCAGAACTGTAGGGCAGTTTAATTACAGGAATTAATGTAACAAATATAATTATAAATATAAATATCAATTCAAAGGCAACTGAATCTAACTAATGAAACTACAGCTTTCTATAAAGACTAACTTATTCACTCTAACTACTTGCAGGTCATATGAGTTAGATGCCAAATAGAATCCGCGCACGTGGCGACGGATATAACAGTTTAAATTCTATTAATTCAATGAGACATGTTATGATATGGACATTTCCTCTAGACACGCCATGGAGAATGCTTGTACAACCATGCGTTGTCTGGCGGTAGCTCTGAAACTGTCTTCAAAAGTAAGTAGAACGGTTCACTTTCATCATTACAAATTAGTATGGACTCTCACCATGCGGCCCTCACTGGGAGTGAGAGCGCTGGATGTAAACGCTGTGGGTTCATATCAAACCAAGTAGCTTAGGCTCTGGAGCTTTAAAACATCGCGCTCCTCACAATATGGACTGCTCAACTGCGTCTCTATGTCTCTCATCTGGCTGAGGACTATCGCCGTCCACCTCGTAAATGGATTGTCTACATGTGGCATCTATCTAAGCTCTGCACGGGTTTAAATACTAAAGCTATGTCTCGACCTTCCGTCCAGATTCATACATTTGATTGGTGCAGTCGCTTCAGCTCAGCCTGCAATATTAATTTATGCTTGTCATGGCCTTGCGCCAAAATCAAGGTCAATTTTACGGTCTAGACAAAATTTTAAATGCGAAACATTAACTACTAAAATCTTCAAACCCCGTGCTTTCTACTCTTATGCACGAATTTCCGAACGCCAACTAAGCGTCTAAATAAACTACCTTTACTCGCCCCTTATCTATGTTAATCAAAATCACGGGGTCGAGAACTGCTCTGTCATTCCTAGCTATACATTTATTCTGTCTCGCCCCTCCTTCTCTCCATCTATCAGAAAAAAGGTGTTTCAAAACAAACTGTTCACGAGAACAGCTCAAGGACAAATTACGCTGGTTATAATCAACAAGATCGTAAAAATTAACTCACTGACGTCGTGACCTAGCACGGCATTTATGATCCTAATGTGATCATGACACCGTGGTCTAATCGTGCGTGTAATCGGAGCACGCTTAATTAAGGTACTTTCTAGGCCTACCCAAGGCGGGCAATGGCCGTGCACTGAAGCCGACCAAACTTGTTGGGGAAGCAGTAACACGTGACGGAACCATACATCTATATAGTACAGCTGTATCTATGTGGACAGAACTGGCCTTGTGGTGACCTCACTTGTAGTCACAGTAACTGGACACTCGTGGTGGCATTACAAGAACTGGCGTAGCAGTACAAGAACTGGCCAAGAGTAAACAAACTTTGGCAGCTTCTCTCTCTCTTTCTCTCTCCCCCCCCCCCCCCCAAGGCGGGGGAGGGAGGGGTGTCCGGACGCAACATAATTTGCTCTTTTTGATGCCGTTTCTATCGCCACTCGCTCGTTACACGCAACTGCACAATAATTGACCTTGTATGACAGACAAACACAGTGGTGTAATGGGTAGAGAACTCAATGCAGTTGCGAAAGGTTACCGGTTCGAGTCGTGCTCTGGAGGGTCCAACTACAGTGGTTTCTCACCTTGATGTTAAGGCACTCACCCATCGACAGTTTGAGGGAGGCCCTTGATTTGTCTGTGGTGTCACCTCATTTGTGTAATCATAACATGCGTACACGTGCCGAGATTAGCCTTCAAAACGCCCTTGCATTAAATTTATCCAGGCATTTATTTAGGAATGGTGAAAGTTTCGTTTAAGTTTTCGTGTCATCTTCCACTTACGACATCAATTCTTCGAACAAATTTCGGCAGATATACTCGAGTCAGTTTGACTCAGATTGAATTGTTATATAATCGCAGGTACTCCCATATGTATACAACTCTTCTCTCTCTCCCCCCCCCCCCCCAAACAGACACACACCCATGGCTACTCATATGTAATTTACTTACATCGCAACACCTAGGGCATTGCGATTACATAATGTGCGGCTTGATGACACACGAGCTGGTCAAGCCAAAAATCACTATTAACTCTAGAAATGATTATTTTTTAGGGTACGCGCCGTACTCCGAAAGCGCCGAGCCGGAAATGTATTACCGAATGGAGTTGTTTACGTCTCGGAAGTTGTCAGTCTTGCCAAAAAAGGTCTGTCATTGGAGTGTTATAAACGTCATCTGGTCGATACAGATCTACCCTGAAGCTCTGACTGTCAGCTTGAGTTCAAACCGAGTGCAAGAATCCGTGTTGTGACAAACACCTTTGAAATCCGCAAACCTCTTGCTCTGTTCATAAACAGTTTGTTGATTTCTCTGCTTTGGAAATTTTGGCGGTGGGTAATTGTGTAGTGGAGTTGGCACGCCAGCAGCGACTTCAGAAGTTTAAAGACTGAATTCTGGAGGTTACTGGTGCATATCAGTTTTTGACGTGCACCAGTTCTGTCAGATCCAACACAGCATTGACTCGTGGCTGCGAAAACATTCCATTCAAACCCTCGAATTCAGTATCTGCTCTCGCCTGCTTCCTCCTTTTCTTTCACTAAACTTTCATCGCTATAGACATCTCCAGACATGAGAAGTTGTTTGTGTGTAGTACGTCAGTTCGTCGAACCATCAAATCTACCCACTTAGCCTACGTATCCTTATGCGCGACGTCAGCCTGTCCTCCTGCTAGCGGTCTGGCTATCGTGTTTACAAAGTGCTGCAACTTTTAAAAGAGCGCAACGCACACCGCAAACCGTTGTTGTGCTGTTCACTTTTAGTCCCAACCACCGACCGTTTTCTGTATACAAGCACTTGCCAAATAGAATCTCTACGTTAATTCAAGCCAGAAAAAAACATTTCTGACCTTCACGGAGATTTGGCAGGATGACCTGACCGACTTGTATGAAACGCAATATTATGTAAACAGCTCATGCGCAGCCACCCACTATATTGCAGGTTTTACGGGTGAAGGACAAGGCGGCTCGGATCTACAACTTGATGTAAATACTTTTATAAACACATAACTTTTTGGCAGATCTGTAAAAATAATTTTTGAGAATTTTACCAATGTAATAATGTTGTAGGGGAACTATTTACTTCTACTTGTGAAACTTAAAGTTGATGAAGCTCATGAATACCATGTACCAGTCATAAACAAGGTACCCAAGAAAGACTGAAATGTACAAAGTGACGCGCCGTAGAACCCAAACTCAAACTCAGTTCCTTTTTATTTCATGTTCTTCTGAGGCAACTCAATTAAGCTGAAAGAACATACAATAGGGATGCAGTGGGGCTAAGTGCAAGGTGATGAGTCTCAATAAGGCTAGATGCAAGGTGATGGGTCTACGTAGTGCTAAGTGCACAGTGATAGGTCTCAGTAGGGCTAAGTACAAAAATGATAGGTCTCAGTAGGGCTAAGTGCAAAGTGATAGGTCTCAGTAGGGCTAAATGCAAAGTGATAGGTCTCAGTAGGGCTAAGTGCACAGTGATAGGTCTCAGCAGGGCTAAGTGCAAAGTGATAGGTCTCAGTAGGGCTAAGTGCAAAGTGATAGGTCTCAGTAGGGCTAAGTGCAAAGTGATAGGTCTCAGTAGGGCTAAGTGCAAAGTGATAGGTCTCAGTAGGGCTAAGTGCATAGTGATAGGTCTCAGAAGGGCTAAGTGCAAAGTGATAGGTCTCAGTAGGGCTAAGTGCACAGTGATAGGTATCAGTAGGGCTAAGTGCAAAGTGATAGGTCTCAGTAGGGCTAAGTGCAAAGTGATAGGTCTCAGTTGTGCGAAGTGATAGGTCTCAGTAGTGCAAAGTGATAGGTATCAGCAGTGCAAAGTGATAGGTCTCTGTAGGGCTAAGTGCCAGGTGATGTGTCTTGGTAGGGCTAAGTGCAAGTTGATGGGTCTCAGTAGAGCCAAGAGCAAAGTGATGGGTTTCAGTAGGGCTAGCTGCAAGGTGGTGGTCTCATAGGGCTAAGTGCAAGGTGATGGTCTCATAGCGCGAAGTGCAAAGGAATGGGTCTCGGTAGAGCTAGGTGTAAGGTGATGGATCGAAGGGGGGCAAAGTGCAAGGTGATGGGTTTCAGTAGGGCTAGGTTCAAGGTGATGTGTCTTCATGGGGCTAGGTGATGCAAAGTTATATAGTGAGGCAAAAAAACAAACAACAGCAACAAACCGACAACGGGAATGATTGTATTTGTTGAGCCACACGAGAGTCCAGTGATTGGAGGAAACTACACGTTACATTTAACTATGACAGATTTGAAAAATCGCAGACGTTCGATCTGTTGGACTTTTCTTCTGATTAATTTTCCCAACAAAATTATAAATGTGACCTTGTAGGTCGGTCCAGGTAGTTACCTTGTTAAGGTATGGTCCTGCAGAGCGGCGGTGGTTTCGTAAAGCAATATCTATCTATCTATCTATCTATTTATCTATCTATCTATCTATCTATCTATCTATCTATCTATCTATCTATCTATTTATCTATCTATCTATCTATCTATCTATCTATCTATCTATCTATCTATCTATCTATCTATCTATCTATCTATCTATCTATCTATCTATCTATCTATCTATCTATCTATCTATCTATCTATCTATCTATGTTATATCATTAATTTTATGTTGATCTTCGGAAACACTCCTCGCATCATTTCTTTTTATGTGTCTGTCATAACAAGGACACCTGTGACACATCGCCACGGCCGTTTTGCATATTTCCAGAGCCGTCCAAGTGTGAATTATATGTACTTGTAAACTTCAAACATTAAAGACCATGATGACCGGGGTTCTTTTTATAAGGTCGTTATGGCCTTTGTGGCAAGTGTCAGATGTCTGGTACCCATCAGTACCCGTACAACTCTGCAAATAGGTTTTTACTAATTTTTATTATTATTATCTTCTGCCTCACTCGAATCTCACATCGGTGCACTTCTGAGAGTTACCACCTACATGATTCATGTAAAACAAGAGCGAGTTGCAACGGAATTGCCACACACATGTATTTATATTTGTGAAACTTAACGTCGATGAAGCCCTGAATACCAAACATAAATAGGATACCTAGGAAAGACTGTGAAAGACGTTGAGCCCAAACTCAAATTGTAAAAAAAAACGTATGTGGAGAACTCCGAGACAACCACAGAACACAGATTCTACGTCCATCACAAGTAGTTCGTTTCTTCCCGGGTGAGAACGATTGGATGGATTTCCATTTGAATATCGCGTTGGCAATGAAAATAATTACGAATGCAGGTCTGGTTTTTTGAAAGTGCTTCCTGTTGATGTTCTGGTATTCTTCATGACGGTTTCTCGAGATGACAGTGATGTGCGCTTGTCCTCTCCCTTCCCCTCTCAATCACTTTGCCATGTGTCCGGAGAGTACGATTGATTCCCTCCCTTCTATGACCGACCGGACAGAGTGATTGGACCCGACAAGGTCATGGTCATGACCTGACATATTCTTCGACCACAGAGGAAAGACCCTGTGTTTATGGAGATGACATTTTGAGACCATTTTTGTTGTTAACCTCTGGTCTCGCATACCGTAGCGAGACATTTTCTGTCTGTAGACTTTGCATACTTTGATGCGCTGATTTCGAAAATGCTACTGTTTTTCCGATTCAATAAAGATTTGAAAATTTCAAAAAATTAATTTTAAATACAAGTTCAACAAGACCAAAGTTCACCGACGGGAAGTGATGGCTCGGGTGACTCCCCTTCTACCATTACAAAAACCGTGCCGGGAAGCAGAGAAAAATCGCCTCGGGTAGCGTATTTTCAAAACACCGCAAACAGCTAGCGCGTTTTCGGCGCGTGTTTCAGCTTGCATGTGAACAGCAACAAACATTAAATACATGGGCGTATTTTTGCAAAAGACGCGCGTACATCTAACGCGCTGAAAACAGCTTACATGTGAACAGGGCTTTAGGCGTGCCGTTTTGTCGACAAATTCAGTATGTCTTGGGTAATCGGGTCCACTATTTTATACATTGACATTATACCCTGTCATTCATTCATTCATTCATTCATTCAGCACATTAGGCGTGTGCCTCCTTTCATTCCCTCATTTTACATGGGTGACGTGGAAAGGGTTGGAGAGAGGGAAGTCTTCAACACCAACAATTAATGGCAAACACAGCTGACTACCACAGGGACAGTAACTCTGGCAGATAGGGACCGTAACTCCGGATCGGAGCCGATACTCTGACGCAATTCTGTCTCACGTATGTGCCAATCCTAGAGGCAAACAATAATATGATGATGAAATCAGAGGAAATTTCAAGTCAGTCTGTGTTGTGTATCATGCGATCTCACCCGTTTAGACATGATATTGATAGGTGCGGGGGTTTCCATGTCATTAAATGACTGAGCTGCCGGTACCGACCGGGTGATGAAATCACACGAAACGGTCGCTGGTGACGTGCCAAGCTTTCAGTATAATTATTTATAATCCCTAGTCGTGTAGGGCAGGGTAGGTGTAGAGGTATGTTGGCTGGCGCGTTAATACCTGTAGTGTAGTGTTGTACACGGCTGTGTGAGTTTATCCTGCATATCAATGGTTATGACTTGGGTTTTTATCTATCTATCTATCCGTCTTTCTGTCTGTTTGTATGTCTATCTGTCTGTCAATAATCCTTCTGCTCTTAGATATCTCCAGTCTGAATCCTCTATCACTACCACCATAGCGATTTACAAAACTGTTATAGGACACGACATAGTTGCATTTTCCAACCATCGATCACCTTCGCGGTTCCTGTGTGGAACCACATGCCAAGTTGAATCGCTGCAACTGTCTCAGGCAGAGAAAAACTGCGGTAACCTTCACGAAACGCTGGAAAGTGGCATGCAGGGCCATTTTTTGTCCTGTTATAAATTCATGCTTTTTTATTCTGCACGTGAATCGATCTGTGTAGCGAAACAACAAGGTTATTCTCTTGAAGTTTTCTGTTGTGTTTGTTTGACACTTGAATCGGGAGGGCTCTTCTCTGTATGTTTTCTCTCCTTCTCTCCTCCCCCCCCCCCCCACCGCCGCCCCGCCCAAAGCGGGTGGTTTGTGGGCGGTTCTGGAAGGGTCCCCCCCGGCCCGTTTTATCATTCTATTATAATATTTTGTTTGTCGTCTTGCATTTTCCTGGCATTTTGCGTCGACGTGCTTTCTCCGAACTCAAAGTTCCCCCCTCCCTACCCCCACCCCCCATACTCAATCTCTACGTACCAAAACATTTTGTATCGTATGTTGTGACTATTCGACCACCTCAAGATACGCCCTTTTGGATTTGTGTAATATTACGACCACTTAACTCGAACCTATGCTTGGTTATTCAGAAAATTGAACAAAATTACACACTGCCCACAGTCCTGTCGTATCGATCAGCGGGTTTGCAGTTGCAATAGCCTAATGTATTATTTGGTACTTGATTTAAATGACGAGGAAAACAGTTAAACTATGCTCTGAGTACAAACATCGAAAGGCCTATTGTCCAAGCAGTCCAGCATGGAGATTGCGTCATCAACTAGCTTTAGTCTAATAATCCCTTTGCCCGAAGAAAAAACGACCAGAGCGGATTCGATTTTTGATTTTTTTTTTTTTTTTTGATAATCCCAGTCGTTGTATATATTTTTTTCTTTCTCTCTCTCTCTTTCATTAATGAAGAGTGGGCGCTCTATTCCCTTTGATTACGACAGTAATTAAATTGAGTACACATTCCCGATCCCTCTGGCAACCAAGTCTCTGTCAAAAATGTCATCTCCTCCATTAACCCTTCCCGGGGCGATCTTTGCAAGCCTCATCCTCTCAGTCTTCTGCTAAATAAACGCCAGATCTTATCCCACGTGTTTTGTTATTTCTTTGCTGCCTTTGTACGTACAATTTTCACTTGAGGCCGTTCATACTAATAGGCTTTTCTCGTTCTGTTTTGTTCAGGGTAAAATAATAATAATAATAATAGTGACAATAATAATAATAGTGATAGTAGTTATGACGTTTACAGAAATTTTGTTTACATCGTGCGAGAAAATGCCCTTGTGAGGAATCATAAGTAGTGAAAAAAAAAAGTTCCTTAAACATACGGCTGGTAATGGTAGTGGCGAAGCAGCCTAACATTTCATTGATCATTCAGATTAAGATTTATCCATATCACCCCCCCCCTCCCCCATCAGCAACAACAAAATTTATTATTATTCATTATTAAATATATATTGTTATTAATAAATATTCAAATATTATTTGAGTTGTATGTTGTGAACTGCTGTGAGTTGTGAACTGTTGTGAGTTGTGAACTGCGCCTAAACAGGCTGCGTTACAATTTGCTCTGAGATGGAGAGAGAGAGTGAGTGAGACAGGGAGAGAGAAAGAAGCAGTGCAGTGTGTTCAGCGCCTCGCAGGCAGCTCCATTCTGCTCTGTGGTTGACATGAGATTGTGTGCATATTATGTACAATTAGAATGTGGGAGTGAATGCGTTTGTAAAGTAGTAAATAAGTTCTGTAAAGCGCTTAGAGCCTGTGAAACAGGGTTAGGCGCTAAACAAATGCCATGTATTATTATTATTATTATTATCATTAATTCAGTAGCTTTTTATTTCCCTCTTGAGGAGTGGTTGATTGTTGGCCATGCCGTTCCCACAGCCCCGCCGTGACCTACTTTTTCGTGTGAGTCGCGTGTATACCCAGACGTAGCGTAAACATAGCGGCCCCGACACGAGCATTACGATCGACTAGGATTTCCGGCTGCCACAGATGGTGGATGAAATGAATGTTTTCCCGCCTCGCGCCTGTTGGTTAGTGAGGGCTCTGGGGAAAGATTATGGAGGAAAATAAAAAGATTAACCCAACCGTGGTTTAGATTACGATTTTTGGTGTAGATGTTTGGACAGGTGTTTCAATTCAGTTCAATTCTCCCGGTTTTGCCTACTTTGCCTTCGAAATTCAACGATTCTGTGAAAATCATTATTTTGGAGAAAATATATAATGCCCCCCCCCCCCCCCAAAAAAAATCATAAACTAGGGGCTGGTAACGCCGATGTAAGAGTAACTTTGGGTTTTTATGCAGTTTGCATCATTTTTATATGGTTTGAGTTATTTTCACCCTAAGTGTAACCCGTTTTTTCTTTTTCGCTGGGACAAATCGATCGATATCGGTAGCCAAACTTTGGATGCATTCCACATAGAGTTAAAGTTAAAATCAACGTCGCAGGCATATTTTTGTCAGCTGTTGGGAAGTAAAATTAATTAAATGTCGCACTGAAGTGGTTTCTCCCGCCAGTTTTCAATGTGGGGGGGGGGGGGTCATGTTGAAGACACAATCATGTAAAGGCACCTGCGAATAGGGAACCGCAGCCCACCCACGCAACCAGTCTTTGGAGTGTTTACCCGATGTGCGGTCTTGCGTCATTTGCAACGATGTTGCGCGAGGAGGGCTGGGAGTGGGGGTGGGAATGGTAAACAAGGAAGAACAATGGCAACATTGTCATTTTTTCCGATTGTGTATTCAACGGCCTAGATCTTTCTTTTCTTCTTCCCATTCCTTGCAGTCACTATCTCTCACTCAGTCTGATCTGGTGACCCGCCCTTTCGTCATTCTCTCTCTCAAATCTCTTTCGTGCCTGATGTAATCTCTCCCCTCATTTTACTTTGCTATCAAGAATATGAAATTCCAGAGGGGAAATAATAATAATGATGGATCAAGCAATGTAACTGTATTGTTGGCGACGTTTTGTCATTCACAGAAACATAGCCTAGACTGCCAGCTTTTGAAGCACTGGAAATTAATGACACTGCACTGTGTGTGTGTGCGTGTTCGCGCGCACTCCTGTGTGTTTGTGTGCGTACACTCTGCATTGGAGAACAAGAAACCTTAGAATTACTTTTCTAAATATGGACAACAAATTTGACTGGACGAGAATGTATCTTTTCGAACAGGACGATTTAATACGGAAATGTTATAGGGCCTTACACTAAAAGCGCTGATAGGCTGCTTGTTGTTGTTGTTGTTGTCTCCCTTAACCCCTTGCGGTGTCGTCGGGGCGCCGCCTTGATGCACTGTACACCTCCCTCCTCCATTGCTCTCTGTCGTGGGTGAGGGCCTGGGTCTCTGCAAAGGGCTTGCCTGTCCACTCTGAGATGTTATCCGCCCATTTTTTCTTCTGTCTGCCTCTCTTTCTGCTGCCCTTAACGGTTCCTTGTAGGATGGTCTTTGATAAGCCATTGGATCTTGTTGTGTGGCCATACCATTTCATCTTTCGTTTCTTGACTATGGTGAGTAGATCGTCGTGGGGGCCGATATGTTGTTGGATGATCTGCCGGACTCGTTCGTTGGTCCAGGTATCCAATGCCGAGGATGTTTCTGTAGCATTTCATCTCAATTGCTTGAATCTTTCTTTGCAACTCTGCAGTGAGGGTCCATGTTTCACATGCATACAGAAAGATAGACAGTATCAGTGCATGCATGAGTCGGATCTTGTACTTCATGGTGATGTTTTTATCCCTCCATATTGGTCGCAGTTTTGCCAGTGCGGTCATGGTTTGTGCAGATCTTGCGAGGACCTCCACGCGCGATCCGTTGTCCGAGATGATAGCCCCTAAATACTTGAATTGATTGACCATTTCAAGTTTAGTTCCTTGAACCGAGATGTTGTGCGTGAAGGTGCCATACTCATTTGTCATCATTTTCGTTTTTTCAGCGCTGATCTCCATTCCGTACCTTGTTGAGGTGTTGTCAAGGTGATTGACTAGTCTTGTAAGTTCTTCTTCATTCCCAGCTACCCCATCTATGTCGTCTGCAAATCGGAGATTTGTGATGGTTCTACCTCCGATGCTAACTGTGCCTTCATGATCTTCCAGTGCATCCATCATTATTCTCTCTAAGAACACGTTAAAAAGGAAGGGGGAGAGGAGGCAGCCTTGGCGAACTCCAGATTAGGAGCCTAGACTCAGCAACGCCTTTTGGCCCACATTTTTATTTGTGGTTCTAAAATAAAACGGACATCTCGTTGTAGATTTACTAAGTAATGTTTAATCCATCGTTAGCACTATCTGAATAATTAATTCGTGTAATTTTTCCTTTTATTTAAAGTTTTGCCCGCTGTTGAATTTCGTCAGCGGTAATTATAATAATATGGTTACACAAATTGTCCCAACCAGTTGACAGATGGGCAGGAAAAAAAACAACAACTGGAGAAAGTTTGCTAGCTTTGCGGCTCTAGATAAACGATAAATTAAGGAAAAGATGTTATTTATCATGTCGAATGGAGTTTCAAATTCCAGCAGAAGGCAGGCTGGGAAGTGAAACGGGGAGAACCTCGCTAGGAAGACAATTATAGTAAAGAAGAATTTGCGCCGTGGATGTTGAAATAACGGGGAAAACAATGAACAACAACATGTTTACATCCTAGTGCTGATGCAACTGCAGTAAAATTTTTGAACCGGAAGTGGTTTCTTTTTACGCCGTCTGGGTCAGGGCAGTGTGACCCGTCGGTGCTTTTTTTTTGTCTGTACCGTGTTTTGTCTGTGCCGGTCATGTTTTGTCTTCAACTTTGCGTTCAGTTTTCAAATACGTATCCACTCCCTGCGGAAAAAAACGGTTGTCTTTAAACCCCACTAAATTAATGATTACTGTTTTAACAGTTACGTCAGCGGGAATATCATATTATATACAGTTTTAACTCCCTTCCCAAATCTTTACAAAAAATGTATTTGTTCACCTAGATCTGGGTTTGTATAGAAACTCAAGCCTGGTCACAAACACACTCACACACGCTCAATAATATACATGTAATTGGAAACGAAGTGGTTATTTTCAAGGCATGCCTTGGAACTAACGCCAGCGTTATTTTCAAGGCATGTTTCATTGACCAATCAGAAGCTGTTTCAGTATTTCTAAACGTGGAGCCTTAGACTGTGCATTGTCAGACTGATATGTAACGACGTGAGGGTCTAGTCAGTTTGTATCATCGAGGCCGTAGGCCGATGTTCGTCTGGGTAGTAGTCAGATTGACATATCAGGGAAAGCCGCCGGGGTAGCTATGTATTATTTATTGGACTCAAGGTATGCCTTGGAACTAACGCCAGCGTTATTTTCAAGGCATGTTTCATTGACCAATCAGAAGCTGTTAAGGTATGCCTTGAAAATAACGCTAGAGTTAGTTTCAAGGTATGCCTTGTAAATAACGCCTTGCAATTGGAAAACAGACACACACACACATGTGGGGTACACGCAACCCTCAATCCGCGCAGTATAAAAGCACATTTGTGACATAATTGACAAGATCGAGGCACGATTAAAGAAATTGTCATCCGTTTTATTTTATGTTATTTTATTACTTTTTCATTTACTGATTGTCTAAAAAGGGCTCTAAAACCGCATAGAAAGAAATAGCGAAACGAACCAACAAGAAGTAATGAAGAAAGGAATAACGAGGCTGGATAGGAGGGGTCAGATAGAGCCGCAGGACTGTGATCTTGAATGTTCATAGAAGCCGTCTCACTGCAGTTTCATAGACAGCAAGAGCCCATGCATGGCTATACAGCAAAGTAGTAAGCCAATATAAACCAAAAATATGAGTAGGTCTAACATCAGAGAGAATTGTACACAAGTACGGGGACGTTAGATCTAGATCTAGACTCTAGATCTACATAAGTTTTATTTGAGGAGAAGTAGAGGAAGAAATAAATAAATTTTTAAAAATTCAAATAACTCCAGTGAGAAATCTCTACATGCACTTGAAAGTTACACATGTTCTATTTGAGGAGAAGTAGAGGAAGAAAGAAGGCCAATACAAGGCAAGGCAGCCCACTAGGCAGCCCTTCTGAGGGCTAAGAAAGCCCAAAAGGCCACAGCAACAACGACAGCCAATCAAGAACAAGAAAAATAAAAACAAGAGAAAGAGAGGTGCAAATAACACGAGCAGTGATTCTCTTACAAATGCGATGTTTACAGTTTGAAAGTGCATCAGATCTACATGCAGTTTCTACTGGCGAGGAGTTAAGAAAGATATGATGCAATATTGTAATGTTTCTGGTGTACACTGCATTGATAAAGATGTGGGTGGCATTTTAGAAATGTTTAATGTGTGCATTTTATTTTCTTCCCCAGGAATTACCTGAACTTTGTGATTGAAGAGCTGAAAGATCCATACAAGTGAGTCCTTGTTCATTGGTTGGTGTTACTTCTTCTGTAAAGAAAACCCAAGAGGCCTTGTTGTAGAAAGATCACGTGAATTAGTGGTAAAATGAAACGTACAGAAATGTGCAAAAAATGCCAACTGAAAGTGCTGACAGTAGATTTGCTGCTTTGAGGGGAACTTATCCTGTCAAATTAAAGTATGATTAGGCAGTAATGTCATGCAAATTTTAAAAATGCTGTTTTCACTATTTTTATTTTTTTTTGGCTTTGTTTTGTCATTTTCCAGCAGGGCCAGCGCAATTACTGAGGTAACATTTAGACCATTTATCTCATCTCCCTCACATTCATGCCCCTTTATCTCGTTTTCTCCCTTACATATTGATCAGCTTATTTCCCTTACATTCGTGTCCATTTATCTCCTTATCTCCCTTACATTCGTGGAGATGTAAGCTTTTTTCTTCTCCAGGGTTGAAGGATGGAAAAATGTCATGTCCCTTTCATGCATATATATAGCTTTTTCTTTTTGCCACATTTTTGTCCTTTCAGACCAGTTCATTAGTATCTGTTGATCGTATTTGCCTTGCATTTTCTTTTGAGAATATGTATGTGAAATTGACAGAGGATTAAAAAGGAAAAACAAAAAGATTAGTTCGTTGTGATGGAAAAGAGTAAACGAAACAGTGGACCAACAAACAACAAGGAAATAAATATGTTTTTTTTTCGATAATCCAGAAAAAAAATAGTCAAGTGGCAAGCTGAAAAAAAGGCAACACTAGGACATGATTTTAATAGCGTCTGTCCACGGGCAAGTTGCACGGGAGCCCCTCAGGCAAGTTAGACCTCTCTGTGGACGTTTGTATAACCTAACATAATTTGATGTTTTTCTAACTTGACACTTTTTACACTTAACTTTCTTTTTCTGGACATTAATTTTGTCATGGAACTGAATCTCTTTCCTACACAGAAACTTGCCAAAGGCCATCTGGATCTCTATCATCTTGGTGACCACAGTGTATGTGATGACCAACATTGCTTACTTCACTACAGTTACCCCAAATGAGATCCGGGGAGGTGCTGCTGTGGCTGTGGTGAGCGATCGCTCTCTCGTTCTTTCTTACTTGGTGTTTATTTTTTTGCATCTTCTCTGATTTGAGGTTGGACTTTGGTGGCATCATATATCTGCTCAATACATGCAGTAGGGCTTTCTCATGTAAAAAAAAAATTAATTAATGCCAGTCCAGGTCAGATTCACTATTTAACATTATTTTGTAGTAAGAAATGTGCTCTGTCTTTCTGTCTGTGTTACGATTTCTTTCTTTACTACTACTAGTTTCTCTTCGTCATCACGAAATGGAAATTGAATGGTCAGTAAAACAGAGTGCAATGCGAATTTTAAATTTGTTTTTTTTTTTTTATGTATGTCTCCTGCAAAATTTTGTATTTGGTATTTAAGATCTTTTTTCTGTGACATGGCAGGGGACAGTTTACTGACAAGAAAACTTAATTGCTAATGTATATTGAGAAAAGGGGGAAGGATGATGGGAGGCTAACTATTACAGTGACAAACGTAGTTCCAAAAAAACTTACAAATGTAGCTTTAAAAGAGATTTGAACACTTGTGAAGGTGCTTCAAAAGAGGTGCTGTAGTATTACAAGCTTACATGCAATTCTAACTTCTGTTCTGAGACAGCGTTTTTGGCTGATATTAAATGAAGAAAACATTGAAAAAAGATGTGGTATAATTTTGGATTTCAGATGTTCTCCAAGCGACTCTATGGTGTCATGTGGTGGTGTATGCCTGTCTTTGTCTCCCTCTCAACCTTTGGAGGTGTCAATGGAATCCTTTTCACTACTTCAAGGTCAGTCCAAGCAGCTTTGTTTCAATTTTCGGGCCAAAATTTTCAGTTTATCCCCAAATGAAGTTCATGAAATCCTCGAAAATTTATTCCTTATTCACACTGAAACATTCAGGGGAATAAGAAAAAAAAAAAAAGGGTTGGGTCTCTTTTTTTTTTTTTATAAGATTGAAAAACAAAATTCATCATCATTACAAAACAATTGTGTATTTTGGACATACTGTCTTGAATTTGTTACTTCAGCTACATAGGGATATAGCATTGAAGCGATGTTGATGAATGTTACATTTACAAATGTAAAAAAAAATGTGAAAAAATCTGAAGAATAAATTTTTTTGGTCATTTGTTTAAATTTCAGTGAATGCTTTACAAAACTGTGAAATGAATGAAGGGATGGATGTTAGTTTTCTTATGATTGGAGAGATTGAGGAGAATGTCACCCTTATGCTGATTTTGACTTCATTTTTCGTTGCATCTTCACTCATTTGAGAAAGACATAACTTACAATTGACTTTATATTGAAAACCATCTTGAAAATTTCCTGAAAAGTTGATGTATGATGTTGTCATGAGGTAACAGTATAAATTCTGGCATTGCAGTGTGTCGGGCAGCTGTTGGAATCTCATTAAAGCTAAACTCGCTGTTGTTAGGGGAGGGTAGCATTTTACGTAGAAAAGCTGAACATTGAACACAACTCTGTTTGACTTTGTAATTGAACAACAACTACGTTTGATGTTAGTTTTAACGAGGTTCCAACAGCTGACTGGCGAGTTGTAATTTTCTGGAAACTGAATTTATTCTTTCACAATACAGATTGTTCTACGTGGGTGGACGGGAAGGCCACATGCCCCAAGTTTTGAGTATGGTCCAGATCCAGCGTCTCACCCCCATGCCTGCCTGTTTGTTCATGGTATGCTCAAGCTTTGCCACTTGTCATAAAAGTTTACACGTGGCAGACAAAAGTTATAGATTTGTATTTTGCAAAGCTCAATTTTAACAAATACATGTACCAAGAACATTGTACAGAAAATTTATGGAGATTTATGAATTATGGAGTTCAACCATAGGACAACCTAAACAGAATTTCATCCCATGTCATTTTGTATTGCAATGAAGTCAGACAATTCTTGTTTATATCGTGGTGTCTGACTCACAGGGTGCCCTGTCCTTGTGCTACCTGGCCTCATCTGACATCTACGCTCTCATCAATTATGTGGGATTTGCCACATGGCTGTCTATTGGCATGGCCATCGTTGTCTTGTTGTATCTGAGATGGAAGAGACCAGACATGCCCCGTCCAATCAAAGTAAGTGTCAAGCTGATATTAAACATAAGGGATAGCCAGTATGCTTGACCTGTGGCAAGAAAGGCCATAATTATGGTGTATTTGCATGTTTTGACCGCGTATCCAATTTAAAAACATGAACTGTTGAAATTACACAATTCATCAGGGATGTAGCCGATTTTGGCTAGTTTTCCGATTTCTTGGCCCTAGTATTTTACTCCAGTGTCTGTTGACCTTGTCCACTGTAGTCATGTTACACAACAGTTACACACATGGGTAGTTTCTGTTCAGGATTATCCTACCTTTTACTGAATGAAAGGTCACATTCATCCCTGTTTCATTTCCAGGCCGCAGTTTCATAATTTGTAACTGTGAGCTCTCATCATATCATTTTCAACATATCACTGAGTACTTGCCATATTGTTGTATGTGCTTTTTTGCCTTTTGGAGAAAATGAGGAGTTTGGTCGGCGAAAGGGCTAAAAGGCATAAAACAATATTTCACAAACACATATCTTGAAAAGTTTTTAACCGATTGGCATGACACTGACACTTTATGGGGAGTGAGAGAACCACTTTCATGACAAAACCTCAAAATTGGCAAGATGTCGCTTACAGCAATATGGCAAATATCACAAGATATAGCTTACTTCGGGCATGACAACAAAAAGCAGCAATTACTTTTATGCAGGCTTCTGTGTTGTGTCAACATATGGTATGGATTTTATAACTGTTCCTGTCTACCAGTCAGCCTCGTTTGAATAAACCTGAGGAATGAGTCAGTCAGGTATCAGTTGAACTAAATATATGTATTGTCTTCAAACTGTGTCATGCATTGATGAAAGTCATTTGCCTTTTAATGGGTTTCAGCTGAAGTGAGTTTTTTGTTCCTCCATTGGGTGAAACTTTCCCCATTGAGATCAGGATATGTTTATTGTGTCCAAGAAATGGGACACAAAGTGATAATAAGCAGAATCAAGAGATGTAGTAGCCAAATTGAAATGGATTCTGCACATGATGACGTGTTCTTGTATTTTGTATTCAAGAAGAGTACTTCACTTCAAATGCCACAAAATTGCAACATACTTTACTTTCAGGCGTTGGCTTCCATGAGCCATATTATCATTTTCCACATACGATCATGGCCAAACAGCAGCATCAAGAGAGCACACATTGAGAACTCAAGTAGTCTCAGTTTGGGAGAAATTGTCACCATGTTTGATAATGAAAAACTATCTTATTAATTTATGAGGAAGATTCATGACAGGAAATTGAAGATTCATGATAAACTCTTGGAGATTTGAGCCATCACTTCTAGTATTGAAACTCATTTCTGTAAAAGTGTAACTTCACTAGTTTCATCAGATGCTTTCTGGGGAAAAAATAAAAATGAAGGAATTGTTTGATTATTGAAGATTATTTCAACTTTGTACTTTTGTACTTGCCAGGTTGGACTTGTATGGCCAATCATCTACACCATTGTCACAATCTACCTCGTGATTCTCCCTCTGTATGCCAGCCCTACTGAGACAGGTTTGTTCTCCCTCAGATTTTTAAACATCAGACTAATCATTTAATATTTCAACAGTATTCCACAGCTAAGATAAAGTTTCTTTAAGAAAAGACTGTTTTTATTGGTACGTATACACCCCAAGCTTTTTGCACTGACACCATTCCTGTCCTCAAGCCTAAATCGTATCGAATAACTAATGCTGTCCCCTACCTTTTCAACTAAACAACAGGAGGAAAACAAAAAGAAAATGTGAAAGAATATGTAATTGGTAATTAAGGTTGTTACAGAGGAGCTTTTCGGGAGGAGTTCTCTAGCTCCGGAGTCACAAAAGGCTTTAAAACTTGTGACAACATTCTTATGAAATAATGCAAAGCTTTAAGGCAGAATGTGCTTTGAGAAAATGCACACTTTTAGTGGTCGTTGGTTTTATGTGCCATTGGAAAGGGTAGATGTATAGTACATTTATGACAAGTTTGTCTGTAGCTAAACCCACAGGCTTTCAACATTTCTGTCTGTATTTGCAAATTGTATGCAGTTCTCATGATATGCCCCTTGTTCTGGGGTTGTATGAGCTCACCTCTTTTCCACTCAATCTCTCAAAAGATGTTATTAAGGTTACATCAAGTAGTCACAGAGATATGTGGTCACAATGGACATGAAAAAAGAAAGCAATATTATAGAGAAATAATATCATATGTCATTTCCTTCTTCATGATTTTACCTCTTTCCTTTGGGTATATAATGCATATCATAGACTTGTATATGTGACAACATATGATAGTCAGCACCAAACTGGTAACATCTCAAAGACAACGTCTACATCACAACAGCTTGCAAACAATTATGTGACAACTTCCCATAAACAATGTTTATATCATGACATCTTGCTGACCGTGTAATTATACTTTCGGAAACAATGCATACAGATGCAGAATATTATCTCATAGACAAAAGGCAAATGTAATAATTCACAGAAAAATACTATATATATATCAAAATATAAACAAGACGTGCAATGATAACATGTCACAGTTCGCTTATATGAAACAACATCTCGTAGATGTTGCAAACACCAGATCCTGTAGATAGTATGAGATGGTTGCTCTTCAAATAATGTCTGTATACAGGTCTTGCTTGTACATAATTTGTACATGTATAACATTCCGTACCATATTTCAGGTATTGGCCTGGGCATCATTTGCACTGGTATCCCTGTGTACATCATTTTTGTAGCCTGGAAGTCAAAGCCAAAGATATTCACCAAGTACATGGGTAAGTTGTGGTCATGAGTTACTTGGGGCATACAGAATCGGTGATTCGAACACTACTGCTGTCTTTAGCTGATGAAATATGAGTTACTTTTGTCAAAGATGAAGGGGAATAAATTAGTTTTCCAGGAAAAGATGTCTGGTTAGGATTTCTAGTTCAGTGCTAGCTATAAATTTGAAAATTCATAAGATTATCACTTGCTGCGCAGTTTGTAGAGGATCACATTTATTCGCCTTCGGCAGCCGTGTTCAAGAAGGATTTAAAGACATGGTACTTCTAACTATATCAGGGGTGTAAGTTTGCAGATTTTCATCCGTTTTCAAGATTCTTCATTCAAATGCATGTTGATCTGCTTCACTGCACCATGGTATGCATCAGTTGGGAGCACTGATCTTTTCCATTTAGAATTTTTCTGCTTTTTTTTTAGTGAAAGGCATTTTACATCCCCGATGTATGTATAGATTTGCTGGTAGTATAGCATTTCAGTGTGAAAATGGCAGCTGCAAAAAGTTGAAAATGTGACATGGTCAGTTGCCTTTAAGTTATGAAGTAACACATTTAAGCTGAGGCAAGATTGTTTGTCATGTTTGTACCATGGGTTTGCAAGGGTCACAACTGATCAGTGGAGTAAAAGCCTGTTTACACTGGTGGGTTTTAGGAATAGAAAAAAGGAATGGGGGTCTGTGGAAGATGAACTCTCCTGGCTTTCCAATTTCCCCCTTGAAACGCTGTTTGTTTACGCTGGTGCGTTTTCTGAATGAGAAATGATGCGCATCGTTTGTTTGGTCATGTGCGATGGATGCTTGCATGGCGGCCACTGGCCTCTCACTCGTTGAGCGAAGGAATTGTTCGGTTCAGCTTTTCAACGTATGAATGTGAAATTAATCTGATCTTTCAAGGCTTTTATCACCAACGAAAATTCCAAAGGCCTTGGTCCTTGCCTGCTTATTATAGTATGTGGGCAATTTAGTATTCCATAGACAGCTATTGCCTTCAAAACTATTTTGGTGAAAGTTTCATTGACAGTTCTACCGAACGCGATTTTACACCGAGGAAGTTGTCATGTGATGCATAACCTTTCTGAAATCAGAATGAAAATAGGAATGGTCTTATTTCAGTTGTTCAGGGGGAAATCAGAAAAGAAATAGGAAAGAGTCGGATTCCATTCCGATTTCAGAACAGTGTAAATGCAACATGCTTTCTGCTAAATTTCCTTTCCTTGTTTCTATTCCTAAAATCTACCAGTTTTAACATGCATTAAGGGGCACAACTCATCAATGGAGTAGGGGACAACTCATCAGTAGAGTAAGGGGCATTCAGAACATACTGAATTTGAATTGGCAGGTGCTTTTCATTCTGAAGGCTGTAGCCAGCAACAACTGAGGAGAGGTCTGCCATGTTTTTGGGAAAAAACCTCTACATGCCAATCTAGATCAAATTCGCCTTTAACAATATTTTGACAGATTGAAAACTGGTTATTTGGTTATTCTCCCTCCATCTGGGTTAAAATTTTGTATGACACAACAGTTGTTTATCACAAAATGGAAATGAAAGACAGAACAAAGTGGGATGCAAGGTAAATTTTTTTCTGGAGAGACTTTTGTTTGGGGAATGGGGTATTTTACATTATTAGCTCCAGCTGAACAGAGAACACAATTTAATATTGGCTGTGACTATTTGGGCCTATTGGTGCGGCTAGACCTGGAGGTCAATTTGGGCCTATTGGGAGGCCTATCTAAAATGTTACTAATGTTGGTCCAGAGTTGTATGTGTATGATTAATCGTTACACATCGGCTGGCCCACTGACCCAGCAATATGACCAATCAATGACCTACTTTCTGCATGGGCAGGCTGTCCCCCACTGAGCCTGATCGGGTCATGCACCAGTCACACGAGGTTGACGCGAGTTCAGAGCAATGTTGTTCTGTCTTCATCGTATTTAGCAGTGAAATCACTCTATCTTAAGTTATAAATGACATTTTGTTATTCAGGGGCACGCTTTTGCCGTCACATAAAGGTATAACAACTATGTAAGCGTAACGCTGGAGTAAGTCGTAAACTGCAAAGTTCAAAGAGATAAAAACAGTTCCAGTCTACAAAATGATTTGACCAAATTTTGCCCTTATAAGTGTTCGAGTCAACTTTTCTTATGTCAGCATGAAGTTAGAACATGTTTTCTGTGGAAAAGTAAGCCTGATATGGACCCAGTACAAATGTCACAGTTAATGTAACAATGTAAAAATAGGCCCAAATAGTCACTCCGTTTAGTATTTCCTCTGTTTGGCTTTGTAATAGGCTTCACCAATTTTATAAAAAATTCCCAAATTCTGTGACCTTAACCTTGCTCTTAAGTGAGACAAACATTGCATTTCGTACTAGTCAGTTGATATGAGTAGTCTGAGCTTTACTCATGGCCAGTTGTTTGCCTCATCTTCTCCACTCACCACTCTATTTGATGGCTGACCTACATTCAACACTCTGGGTTTTCCCCCAGGTCTTAGTTTCTACTATTAGACTGTGGTCCTGTAACATCAGGTTTTTGGAGACAAGGATATAATTGCTGTTATATTTTATGTTCAAAAATACATTTCAATGTATATTTCATTGATTATTTTCAGATAAAATGACGATATTCCTTCAGAAGGTCCTCATGGTTGTGCCAGAAGAGAAGAAAGCCAACTAAATGATGTGTCTTGGCGTGTCCCCTAATGGGTAGAAACCTGCCTGAATGATGGAAAGAGATAAGACAGACAGAGCTTTTGTTCATGACTCTGCAGGGATGATGTTTTTCATATAGCCTGTTGTTTGTGTTGGAAGAGCGAAAGTTTAACTGCCTTCTAAATGATGAGGCCATGGATTGGAAATGATACAGACTGCTGAATGTGAAAGAGTTTACTTTTAAGTTCTGTTGTTGTTATTGTTGTTTACCTCATAATTTAGGAGATGTTTAATTTTTTAGTAGAATAATGAATGTGATGTAAAAATGTAGTTAAATTGAGCTTTTGTTATGTAACTTTTGTATGTATTTTGTCATACTATGAGTAACCCATTCGCTGCTAATAGTAATAACATTAAGGGAAGAGGGAGAGATAGCATTTTGTGGTTGGTTTCAATGACTTGTCAACAGTTCATATAGAGATTCTAAATATTATTCTAATGTTCTTGTAAAAATATCACTTGCAAGTTTTGTCAGTAATATTGCTTTATAGTGGCACATAAAACTGGCCTTTTCATAGGCCTGGGATTTTCAGGCTTGTGAGTCTCTAGCCTACGGTTGTGCCCTTGGCATTACCCAGGTTTGGCAGTGGAACCTTTAAGTATATTGGTTGTTAAGCAGCATGTAGCCAGGTTTTCTGGCAGCTGACTTCTGAGTATGAATACCTCAGTTGATTGAATATTTGGATTTATTTTGCATTTTTTATGAAATTTTATTTATTCAGATATGAAATGGGATCGATTGAGTGTTAGATATCTGTGTGTATATGTCAGTGAATTGGTAACTGCAGGTCTGGAAGCACAACTGATCTACAGTTGAAATGTGGAATTTTATTTTATTTTTTTTATGTTGTCTTTACAAACTTTTTTCTCTTGTTCTGTTTGTATACTATTACTAAAGATGTCAGTGGTGGTTTCAGAATCGTGTGGCCTAGAATTGGTAAAACCTGGGAAACTTTACCAACAAACTTTTATACTTTCTTTTTCAACCCATTTAACGTTGCTGGCATATCAGTAATGGCAGCCCCAGTGTTACTCAGCATTGTAGTGATGACATTATTGTTGTTAGGAATAACGATAAGTAACATGAAAAGACGTTCAACAAATTTAAGATTCCAAGAATATTTTTCAAAACATCAACTGGTAAAAATAAACTTATTTTAGAATCAGAAAATAACAATGACAGTAAGGCATGTCCAGGATCCACTGCCAACAGCTTCACTATCCACGCATTGAGAAACTTTGAGAATCAAAGAAACTTTGAGAACGTTGAAAAAAATCAAGAAGTAAAAATAAATGCATTTTAGAGTCAGAAAATAACACAGTATGTGTAGAGCACATCCACGACCCACTGCCACCACAGTTCCATGCTTTGCAATCCACTAGCATGGATAAAGTTTCAGGAAATATGATGGTGAACTTAGTCTTCATGCGTGAAGGCACCAGCCCATTTAGACGTGCGATTACGTTTATATTTTATTTAATGCAGACAGGACCAGCACAAACTGCCACTGAATTTTTATGGATGTTTTGTGTATTTATGTAAAGTGCAAGTGAAATCTGAAGATGGTTTGTCATATTGTTATGATCTTGTTCCACTGCAGCAAATAAAAACAGATAAGATTATTTTTATATTATCCTATTTTTTTTTCTGCCTGGCTTTACCAGTCATTTTCAGAATGTTCTGTCATTTAGTTTTCTCACATAAATTGATGAAAGGCCTGGGATGCTCTGGTCACTTTAGGACGTTTAATTTGACTGAGCATGGGTTGAAAATACTTTAGTTTGAGAACCACTGATGTCATAGATGTGTGGAAAAGTGAACACAGAGTGGATGTATTCGTTGGAACAGAAAGGAGAAAAATGCATATGAAAAGTAGACTTTTGTTTTCTGCAGATTGGCGCAATTCTCTGTTTTTCTGTGTTTCCACAATTTTTACTGTGTTGCAATAAAAGCATACCGTACAATCATACACTTGTAAATGGTTATGTATGTGTATGCAGCCCCATACTGATGAGCCGCATTGTTCTTATGGAGTTCAGTAGGTGTCAGAATTTTTTTATTTGAGCCCTGTTTTTGTCAGTCTCCACAATTCCTCACAGCTGTGTTAAATATAGACTAGCTGTTGTTGATGGTTAGTTGAGGGCATTACTTTTACTGTGAGCTGCCATACTCTTTGTACTTTCCTTGATGTCAGAATCTGATATCAGTTGTTGAAACGATCTGTCCTGTCATTCACCCATAGCACTGCCCAGCCAAAACCAACAGCTGATGTGTGGGGTTTGCCGAGCTTAGGCTATCACAGCTGATGTATGGGTGTATTTACATATAGCACTGCCTAGCTATGATAATAGTACATCTGAAGATAAGGTTAGTGTCAGCTTAGGAAGTGTCAGAATGATCTAAGAAAGATGAAGGAATAGTCTTTCATTTTCACTTTCGTGTGACATTTTATACACTGGTGTGTCCTAAAATGTTGATTATCCTTTGTGTGACTGACCAGAGTTGGCAGCTTACCAGATCAAAAGAAGAAAATTTGCAGCTCTTTGATTTATATGTTTATGTTACCAAGATAACCATATGTGAACAATTGTTGTCAGACTTTATCAGGCATTTTAGAAAAACCTGACATTTCAATGATAGTAAAGCATGAATTTGTTTTGCGGTGGAAATATTCAGAACCACTTTATTATTCCGTAAGGGAAATTCATTGTTCACAGAGCCTTTAAGAGCACATACACAATACATATATTCTATATGTTAGTACATGAACATGTCATTACTCAGTACGGGACACCACATATGATAACTATGAAGTAAGATTTAAAGAAGAAATTGAATCAAAATCGTGCAAGCTTTGCACAGCTTGAATAGGTTGGTCTTTTTTAAAGAATATTTACAACACTTATTTTATGCTCTAAATGAGCAAGTTGTACTTTAAACGAGTTCGTTTAAGTATAATTATTGTAGGCCCGATGGCCAATTCAAAATATACACAAGAATCATGCAAACAAGATTTGAAAAGACATTTAAAAAAAAAAAGAGTGAGAACAGAACACACTCAATCATTCACTTTTTGCTGCCTAGTACAATTGATACATTTACTCAATAATATGCAGTAAAGTGTAACTTGACTGATAATTGCAACAGTACATTTTTGTCCCCAAGAGATGGCACTGATGCATTTAGCTTTGCATCATAAAGCTATAAATTTCCATTCTTTTGCAGCATCTACTCACTTCAGATTTTATCACATTCATTTTGAATGTAAATTTTACATGCCAGGTTATTGCAGCTGTCTCATTTCTTTGTGGCATAAGGATCTCCCTGTCAAAGGGCATTATTCTCAGAATTGATACATGTAGAAAGCAATATGTTTACACAGTACAGTATTCATCACAGCAAAAGCTCTACATGAATGACTGTATTAGATTTGATAGGTTTAGTTTTATACACAGTTTATATTTATGCAGTGCAATGTCCACTTACTGAAAAATCAAGGTTTGTCTCTTATTTGTTGGTTTTATAAAGTTGAACAAATACAAGAACTTGCACGTATGTATTATGGAATGAGAACATAAATTTGTGTTGTATTTCAGTAACATCAAGAATTGTTGAGTCTACTGCCACGAGGTCCAATTCATTTTGGTATAAGATTTCCATTTTCTTCATGGGCATTTCGAAAGTTGATTTTCTACACATATTTGTTTTCGTCAGATGTAAAGAACAGTCTCTTTTCCCAAGGAATTATACTCTGAAGAAATGACGCATTACCAGTCTTCCAGACCGTCATAAATGAGAACAGGATATATTTGTTGGTAAAATAAAATGAGAATACAGTGTATACTATTATGTAGCAAAATTCATTGCCAGTTACCCTTCTTCATAATTTTGTGGAATGTTGAGTTGCTTGTTTAATGTAACAGTTTGTAATTTCCTGTGAACACAGCTTTTGTTTCATTACACATTTCATGCCTAACTGTTGATTGGGCTTATTTCCTATCCCCTCAGTGTTATTTTCTGTGTAGGTTCAAGTCACTGAACTACAAGGTGTCATGAGTGAGCTTTAAACAATTTTCATCATCTACAATTTAGAAAAAAAAAAAAAAAATGAAAATGTGGCTCACAACTGTCTCCAGAGAAATAAGACTGGGCAGTGAGCACACATTTCCAGGCTGAAGACAGTAAAGTCATCTGCATAGTCTGGATCAGAATGCCCCATCAGTGTCACTCTGGAATATATCATGACATCTGCTGTACGGGAAAGGGAGATAGGAGGTCGTTGCTCTATGTGTAGGCCGACATTCTAGATCCCAGCTTACCTTTTAAGTATCTTTTTCTTTTTTTCTTTCTTGGATGTTCACACACTCAGATTTTGTTCATTTTTATCTGTTCAATATCAGATTTGTTCATTTGGATCTTTTCATTCAGTACATTTGTTTACTTATTTTTGTTTAAGGTCATATTTGATCATTTCTTTTGTCAGTCTCCGTAATCTAATGTGTACTGTTTATAATATTTTACTGAACTTTCTACGTACATGTATTGGGGCTCTCAGTGTGCTCTGAGTTTATGCAGAAAGTTGAACTTTTACAAGTGAAGAGTGTTGTTGCATGAGAGCAACAATCTCCACTCACTGGAGTGCAGTGAAGTGTGCTGTGTTATAAAAAAACTTTCGATATTAACAGGAATGTCAGTTGAGCATTGATTTTTTTTTTTTCCATTTTGTTTCGGAAATTGTTGAATCTAAGATGTATCAATTTAATTTTTGTTTATTTTGTATGTGTGACCTGAAGTCCCACCCGTGGGGAAAGAAAATCATATACCACTGACTGTTGTGACACCATATAATTCCTCTGCAAATTGTTGGCACGAAGTTAATCTTGAGCTTTGAATTATTTGACGTAATGAAAAGCCTTAATAGTTTCATCAGAATGATCGTCCTTCTCTTCTGTATATAAGAAAAACGCCTCACGAAACTCCACCAGTTCTCTGCACAAAGTAAAGCTGCAGATATTATCTCAGTGATAATATTTTGTTTCATCTAATGATCTGCAAAAGTAATTAAGTATGCAGATGATTTGTTTGTTGTATTGATAGTAATGCCATTGTCACACTATTGGTTTCTTTATGAAAGCAAAGAGTGCAGAATTTTACTGTTATACATGTAGTTTATTAAATTAATTTGGATTTGGTCAATTTGTTTTCTTTTCTGTAATATAAGCAGAGAATTTTCAGATTTTACATTTAAAAAACAAAACAAAAGCCCATCGATTTGTTTTATCTACTAATTCAGTGAAAATTGCTGTAGTTTTAAAGCACTTGTGAATTAAGCCAGTTGAAGTGCAAATTTCCATTAAATTGTTTTGAAGAATGTGGATTTGTATAGATATTTCTTCCATAGTTTGGGAGTGACCGTTGTGCTGCATGTATACTTTTACTTTCCATCTGCATTGTGCGTCTACATCTAGTGAAGTCATTTTTGAAAATATCTCATGCATTTTCCTTTTCAGATTCAAATGTGTTACCTACATGCCACTGTTGTATGTTGTTTTACATGTATGTACATTGTATTTACAAACCAGCCCTAAATAAGACCTTGGTAATACATCTAGTTGATATGGATGTCCTTGTTACTTCCTGCATTGGGATATTAAGAAATGCCATTTGCCCCACCTTCCCAAAGGAGAACATTAGAAAAGAAAAAGAAAAATTGAGTTTATGCTAGGGAAGTGCTTAAAATGGTTCTTTACATTACACAGTCAAGCGTTTGGCAGGGCAACAGTTTTACAGTACCTGTACCTTACCATGTACAATATACTTGCTATTTCTTGTTATGCTGCAGTTGAGTGGTATTGAATCTGTTACTATATAAATCTAGAGTCTATCTGAATATGTTGTGTGGATCAGACCTTGTTTCAGTTTTATTAGTTTTAAGGTGCTTAGCTCATGTCAACAGGGCACTGGACTTTGGAAATATAAAGCCATGTCATTCAACCATAGGCTTTTTTTTTCACTTTTGCAAATGTCAAAGATTTTTTCATCGCAGTGATTGGAATTGATGTACATGTACATGCATGTCAGAAAATATTTATGTAAAGCTTGTACCATATTTAGCAATTAGCTGTTGTCGGATGTAGTATTTTAGTTTATTCCTGTGTATGTTTTTCTCATCTTTACAAACTTGCATTTTGTTTTCACATTTTTTTTCTTCTTCTCTGTTTTCATGAAAAACTTGTGCCATATAACATGTAACAAGTTTTATCCTGTAAATTCAGTGACAGATGTTTGCTGCCCAGCCATCAGGCCTGGTGTTTCACACCTCAGAGAAACTGGATTTTTTTGGATATACAGTGAACGGTTAAACTGAAAATGGCTAAACCGAAGGAAAATAAGAATCCCCAATTTTTTTCCTCTTTATCTTTGTTAACAAACTAGCGCTAAACCGAAATAACCCTATGGTTAAACCGAAAAGTAAATTGCTGGATTCAGTGGCCAGTCCACTGTGATTTGCCATTGATCGAGTCAAGTCACTGTATCAGCCCACTACACCTCTCCGCCCCACCACCTAACAAAAATGAAAGCAGAACATCATTCGTTCTGCCCGGTAGTATAGGCCTACATGGGAGCGGCAGCATTACTGGGATAGGGGGAGGGAGGGAGGGAGGCCTATAACCTTACGGATCTGAAATCAGATGGCAGCGGACGTTACATTTGGTGCATCACGAGCAGCCTTTCATGTAAAATGTGTGACATCAGACAACACCAGTTATCACGGACAGAGCATTTCATGGCATCATGTATGGTAACGGTAACGAGGACGGCAATTCTGTACTGTTCGTCCACACGCATGTCTCCCTGTTCTGAGCTTGTCCACATTGGCCCGCATATCCATGCTTCGAGTGTGCCTAGGCCTGAGCAATGGCCCATCCTCGTTCTCAGTCAAAAACAGAGCAAGCAAGGACGTGTTGAGTCTGTTTAGCCTGTGCACTTACATTATTTTTCCTCCATGATAGTGATTTGGGTTGCCTCTCTTGAAACTGGCGTTTTTCAAGCCTCCTATCGCTAAACCGAAACTATCTACATTGTAAACCAAAAATAAACCCGTGGTCCCCTCGATTTCGGTTTAACCGTTGTCTACAGTATAGACATGTCTGGATTTCTTTGATAACCCTTATCTACTATCATGGGTCATATTGTTTTGTGTTTGAATTTCTACGTCACAGTTTGAAATGAGACAGTGACGATTTAAATTTCCATGACAGAATGGTAATTTTTCTTTTGTTCTGCTTTGTTACTCTCATGTTACAAACTGTTGAGGATGAGGATCTAATTCAAAATTTGACTCGAATATTGCAGGGTAAACAACCAATTATGAGATCACCAGTTGGTACAAATTTTACAGAAAATCGAGAGGGTTGGGAGGGGAATCAGACAAAAACGTAGCATTTGACACATAATTTATATGTATATATGTTGATTATACCAACAAATGTGTTTGTTTTTGCAGTGGCTTTGATCATGTGTTATATTCATTGCAAGTGTGAGAGCTTCTCCATAGCTATTGGTATCAGGGTTCCTGTGCAGCCCAGGAACTTAAAAAATTGAGATCAAGTCCTGGAACCAGAAGATTAGCCCTGGAATCTGAAAATTTGAGAAAAGTCCTGCAAATAATGGATTAACCCTGAAATTTGTTATGGCTTTCAAAAATGTATTCTGTTTCTCTTAGTTTCTTGCATTTAACTGGCCCTGGAAAAGCATTCTCAGGGAGGTGCGGGAACCCTGTGGTATACCTACTGGTACATACATTTATTCATTACAAGTCTGTTAGTGTGGTTGATGCATGGGTAAAAGTACTGCTTGATGATTGCTGTGTTATGTTACATTCAAGTGTAGTGAGGTAAAATGTTGAGGAGATATTATTAATATTACAAACATGACATTATCTATTGGGAAAGAACGTACATTTGAAAATTGCTTTTTTGCTTGAGCCATCGTGTGAAGACGTAATGAGAGGTGGGAGGAGAAAGGAGTGGTTGATCACAGTGAGGACATGAAGAGAATGAGTTCAATTATATACAGTGTAATCCTAATATCTCAACATCAGTGGGACCATAGGAATTGTGTTGAGTAAAGAGAAAGTTTAAATAACAGAATGGGGGTTAAAAAGAGAAAATAGGCAGGGGAAATCTAAACTAGATTACCATGAGAATAGTGTCCAATAAATAACACAATTATGTCCCTTGTTTTTTGTTTTAGTAGGCGGCATGTCCTCCAATTTCATTTGTGTGAGGAGCAGTAGCGTAGCAAACTGTTTATCGATATAAGCAAGATGCTGTAGCTTTACATCAAATGCTCAGGGTTTTACTTTTTCTTTTTAACCACAATGTGGCCGTTTCCTCAAAGAAAATGGTGTTACTGTTAGTGATACATGCATGCGTACAGCAAGTGACCAAGAGATGTATATTACCAACACTGCACGAATACTTGGTGGAAAAGAAAAGTACACACACTTATGCATCATGCTCCACGTTATCTAAGCCACAGGTCATCCTCTTTGTCCACACACCCCCTCCCCCCACCACAGGCACGGGCAAAAGAAGTAAAGAAGTCCGATGTGCAGAGAATAGCATGGGTGTTTTCATTGCAGCACAATAGATCTAGTGCAATTGTGCTCTGGTCGGGGAGAAATATGTCGATATAAGAGGACAGAACGGTATAACACGTTGAATTATGGGGAATTCTTTAGTAGCACTAAAGAAGGAACAAATCAGGACATAGAAATTGTGTCGTTACCCAGAATGTCGACAACAGCAATGTCGAGATTGTACTGTATGTCTTTGTTTTCTGTCTTTGAATGTTAAAAAAGTGGTGCCTGGATACGTCAAGTTCAGAAGTGCATATATATATATATGTAATTGTAAATATATAAATATCTATGAAGGGAAAGTAGTTTTAGTAGTGATCACTTTTCTCTCTGTATGTTGTTTTTTTTTTTTTCTGCTGTAGCTCATTTGAAAAGAAATAAAGAATACAAACAAAAATGGGAATCACAATTCAGATGAGTTTTTTTTCTTTAATTTCTTTTTCTTTCATATTAAAATACATGTATTAAAATTCCCCTGGCTGGAAAGCTCATCAGATGTATGTCAGGAAATCATGTAGGAGCTGCTTGGCATCCCCAGACAAACTCCTTGTGTTTTCTTCCATGGCATTGGCTGTGGGTAAATTACAATAATCAGTTACACTAACTTACACCTACAGGTCAACAATCATGATGAAGGGATAAAAATATATATACTCAGCTGCTATTTTCCATTATTTTACTATGTCAGGAGCATTACTGCCATTGACATTCAGTTTCCAAACAAAAGCTCAGGCATGGTGACTTGAAATTAATAATTAGGGGCCTACAGAAGAGCACACAAAATACCCTCTTGGAAATTCTCTATTTTTCAGAAGAAAGAGAGAGAGAGAGAGACAGAAAGGTTCAATTCTCAGTGCTAACGAATGTCTTTCTCAATCTCTGTGTCCAAAGCTGAATTGTGAAGATTAAAATCTATAGTAAAACTGAGAAAAGGTAAAAAAAAAAAAAAAAAAAATACATTAAATCAATACAAGTGAGAATTTCTGCTTAGGAAAGCTCAGTTAATTAAGCAGACACCTACTTAATCTTTCGAACACCAGGTACTTACACAATTGTAAGGCCAAATGTTGGTTTGATCGCTTGATTGTTTCAAATGTTTCCTTGACTAATTTCAGATCCTGCATGCAGGCTTCCATCTGTGGATGAAAAGAAAACTGCACACTTTTTTACCTTAAAAATAACCTAATTTTTATTGCTTAAAAACATAATCTGCATCAGTACATGATAAAAACCTCAGCTTTAGAGGATTTTTTGATGAGAGGCCAGAATGTAACCATCAGACTAGACCTGTGGAAAAAGTGCCACGTAGTACCAATTTTTAGCAACTTGAATGATGAAAGAAAGAACAATTAACTATCTTTCAGAACAAAATGTTGCCAAAAACTAAATTTCATAAGCTGAAACTGAACAACACTTATTCTTTTTGGCCAACTAGCAGAGCTGAATTTATTTTGCATTATTTTGTGGGAGGTGTTAGCATTAGGTTTAGGTTAGGATAATTGACCAGAGTGACTTTTTTGTTGTGAAATGACCCCAGAAAAATTTTCAAAAATTTTGCAGCCATTTGCTTTTACTAATCATGGGCAATGAGTGATCCGGGTATAAACATACTGCACAATCTAGCCATACTAAATAAAACTAAATTTTCAAAATCTTGTTCAAAATAGAAAAAAACAAAACATGGTAGCATATTTTTTATTAGACTTACAAAAAAGAAACAAATCAGTGAACAGACTATAAATAACAACAAAAAAGATAATACTTACATCAAACTGGTACTGAAATATTAAGTTGAAACGATAACGCTTCAGTGCTTGTAGATCTAAAGGTTTGCGTGTGATATATTTAGCCATTGCTTCAGTCTTCCATTCATCTGGTATATCATTCGCAGACAGAATCAAGTCCAAGGCCTGTCTGTCAAAACACATCAGGCTTGCAGAATAAAGGTCAAATATCTTTGGTACTGTGAACCATTGTGAGGAAGATAATTCCTCCAAAAAGTATGGCCTACAGATTCCTGACCTACCTAGTACCTGCACACCGATTTGTGTAGTGTTATCGGGTCTCATTTTATTCAGTCACAATGATTTACAATACAAGTTAGTTACAACCATGGTGCATGTACTGACTGGTTTGGCAACAGGACTATTCCATGTATTTTAGAGGTGTTCAGTAGATTTCTATGAGCATGCAGGAAAACATATTTCTCAGTTTACCTATTGCAAAGGTCAGTAATCAGTGCAAAAGCTTGTTTGAAGATGAGAAAAGGAAGTTTGAATGTCTAAGTTAATTTCAATCAAGGATGAATTCCTCAACCCTGAAACACACATGATTTAATGTGCTCCATGCATCTATAGAAAACAATCCCTTCTGCCCCAAGGATGTTCTAGACATGTACAGTGCACTCTCCCGATTACGACATCTCCGAATAACGACATTCTCCCGATAACGACATTGACCCCTGGTCCCGATTTTTTTACTATATGTTATTAGTAATAAAACTAAATAGCGACATACTTTTTAGACCACTCTCCGGATAACGACATTGAGTTAGCAATAATCGGCTGTGACTTTGCTAGATACAAAAATAAAAATAGCTAAAATATTGTTTCCGGTCAGTTTCATTTCATTCTCTGAGCCAATAAAAACACTTCTTTTCCGACCAATGAAATGTCCTACCAGAGGCACCTCATAGCCAATGAGATCGCTTTGTTATCGGCCAATGAGATCGCTTTGTTATCGGCCAATGAAAACACACCTGTGTCTATTGTCGTCGGAACAAAAAGGGTGACGCGCATTAAATGAGTCAGTCATCACATCGCTGACCGCTGAATCGATTGTATTCACCCGAGAACAATAACGCACCCCAAGATGTTGACAGCTGCTGTTAAAAAAAGAAAGATACTGACAATAGATGCCAAGCTGCAAATTCTGGCTGATGTGGACACAAAGACATTAACCAAGAAACAGATCGCTGAGAAGTACGAGATTCCCCACAACAGCTTATCAACAATAATCAAGAACAGGACAAAGATAGAGACAAGCAGCCATGAACCTCAGCGCCAGAAACCACGCCTTGCAACGAATGCGACCGTGGACGAAGCTGTGTTAATATGGTTTAAACAAACAAGAGCAATAAATGCCCCTACTTCTGGCCCCATCATCCGCGAGCAGGCCCGACTTATTGCGGAGAGGCTAGGCGTAACAGATTTTCAAGCAAGCAGCGGTTGGCTGATGAAATTCAAGCAGCGACACGGCATCGTGTTCAAGGTGGCCTGCGGCGAATCTGCTTCCGTGGACACATCAATCGTCGATGAGTGGAAGACAACAACTCTGTCCAGTTTGATGAAAGAGTATTCACCTCGTGACGTTTTCAACGCGGATGAAACAGGCCTGTTTTTCCGCTGCCTCCCGAACAAGACTCACACTTTTAAAGGAGAAGCCTGCCACGGTGGCAAACAAGCGAAAGACAGACTAACGGTACTCATCGCAACGAATTCAACGGGAACAGAAAAACTTCCCCTTCTCGTTATCGGGAAGTCGGCCAACCCGCGCTGCTTCAAAAACGTGAAATCACTGCCTGTTGAGTACGTGTCCAACAGCAAGGCCTGGATGACAAGCTCCATCTTTGAAACATGGATACGAAAACTTGACCGCAAATACCTCTTGCTAGGCCGTTCCATCGTGATGGTAATTGACAATTGCCCTGCCCACCCCAAGATTGAAGGCCTGAAAGCCATCCGGTTGGAGTTTCTACCGCCCAACACCACCAGCCACACACAGCCATGCGACCAAGGCATTATTAATGCATTCAAGCACCGCTACCGGTCCATGGTTGTGCGCCGATATTTACAACACGTTGACGGCGACTCTGCATCAGGATTCCATGTCTCCATCCTTGATGCTCTGTACAATATGCGGTGTGCTTGGGGCATGGTTACACCTGAAACCATCGCCAATTGCTTCAAGCATGCTGGCTTCTGCGCAGAGGAGGATTCAACTCAACGTGCACCCAATGCCGACTCAGCGATTGAGGAGCTGTCTGCCTTGCTCAATCGTATCGACGATGCAACATCGACAGCGACTTGGCAGTGACCGGCGAGGTATCAGTCGATTCCATCGTTGACAGTATCAAAGAGAGACAGGAGCCACCCGAAGATGACGACGATGATGAAGATGAAGCTGCCCCTCTTGTCACGGGTAGTGACGCAAATTCGGCACTACAAACTCTCAGACGGTTTGCACTGCAACATAAGGATGGTGCATCTCTTTTCGACTTGTTGCATCAGATGGAAGATAAAGTCGGCCCTATGATTTGCAGCAACAAGCGACAGACCGGGATTATGGATTTCTTCCCTAAATCGAAATCCGACTGTTAGTTTAAAAAAAAAAAAAAAAAAAACATTTTTAATGTGGCCATGTGTTCAGTTGTATTATTAAATACAGCTGCACTCATGCCGGTCCCAAGCCCGGATAAACAACAGAGGGAAAATGACACACAAAAAACAACAACAACAAAAAAAACAAACAAACAAAAAAAACAAAACAACACACACACACACTTCGTGTATTTTACATGTTTGGAAAGTCCGATCACTGATCACCCACTATGGTTGGTACGTTACATTCTAAGGGTCTAACCACACCCCTTTTTCCGCCATCTTGAAAATCTCCGAATAACGACATGTTCCCGATAACGACATGCACCTCTGGTCCCGAGCCATGTCGTTATCGGGAGAGTGCACTGTATTTCAACACTATTCCATGATATCAAAGATAGCAGGACTCACTGTTTCGCTTGTTCTTCTTTCTCTTCAAACTCCTTCAACAGTTTGTTCCACGCTGCACATTCGTCATCCAGCCTGCAGCAGTGAAAAATACACTGGTTTGTGAAGGTAATATTATACAGGACCTGTATGTTTCATTAACATCGATGCACTTCTGTTTAAAAAAGTGAGTATTATGACATGTTATCATCATGGCCTTTAGGCAAGGCTTTAAACATCTTAAACCCTCATCTTGCGGGAGGCCACTATATTGGCCTCCTTGCGCAACACATGAGGCCAATATTGTGGCCTACATATTGCGAACCCGGTCCTGCAGAAGGCCAATATATTGAAAAGCAACGCTGCTCCTCATGTTTTGTTTATTCGGTGCTGCGACTCGTTTTTATCACATTTTTTTTTCTACACTATTTTCACTTGTTGATCTATCCTGTCACCCCTACCATGTCTAACACAATGGTATCGTCCGAGTACGTTTATTACAGTGCAACTATTCGTCATACTCATGTAATAGTACTGACGGTATGAAGTTCGAACTGGGGAAAATCTTGGGGAAACTTTTTACTTTGATACTGGTTGTCTACATGTGAAATGAGAAGAAAGGGGCCATCTGTGTATTTGAGAAACCTTTCTATGTCTGTAATGATGAATTCCGATGTAATATTAGGGTATGCTGCATAATGGCGGTAGGTTTTTGATCAGGGGAAACTGGGAGGAAATGACGACTTTGTTGTTGATTGTTGTCTTTATTTGATGTGGTAATTAGAGATATATTCTGTTGCTCTGATCAAACTGCTTTTCAGTACATCTTTGTACTCTACGAGCTGGAAATCAAATCTCTTGCTAAAGGTGTGCTAAGAAAACTAACATTATAATACGTGGAACCTTTACATAGTTCAGGAGGGAGAAAGCAATGGCACGACACGTGGTTAGTAAATTAAGTGCCTGGCTTAAAAAATAACTTATTTACCTGAATGGACTGACTTTAGGACAAAACAAGCGCACAGTTCTTGGGAAAAGGATAAAACGTGTGTTAAACTGCTTGTATTTATGCAGAAAGTTCTCGATTATGGGCCTTCTATTTAACAATAGAACTTATTGCATCCCATCACAAGTACTTTATCCAAATATCATAGGGGTCCCTTACGATTTATCCACCACTATTGATGTTACTGCGTCCTAAAGTAAACACGATACGTGTGTTCAAATGGACCCGACTGACCCGACCGCCGAGGTTATCGGCAACACGCAAACGATCGGCTGACTGGCTATCCCCGCCCAGGGCGTTACGTGAATGAGTTAACTCAACACGGGACGAGGGTTAATATCACTGTTATCATGACAAAATCTGAATGTCTCTGGAACAAAATTTGATAGACCAGACTCTTAAAAGAAATGCTATGACCTCCACAGAAGTATCTCTGCATATTATGTAAGTGTTAACTGTCTTTTCTAAAAGCACTTATGGCAAATAGCTGCTTTTCATTCTGTCTAGTGATAAATTTAACTCACCTTTCTATGGGATATGCAAAACAGAAAAAATATCAATACAGACAATGAAATCACATATTGCAATTTATCACTAAATTAACAGTGAACTAATATTGTTGACTGGCTAATGGTGCACAAGAAACTGGCTCAAGTAACATTCTGTCTGTTTTATAACATTTCACATGGTATTTGTACAGAAAATAACAGGATCTGAACATCCGCATCAGTTGTATCAAGTTAACAATAATCTGAATCGACTACAGTTTGCCAAGATGGGGCTCTGAACTGATGGATGAAAAACTTACACCTTTACTTTTGCCCTTGCTTCCTTGATGATGGCATCCAGTTGCAGGTTTTTAAGGTTTGGAAGCAGCCTGAAAACAAACATGTCAACAATAATAAATACCTCTGTGGGTAAAAGTGAACTGGATTTGATAAAAAAAATTGGAGAAAAAATACTCAACTGTTGTGCGCTGGATAGCTGAATTTGCGTTAAAATCTTCATCGTCCTTGATCAGCTGGCTTGTTTTATTAATTTTTGACAGACACTCACTTAATCTAAAATATCTTTAAAAGTAAATATTAAATCTTGATGAAATTTTATCATAGTATTACACATACAATGGACATAACTCTACCAAACTTTCTCACGGATTCATCGAAAGGATTGCAAAAGATATTTGGTGTCAATGTTGGGGCAGTTGTTTTTTTTTATCATCCGATATTTGTTTATATGGGATTAATTTATTTTAAAAGGCTAACCTACTTCAGCCTACTCTGAAAGTGTGACTTGATATTTTCTGGGTTTACCAGAGGCAAGGACAGTATGCTCTGTCATTTAGATTTTACAGCCTGTTATAAACTCCTGTCTTATTATCATTGAGTGCGGAATTCTAAAAATTATGGTTTACAACTGAACGGAAAAGTTTTAGGTTTTAGTCCAAAGACATTCTTTGGTTCCACATATATAAGTTTTTTGACAACTGTAGCTGGACAAGGGTCCCCATGGTAAATGAGAATAAATATTCTTCTGACTACATCAGATACAAACTTAGGAGTTTGTTACCAGTTTCCATCTGCTGTGCTGGATTGAGATGACTGAATCTTTTCTGTTGATGTGCTGTCCTGACTTCCACTTGTTTGACTACTGGATTCTGTGTCTAAATATTTAAGAAGAAATGGCAGCAAATTACACATATGTACACAAAAAAAATGACAATATTCAGTGGGAATTCAAGGCTGCGCTACTTATGATCATCGCGCTATTTATGATCATTAAACTCCAGGCTGGTGGAAATGTGGTCTTGATGAATCCAAGACAATGTCAGATTTCCACCAAATCCTTTCAATACAATCGAGTTACTCTCCATTGGAAGTTATTAACTATTAACAGCATATTCAACGAAAGATTTTGTTTTTTTTTACGAATCTTGTATTGTTGATCTGAATATACTATCTGGAATTACTACATTCCAGTGATAATGACAATGTGTCAAAGGACCATCATACATGTATAAGAAAACGCTGCATAAGTCATTAGTATACGGTACTCTTCCTCTTTCATAAGGATCATTTCCTGCATGAAATACCAAAATCTGGACATCAGTAAACCACTAAGGCACTGGGGCAAAGGTTTGTTTATAAATTAAGAAACATTACACAATTTGTCTTCTGATGAAACAACTTGGATTACATTTTAGATCAATCAAAGAGACAACGGTTTTGACAGGAGCAGCGTTACCAAACTGTGGTTTGATGTCCCCTGTAATGGACCTTCTGTATGTTGACAAGCTTGATCGTCGCCTCTTGTTAGATTCTTTCTGAGTGCCACCTTCCATATCTGCAGCATCTCTCTTCATGGATGTGGAATTGTCAGCCAGAAGCCCCAGTCTGTCACCCAGTATTGAACTGCTCTGAGGCTGAGATGCCATATCTGTTTCTGTATTTTCCTCCATTGCTATCAAACAAAAATAAGTTCAAAGAGCTTTGTAAAATTTGTAGGAATATGAAATCTTTTCAGTTAGAAAAAATTTGCTAGTTCTAGCTGCTGGCATTGCATGTTCATATTTTTTATTTTATATGTTCTACATGTAAGCAATATAGCAGGTCAGATTTTCAGTTGTAAAGTTTATCATGAAATATTTGCTTGCTGGAATGTAGCTACAGTCCTGTAAAATATGGGACAGTTGGCAGGTCTGCAGTCTCCGGGGGGGGGGGGGGGGGGGGGGGGGGTTTGCCATGATTATCTCTATGATGAGAAAATGGTAAAAGGCTATAAACTGAACTGTGTCTGCTGACCCTGTGACACCAACACTGCATTTTTTTATCTATAGCCAAGCAAGATTTTAAAGATATGCCCTTACTCTTAGCATGTACACATGTCATATGCATATTGATTACCTTAGCATTGCGAATTTTTTTTCACCTGTCTATAGAGGAATAGTCACCTCCACATCAATCTGACTCTCCAAATTTGCAAGTCAGAAAATCAAGCCATTTGTCTCAAGCTCAAGAAAAATGAATTAGAGGGATCAGATTTTTTTGAAATTACAAATAAATACAATTACATGTTTCAGCATCTTTTTCCAAATACATATAAAGAAATGGGTTGGGACAAGTGTGATATAGAGGAATGAAATAAACAAACTGAAAGAGATTTAAATATAATCCCTCCATCTGCAAAACAATACAACTGTCACGACCAGCAGTGGTAGGCAGGTGGACCAAATCAGGCTTGCATCTGTGGCCCCTTCAGGGATAAATCTGTCACTCTTGTCCTTTCCTCCACTGCAAACTAGATCTAAGTCTGTCAGTGACACAATCCCAACCAGCATCCCTATTTCAGCTCCACGCAGATTTGTATACAGGAGTGGTAGGATAATTGTTGGGGTGGATTCCCCACATCAAATGGACATCGGGGCAATGTTAACCAGCCAATCTACACAGGCACAATGTCATTCCTAATCCTATGTGCAGACATAATGTCAATGTTGCAATTCCCCATAGGCTTGCTGGCTGGGATGTGTAATGAAAGAAAATTGTCTCTAGGCGTATTAGTAGGTAGTCCAAACTGCCCCGCTGAAGGGGCGAAATCCCGTTTTTGGCAAAATTTTAGGCCAGCATTACTTGTAAGGATACTACTGCTGTGTATTTATGTAAAACGGCATGTATCCTACATCAAAACAAAGTTCGGTTCTTCCTCTGTCAAAGTATATTATCTTTTGTATTGTTTAATGTGTGTAGCCATGTGTTTTTATTGCGTGAACAAGACACAGTCTTACTGTTTTCCCCCTGAGCCACACATACTGATTTGACCCCCTCATAACAAAGGATCGCGGAGTGTCGCGCCGATGTAGCGCACGTGTTTGAAAATAGCTCACACTGAAAGCCAGATAAAAATGAGGTTTAATTCAATGTATTTTTCATCCTGTTTTAAGTTGAAATTCCATTAAAAATCGTTTGTTGAAAAGTTTGTTGACTGAGAAGCTGGTGGAAACTTTAGTAGATCAGGATCAAAATTATACGCAAATGAACCTCAGCCTTTGTATTTTCAGAGTGTGCCAAAATTAGACTTAGGGCATGTTTCGGCACAAAGAGCCAACTGTTTTTATAGACCCACCAAATGCTTAATTTCGTCACTTTTTTCTGACACTCAGTGCTAAGTCAGTGGCGACACGGATGACCCCCTTTTCAATTAAAAAAAAATAAAAAAACATTACTTTTGTCTCCCTTGTAAAAGTTCACACAGAATTGATGTCGGATGAAGTTTGATGTCTAAAAAAAGTAAAATAAGATGCTTTGTACCATATTTGTACCCCCTCGAAAAAAATTGAGTGTAATGTACACCCCCTTGACTTGGAAACTGATAATTTTTAATGCTGTGACTCAATAAACAGTCATTTTATGGGTGGTCAATTGTGCAATTTGCAAAAGGGAGCAAATTCGAGGTGTCTTTTCACTTTTGAAACTTAAAATATGCTATAACTTTCAAACCTTAAGCCAGAATGACAAATTTGGTATCAAAATTCTTAGAAAAACAAGCTCCATCAGATTAGACAATAGATCTAAGTGGTGAGTTGTGATAAAACGTAAAAATCAGTTTGGACTAGATTCTACCTAGACTAGTATTAGAATCTAGTATTAGTCTAGACCTACATGTGAGAGAAACAATCATTACAATCTTAAAACTCTTTGCCAACAAACAGGTATTTGTTTGTGTTTGCCTTTATTTTTGAAGTGAAAGAATGCTTTCACCAGATGAGCGACTGACCCCAATGCTATTCTGTAGGCCTACATGTCATCCTGTTCGTCAGAGGACTAAAACACAGGTGCATGTAGAATCAGATCTGGATCCAGGCTTTCAAAAGACTGCTTACTCACTTCCAAATTACAGGTTACAATCTAACGAAAAAAGAAACATCAATAGGCCCATAAGGGGAGGAGTTCCGTATGCGTTACATGTAATTTTTACCGTTATTAAGTAAAGCTCACTGTTACACATTGTTCCCAACCTTATGACCAATTATCACTTCATATTCACAATAACACTTGTAACATACTTGCTAAGAAAAATAGTATAATCCAAGAAAAAAGTCTGAAGTGAGACAAAATCCGAAAACAGCTGCCATTTTGAAACTTACTGGGGAGAGGTCACAGTAACAGAATTTACGAAAAAGCGCGGCTGGCGAAGGTTTACTGAAACAAAACTTGATATAGTGTTCACGAATTTAAACTCACAACACATGGAATGGTCAGATGGACCTGGGGGCGTGAGGGTCTAGTCAGTTTGTATCAATGGGCGGTAGTCAGATTGACTAATCGGGCGAAAAGGGCTGGGGTAGCCATTGGCGATCGACGTAGACACTAGTAGGCCCTCATTAGATCAGATCATGCAATCTCCGAGCAGCTGAAATCGGATTGTTTCGCTGCTAAGCCGATTCATAATTTTTTCAAACTATGCAAATTAACAAGGTCGGTAACTTTCCGTAATTTCGGTCAAGGTACTGACTGTGAGTATAAGTAAATTTTTACCGACAATCCGTTAACTCACCTGCGTGGCGAAATGGTTAAGACATGTGATTCAGGAGCGAAAGGGTGTGGGTGCGGATCCGAGCATTGTCATGATTTATGATTATTGTGTATGTGTTCTCTTTCAGATGCTTCTAGCGCAGAGAAATCGAGATGAAATGGAAGCATGATAGAGAGGGGAGAGAGACACATAAGAGAAAACGAAAAATGACGTGAATTATTTATTGCTATTTCTTTATTAACCCCCCAAAAATACCTAGCCCCTTTTTTTTTTCAACCCCCTCAAAATAAACCCTCTTTAGCATGTAACGCATTCGGAACTCCTTCCCCAATAAGTAACTCTGGGTCTTGCTCTAGATCTGACAGTTTCCTGTTTATATTGTATGAAATTAAAAAATTACATCTAGACTCTAGATCTTACTGATCTTACTAGATCTAGAATCTAGACTAGAGATCTACTCCTACACAAGTAGGACTGTTCTACATTTACCAACTGTCTCGACTCTGGACGTCTCCATTTCCGCAATGTACGAAGGAATGGATAGGTTTAGATAAAAAATATTCCACGGTCAGCTTAAGTGGCGTTCTACTCCGCGGTAAAGTAACTTAAAACACCTTATTTATAAAAACCACGACAAACTTAGTGTCAATACATTCCAAAGTGATTATCACTCACTAGGCCCTACATTCAATCATCCCGCGCAGTGGGCCAGGAATTAAAATTACATTCATTGGGAAAAAATGTGTCCCAAAACCATTCGAGTTTTCACTTTGTCTATCATTGGTCTATACATTTAGATGTAAATCAATTCCGTATTCAAATAAATTCAGTTTGATACTGCTTGGTGTTAGTATGAAAAGTAGATGAATACTAATTACATCTAAGCAAGTTCTAATTTGCTTATAATTTTTGTTTACCATCTGGCAATTATCATTTTAGATTTAAACTGCTAACGACTATCATGCACATAAGCACCGATATCAACAGTTGGATTCCGTAGAAACACGACGGGAGCGGTTACGGTTACCCCTGAACACACAATCGAAGAAGAAAGTTTTCTGCTAGGTTACTTGGTAGTTTTCTGTTAACTTTAGCACGCATTGGTTGTTCTTCATTCACTGAAATATTCTGCCCCAAACAGTCTCCTCGTGAGGAACTGCCCAGTTCCTAATCTGGCGAATCAGTCCAGAAGGCTTTGAAGCTCAAGTTCAGGGATTGGTTAAATAGTTTTAGTAGCCTACTACAAACTAGATCTAGGTTAACAGTTATAGCTTAGTGATATGCAGGCACTACCGGATAAGTGCGGTCCCTATCTTGCCCCCAACTGATCCTCCTTAGTTAACGGAAGGACTTCCGAATGCGTTCCAGTCCGAGTGAAAACAACACATAGCTACCCCGGCGGCTTTCCCTGATATATCAATCTGACTACTGCCCAGACGAACATCGGCCTACGGCCTCGATGATACAAACTGACTAGACCCTCACGTCGTTACATATCAATCTGACAATCGACTATTGGAGTGGGCAAGATAGGGACCGCACTTATCTGGTAGTGCCGATATGCAGATGCTTGCTTGCGGCCACTTCAAAGATTATGCAGGATTTTGAACTTACATTTATTTTTTCAAAATGAATTTTTCCAACTCACGTAGATCTAACTTACAATATTTTGCACAAATGTAATACCATTACCAATAGGCCTATACTAGATCTAGAAGACAACATTCTCTTGTAAGGCCGCCAAACTTAAACACCAAAAAGAAAACAAAAAATAATGAAGAATATTTTAACAAACACTAATGAGAGGAGCTTCATTTGAGACACACAATAAGGATATTACATGGATGCGACTTATAAAGGATTTTATGTTTGTTTCTGCTTATCTTTCAGTTTACATTAAGTCAACAAGATGCAAGTAAATAATAAATATCCAAATGAAAACATCATGTTTTCGCTCAGGGTCAGGGACAATATTAGTCCAGGTTCTCCCATAGCTGATGGTCATGTTCAATGCTCATTAATTATTTCAAAATGACACTTGTATTTTCCAGGCAAATTCAAGCATGATTCATATGCCCAAGTATCCACAAGAATGGATTCTCTTTGGCATTTTCTGGTTTGGTGGAATCTGGACTTTAGTCTATGAATTCTATTTTGTGTTGCACTCATACCATCAGCACTGGAATGGAGTGGTAACATTTCATGTCCTGCTTGCCTTGTTTCTAGCCTGGAGTATTTATTCCAATATGTACCTGCTGATCACCACAGACATTTCTGCAAAGCAGATCAACAAGAAAGAAAATGTGGAGTTGATTGGCTGGAAATACTGTGACAAATGTAAGTGTGAAACACCACCAAGATCTCATCATTGTAAACTCTGTGACATTTGTGTTCTCAAAAGGGATCATCACTGTTGGTTTGCTGGATATTGTGTAGGTTTTAACAATCATCGCTATTTTGTCTGTATGGCCCTCTATATGAGTATTGCAGGTGTTTATGGTAATATCTACAACTGGGAATATGTCATGAATGCAAAGGGAGGTTTTACATGGACAACCATCCCATCCTTTTGTGCCCCACATGTTGGATTAGTGCTTGCCAATTATACAAGGTATGAATTTTTCATCACTGCAATGACATCTGTTGGCATTTTTGTCACTGTATTATTCCTATGGCTTGTTTACACTCAAGTTATCCAAATAGTTAATGGCCAGGTAATGTATGAGAGGAAAAAAGAAATAGATACTTACAATTTGGGATTGAAAAACACTCTACAACAGATATTTGGATCTGCAGGATTATGGGTGCTACTTTGTCCTTTCATTCCAACTACTTTGCCAAGTGACGGCACGCATTTTCCTATGAAAGAGAAAAAAGCACAGTGAAAAAATTGAAATATATTTGTAAAGGAAATGTAGCTGCTGCATGAAAAGCATGCTTATTATATATTGTATTTTGAAGTATAATTTACTTGGTTTTTCAGAAAATTCAAATGTTGTGACTGCTTTTTTAAAATCTTATTCTTACGCAAATCTATTACAGTGCCATGGTGCCTATTACATAAGGTGATTAACAAATGAGAAGTGGATGTTGTGCTGTATGTGTCCCAAGCCTGAAATTGTGGAAGTACATGTATACTGAATATTATTTGTTTCATGATATCTTCATGTGCCGTGTGGTATATTTTTTTTTCAATTTCATTTTTTAAGACTCTAGTAGAGATCTTGATGATATGCAATTTTACGAAAACTGACACGAAGTTATACTTTATCGTATTTTGTATCTTCTGTCAATAAAGGACATCAGGTATTATTCTCAGCTGGTAATTTTGTATATAATGAGTGCTATTAAAAGAAAAACTTTTTGAATATTTCTCCATAGATCAGTAATGTGCATGTGCTTGGTTGTATGACTGAGTATAAAGTATGTAAATTCAGTACTACCAGTCTGACATGATCAGTGAATGGAAATGAATAGCAATCCAGTGTTCTGACAGTGCTTCTCATACTCTTTTTTTTTAAATGTCCCACATAAGAACCTTAGGATCAATTTATGACTCACCCCAGTCATCAGTATGACAGAGTTAGCATTACTCTGTTGTGCTATAATGTGTAACAGGGACTAACATTTAAATATGTTCAACAAGCTTAGGACTCTACAAGTAATTTATCTGAAAAATCAACAAATAAATTTAAAATTTTGCGGATTAGAAAGTGATAAATTAGGATGAGACTGTGACCCACTGCAATAGCTTTGTTACCCACATTTTGGAAAACGCTGGTGCATGGTGCATTTTTGGGTGAAAGGAATGGTGAGGAGAAAGAAACTATTGGGATCTGTATCGCAGACCTGCATCCTGGAATGTATGTGATCTTCCATTGTACGAAGTACAAAAGGGCCTGCAGAGAGGTGTGTGTGTGCAGAACAGGTGTAAGTGTGAATCAGTGTGTGCCTTCTAGATTTTATTTACCATCACCATTAATATGTTATTCTATTATTATTTACATAATATATTCTGATCTTTGAGAATATTACAGTGGGACCAGCTTAAGCTGAAATTCAGGGGACAAACAAATGTATTTTGTATTAACAGCATTTTGGATAAAAAAGTTATTATTTTAAAATCACCATTGTTAGTCTTTTAAAGAGACAATATGATATTACCCCTCTTGATGTACTGTCTCTAACAACCAGACTCCATTTTGTGTGTAAGTGCTTGTGTATATGGGCATTTATGTGCATTAGCCTAAAAGAACAGCCAAAACTGTGGGCGGTGATCAACAAGTTGAATTCCAGTATTATCTGTATTTGATTTTGAACTGCTGGACAAATACTGTCAGTAAAGTGAATGTTTTGTACTCAGTGTGATATCCATGACACATTTGTAGGCTAACATCCCACAGAATGGTGAAAAGACAAGAAGGTGACTAGTGGTAAAAAAAAAAAAAACAATGCTCGCGACAGGGGCGCCTTTCTGTCTGGTATACTGGTCAGCCAGTTCAATGACACTACCTGTATATTGTCTCCCCTCCTCCCCCAGCAGCCCCATCAAGCAGGCCTGCATAGTCGCGCATGAAATTAACAAGGGAAGATTGTTTTATTTAACGTCAACAGCATTGAAATTTTTGAGACCGCACCTTCACTCGGTCAAGTAAATGGAAAAGAATTATTAGGTTAAATGGGAATTACATGATTTTCTTTACATGTAAGTAGGCGTAGCCTAAAAGCATATAAAGTGATTATGGTGATACCATGAAAATCTTTCGGGTAAAAGGAAATTTCTTACTATCCGCTTTTGGTTTAAGCAGGTTCCAGTGTATTACACATGTTATTATTATGCTTCATTGTGATTGTTACAGATATTTAGTGCTAGTTGCCTTCTGATGTTAAAAGTCTTTATGATTTGCAAATGAAGAAAAAATACAACTAATTTCATTACTTGTTGACAGAGATTTTTAATGATTGAATAAATAAAATGATTCTGTAATATTATTGAGTGGAGTCGGTTATATGTTTTCTGATTCAAATAAGACAGCTGATGATATCTTGCGTGAACATGTAGTTTTTAGAACAAACTGTCCAACATTTTCTCACTGTCAAACTGGGAATACATGTACATGATGTATTTGTTTGTGGAAGACTACATTAAGCTGAGATCTTGTAAGGTCTTAATCTGCACATCCACAAAATCATGAATTTGACAATAATACAGTGTACAACGTCATTCTCTAACGCTACCTGTATTTAGAACTCTTATTTTTACATTTATATATCGACATTGGATTGATATAATTTCAAATGGCTGATGCATCTTGAGTGTAAAAAATTTTGTAGGCCTACTTAATTTGCACATTTTGCAAAAATATTGTGGGAAGATATCGGACAATAAAATTTTTGTGTGTGGATTCATATACACTTTGAATGACAAAATAGTTTAACAGGGAGGCTCAACATGTCAAAACTATGGATTTCTTTATGTATTTGTTGTCTTGTACTTGTTGTGAACAGCTGGAGTTCTATTCGTCTCCCGTTTAAAGGCATTTGTTTTATGCCTACCGTCAGTCTAGGGTAGAACATTCAATTCAGCAGTTATGGCATTCCTTTTCCTCATATTTGTAAGCGGTTTAAGTATGAGGTAATACATGTAATACTTCAAAGAAATATCTGCTGGGGATGCAGGGCTTGAAAATAATGTAAAAATATTCGTGAATAAAAGAATAATAGATAAATAAATAGAATGTAAATTAAAACTATAAACAGACGAGAGCATGCCATTTGAGCAAGGGTAAGAAGTTTCAATTTTCCAAAAACATGTCAGAAGTCATTGATAGACCAACCACCTCAACACGAACACCTCAACCATTGTTTCAAGTTTTTTTTACTTTTTGGTCTGATATATCGGATAATTCGAGGAGAATGAGTACGGCATATCATGATTTTAGCCCGAGGTTTTATATTCGGATGGTGTCTGGATGTATTATTAGACGACAAGGGTAATATCGGTGGAAACGGAATAGAATTGTTTCATGCACGGTATAAGAGGTGCTTAATGTTTTAAATAATGTTCGTAGTCATTTTTTACTGCTTGTAACTCACCTCACGGAGCCACGTCTTAACAGACTTGCCATTTTGGATTACACTATTCGGCGAACCAAACAAAACAATAGATCAAATTACTCAATAATTTCAGAAATAACGCCGGAAGCACACATAATCTACTCTAGTATATTAATTTTAACAGGACATGAAAAACTGGAGGAAAAGCTTTACTATCTTTCTTGCATAATAGTTATAGCGAATTGCGCTACATCTTTTAACACATATGTGCATAAAATCTGGCTTCCATGGACTGTAATGGTCAGCTGTGGCTTAGTTTTATTGTGTCGTTAACGCAGTTTGTGAAGAATTCTTGTCAGAACAAAAACAAAAAGTAACGAAATAAGGCATTAACTTCGACCACAGATATGGGACAGACGACAAGTAATCAGTTTCAGGGCAATTTTGATGGTCGTCAAGACGCAGGAGGACAAGCCCATCCTCCGGGTACTAAGAAAGACGATGGAGTTACCTGGTGGTGTAAAATGTTGGCTAAAACAATCGGAGTAATTGCTGGTTTGTGTAAGTAATATCACAAGAACATAAATATATGAGCATTCTAAATTTTTGTTGTTGTGTTTTGCTGCCAACAGCCACAAACAGTTAACAAGACGATAGTATCAGGCAACACCTGCAAAACACCTATCTCACTTCTCAGATCCTCGGTTCCCGTTTTTTGTGCGTGCAGTTACAAATTTATTCTTAGATACTTCTGGTAAATTATCATGGAGAGGGATATATTTGTTGAAAAACTTTTATGACAAAGTAATCTGATATGTAGGCACTGTAAACTTATTCCAAAATGGATCAGAGATGTCACATTTGGTTGCCTTAACTAGCATTTTAGTTAGGCCTATTATTGAATTATTGAAAACTCGATGTAGTGTTCATAATAATTTTATGATGCTTAAGCTTTCCTTTATCATTTTATTGCCTATAGGCCGATAGCTTTTAATGAAATTGAAAAGGAAGTGGCTATTTTCACGACATGTCGTGGAAATCGCCTCCGTGAAGTTTTCCACGACATGTCGTGGAAATGGCCTTGGTGAAGTTTTTCACGACGTTTCACGACTTAATACAGCTACCCCAGCCCCTTTTCGCCTGATTAGTCAATCTGACTACCGCCCAATTGATACAAACTGACTAGACCCTCACGCCCCCCAGGTTCCGACCTCCCGCTCAGTGGGGGCCGCCATTTTGAGTCAGAAAACGGTAAGCTCTGATTGGATGAAAAACGTGTCGTGAAAAAATCTCTCCACGCTTTTTCCACGATATGTCGTGTGCCTAGACACTTCGAATTGAAAATCAGTAAATCTGACCTTTCGTTTCCAATTAGCACAGCCAACCCTTTGAACAGGTCTATTTTTCCAAGATATTAATTAAGGTGCTTGTTAAATCTTAACACCATGGTATCATTATACGGTATTTAGAAAAATTTAAATATAATGCATGTTAGATATCAATCAGTCAAGAAAAAACTAAAAATTCATACAGACTCACTAGAGTAGAATTCATGATGTTTTGTCTTGTTTCTGAGATCCATAAAGATGAGTTGAATTAAGGTACATGATGAGATTAGAATTACTCTTTTGTCCTCTCAGGTGCCCAAACACATCAGTCGTCCAGGAGACTCAGAGGCCAAGTGGTTAAACTTAGAATCAGTTTCAGATCTTCTTCTAGTATTGAGACAGTGCACTGAGTCAGACATTCATTTTAAAGATTTTCTGTGTCCAAAGTCATACTTCTCATTTTCAGCATGACAATGGAAGATCAAATTCTCTTTGTGCTGTTTTCAGCAACTCGTACATGTATGTATTTGCTGCAGCTTTGTGATGTTTACATCTGCACAGCGACTGCACTGATTAAAAATGAACATTGCATTAATGAAATAGTGGAACTTTGTGCTGTCATTAAGTGGTTGGGTGTATATCTGCTTTTAACTTCATTTTCAGCTGCCATGATAACTGGACTATTCAGGATCATAACTTTCACACCACTTTGCTTGGTTGCTGGCATACTTCTCATGTGAGTAGATCAATGTCATCATCGCAAACATGTCATTAGATCTGTCCAGGCACGTATGAGCACTGATTCCATCCAGCTCGGTCAAATCAATTTGCCACTTTTGGAATGTTCGTATGACACAGAATACAAAAATTCATATTTGCAGTCAAAATAAATTTATCTCAGAGAATCTTTTTTTTTTTTTGCTATTACATGGAAAGATTATAATATTGTGATCAAACTCAATTGGTTTTTACTAAATTTAATAACATTTTTCTCCCCTTGTTAATTGGCCTTTCTAGACTGAGACAGTTCATGCCCGAGACCATCCTTGTGTTTAACAAAAATTCTCCACATACTTTAGTCATTATTGGCTGTATTTTATGTCATCATGGATGAATTTTATTTAATTTCTACTTTCAATGTTATTTTGTTGAATTGATTGCATCTACTTGACTGTTGTTCACAGGTTGTTGGGCTTCATGGAAGTGTTGCTGGAAGCCCCATGTTGTTGTCAGTTTTTGGATTTCATCCAGCCCATCTCCAGGTTTAGTGAAAATAGATCCTATTGGCAGAAGGCAATAGGTTATGCTCTGTAAGTCAGTTTATAACTCGCGGTATTTTTTTGAAAATGATGTGGAGACAGTATCTGGATTCTGCAGGGAAAGTTTTCATTCAAAAAAAGATGTACTTCTTTAGAAATAGTTACTTAGAGTAGCTATGAAAAATTAGTCTTGGAAGTTTTGGGGACCTTACATTATTTCAGCTGTTTACAATTTCTGCTGCAGTTTGGTAAGTACTTGCGTGTCATGTAAATCTATCCATTATCTCACGGGACATACAATTTTGAAGATAAAAAACATGTATTTAAATTATATGGCACACGCATGCAAATTTTTTATATGAAGGAGAATGGTATTTAATTTATTAATTTATTAATGTTATCTTGAAAATTTAGGAAATTTTGAATTTTTCAATGTCTTTTTCCTCAGACCTGCATTCCTACCTCCGATCCTATGTTTTTCTCTCACCACCATCTGTGGAAGTGCTCTGATGATAGCGTCAGGGGTCTTGTATGGACTCATTGCTTTGGGCAAGAAGTAAGTATGGACAGGGCTCGAAAATGTTGCTTACAACACCAACAGATGAATATTAGATACAGGAATGAGTGATCCTGTCAGGCTAATACAGGACTTTTTAAAAAATGCACACACATCATGAATATTTATTAATAATATCTTAATTAAGATGTAATATCTGAGATTTATAATTCAAATTAAACAGGACATATGTGTAATTATATGATTTATCTCGTGTGTTCAAAGTGATGGCTGTTCTGTGCCAGACACTGATAACAATGCAATTCAACAGAGTCGCGAACAGCATCAATTTGTGTATAAATTTTTTTTTGAGACTCCCTGTGTGCTTAGCCATTATACGGCTGGTTGTTTTCCAAAAGGAGACTATCATCTTATATTATATATACTCTTAACTGGAAATGCTGTGTTTTACCAAGTAGCAGGCAAAACTTTTGTTTGAAATTTATGCAAGTTTAATGTAATATTGTTCAAGACTGTAAGAAAAAGTCACTTCATTTCCCAGAACCATATAGTACGACTTGTTTCCCGTTAATGAAGAAGCTAAATGTAGCTTGGATCACTAGCAAAACATCTCAGCATTCATTATAATGCCAGCAGTGCGTTTTGTCCTTACAACTTGAGGGCTGTGAAAAACAGGCTTGGGAACATGGGAAGTAAGGGTCAGGATGGTTTAGAAAATTGCATCAGTATGATAATCATTTGTATGATTGATCTGTATTTTTTACAGAGCGGATAGAGAAACAATGATGGCTAGAGCAAAGAGTGATGAAGTGGAACTGAAGGAGACTTTGATAACCAATGAAATCTCTCCAGATCCTTACCCTTCTAATCCTTGATGAAAGTTGCTTTTGCTATTATACAACTTGATATGCTAATGACTGTGATCTTTTTGTTTCATTTGTTAAATTTTGTTTTGTTTGTTTTTCATTTGATAAAGCAATGCATTACTTATAGTCAATTTGGAAAAAATATTTTAAACACTTCAGCGCGTTTACTTCATTGATGTATTACTCAAAGAATCAAAATTGGACGAGGGAGTATTTCGTTATAATTATGACTAAGGTTCATTTCATGCTCTGGAAAGCTTTTATCTTATGTCATTGACCTGACAGTGTCAAAAGAGGCCTTGTGAAAAAAATAAAAATGCTGAGGAAAATTAAATGGTTTTTCAAGCCTTTTTACCGACACTGGGGTATCATTTAATTGAGGCAGTGTTGTGCTCAAGAATGCTTGCACAGTGTCAGATTTTCTCTGTTGTACATTGTAACTTTCACAAATCCACAAATGTTCACATATTCACAAGTGTTCATCCTCGCAAATCAGTAGTACATTCTAACATTCTTATTTTGTATATAAAATATAAAACAGGTATCTGCAAGAATAATGTCAGATAATTAGACTAGTTCTTTGTATATCTGATCCTTTTAGATTGTTGTAAACATAACTTGAAATTTTTAGGTTATAGTAATAAGATATGGTGGTGGGAAGTGGTAAAAGTAAGATCATTTTCCCTTTTATTTCCCTTTTCTGTACACTCCTGATTTCTTGAAGGTTTGAGTGAATATGTTTGTTTTCTTTCTTTCCTATCTGTCTTGGTTTTTCTGCCTAATTCCATGTCACGTCTTCATTGAAATTTGTGTGAAATTGTGATACATGTACTTTCTGTTCATTTACTTTATTTTTTATTTTATTTTGATTTTTTACAGTGTTTAATTTTCACTTATCACTGTATACTTTTCTGAACTAGTTGGTCTACAAATCAGGACTACAACATGCAGGAAAAGCATTCCAAAGACGAGTTAATGCAAACAAAACTTTATTTTACATTTCTTTGTGGCCACCATCTTGGTAGCTCCCAAAAATCATAACAAAGTCATGTGACCAATACGTCACTCATAGTACAGGAAAAAGCTTACTGATCAAAGGGAAACAACTAAATAAATAAAGACATAAAATCCGAGTAAATTCTGAGTTGTCTTTCTCAGATCAATAATAATACGTAATGGTGACATATAATGTCATTGCTCAAAATGTACTTGCTTATGATTTCGATGATGTCCTTGTCAGGTACATTTTGTAGCGAATCATAGATTTTGATTAACTTACAGTGGTCTCTGGACACTGTGATCCAGTGCTCATTTGTATGCAAGATTTGAATAAATGCCCCTTTCTGTACATTAAAACTTGAGTTTTGTTGCAGCAAAGTGTCTTGGAGGCCATTGCAATCAGGAAACTGGTTTCTCAAAATGCTCTGCGCAGCATTGATGTGCTTGTCTGATAGGTACGCACTTGGGGTTTCCAAAATTTCAATGTCATCTTTAGATAAAATTGAAGCAATATTGCCAATGTTTTGAGGTGCCTCTTTGTTCTTACAGTTGCTCGAATTATGGCAATGCGTCGAACAAGTAATATTGTTGACTCGACATGGGCATCTTTTTGAATTACAACCCGAAACACAGTCACAAAATCCTTTGGTAAATTTATTCTCTGGATTGTGTCGCCTGGCAGCTTCCCGAAGTGTGATTTCCTGAGTGAGGCCTGGTAGTACTTCACCTGAGAATTTTTCCAAATCACCCGCTAAATGGTTTGTCTTCAGGCGGCCATGTTTTGTAGCTAAAGAATAGGAATGTCTTTTAACCCCATGGATTTGTGTTATGACAGCTGGGATTTGCTTCAGGTCTGTGGAAGCCCTATCTAACTTGGGTATAGCAACAGAAACAACATCCCCCACACCAAATGTAGCAATCTTGATTCTTTTCTTTTTGTTGTAATAATTTGCCATTTTTTCTGCAGCCTCTACCGTTTTCCGATATGCCCTTTTCCGAACACATGTATGTCTGTTCTGATCATTCAAGTCTTCAATAGAAGCAACTGGAACAGGATCTGGCCTCTGCTGCTGAGTCTCTTCATGTTGTTCGTCTGGGAAGTTATTAAAAGTAGGGACTGGCCTCACTTTTGACGCAGGAACTGGTCTCTGTTGTTCTGCCTCGGGAAACTGTTCCTCTTCATTAGAAGCAACAGGCACGGGATCTGGCCTCTGTTGCCTCATTCTTGGCGCAGGAACTGGCCTCTGTTGTCCTGCCTCGGGAAACTGTTCCTCTTCATTAGAAGCAACAGGCACAGGAACTGGCCTCTGTTGTTGGCTCTCTTCAGGTTCTTCCTCGTCCAAGTCTTCTTCGTCAATTACGTTAGAAGCGCCGGGGAAAAGGCCGGATGGTGGGGACTTTCCAAACACGACGGCATAGGGAGGCTCATTTATCGTGTGCTGTAGTTCTGTATTCATTGAAAACATAATCCTGGACAACCACGATGACCAAGGGTAGTTTTCATTGGATGTCAATCCTTTGTCAGCTTTCATCGCTGCAAGTTTTTGTTCGACAGTGCGGTTTCCTCTTTCAACAAGGCCTTGTGATTGTGAATGCCGAGGTCTGCCTGTCACAAAGGTAACCTGCCCTCCCCATGTTTGGAACAGGGATTTCACGAGATTGTTTACAAATTCTCGTCCGTTGTCGGAGTGAAAAATTTTGAGGGGACCAAAATAAGCCAGCACTCTTTCTTCAAGTGCATGAGCCACCTCTTTCGCTGATTTTGTTTTCAATGGAAATAACACATGAAATTTTGAAAAATGGTCCATGAAATGGGCAATATAGTGAAATTCTCCATCAGGGCAGTGCCTCATGCCTATTAGATCTATTTGAACTCGCTCCAAAAAGTCTTTTTGGATTAATGGTTGTAGTGGAGGTCTCGACAGCTGAGGTGCACTGAGCTGACATGTAGGGCACATTGAGCAAAACCTTTGGACAAAATTTCGGGTGGTCCCTTGATAGTGTCGTTGTGCATATTCAAGAACCTTTTTGTATCCACTATATTTGAGTTCTACAGCATGGACCTCATATAAGACTTGGACAATATTGTCTGCATGTAGTACTCTTAGGAAGCTTGAAGAGCCCGCACCCTGAAAAAAAAGAAAAAAAAGAACCGAGTCACGTGCATTTCGTTAATTTTTGTTGTATCTATGTAAGTGGGCTCCCCTACCCAAACATAGAAAAAAAACCCCAGAGAAGTAGTTAAAGACAGAAAAGATAAAGTCTGAATATTTATATATCATAGCACTTTTCTTTGCATCTTACAAGATGAAGATGCAGATGAAGATCTCTATACTGGGACTTGTTGACCCACTGTCAGCATACTGGGAAGTTTTACCTTATGCGGTAACAGGATTTCCAAGCGACTAACTAACCCTAACCCTAACCGTCACTTCATTATAAGTTGTTCTTTATAAAAGCTGTTGCCGCATTCGGTTAATCTCCCGCATACTGTGACTTTTTCTTTTTCCAGTAAGCTGGATAGTTAAGTAGTAATGAGCATGAACTATATATGACGTTAAGCCTACACAACAATAGTTTTTAGACAATTTTTAAATCTTACCTTGTCTTTTTCATTTGGAAGTACTAAGACGTCCTTTAGGCCAATGCCAGGCTTGTTCATCAGCGAATAGTTCTTGGTCTTTATCCAATGTCTGAATCGGGGATGAATGCTGTCATCTGGCTCCTTCAAATGTTTCACAATGCTGTCAAATTTTTCTTTTGTCAACAACGCGGATCCTGGACTTTCAGATAGTAATTTGGCTTCTTTCTGCATCTGCTCCTTGAAATGTTCCATCTTTGCTCCAAGTCCAAGTGCTTGTGTGTGGAGAATGAGCCTCTGACTTTTCCACAATTTAATTTGATGCTTACCGCCAAACAATTCTTGTGTGCGGAGTGATAATCTAAAGAATGACGTACTTCCGTAACATTGTAAACAAAATGTCTGCAGTGAGGTCGACATGAAATTTGTCTTAAGTAAGTAGAATACACTCTCATGCATAGCTTATTTATCGATAGAATGTGCGGCCTGATAGGTGAATCGATGAAACGCGCAACAATTCATGGATTGTTGCGCTTTCCATGGATTCACCGATCGCGCAAAACAATCCATGGATGGTGCTGATTCACCGATCGCGCCTAACATATATATAATTTTCAACAATCACATACAGTAATCATATTTTGGGGCTTTGTTTCACTGTATTTTACTAGAAGTCTGTATAATTTATGGTCTTGAGTTACTGATTATTATAATTGTGCAGGATTGTATTAGACATTATCTATTATTATCTTGAATGATATTATCTGTTTGTTACCTTCTGTTTCTTAGTGGAACTTACAAAAGAGTTAATGTGAGGCAAACATTTGTTTATTGCTGGATTAACAGACAAAATACAAAACAACTGGAATCTGGTAGATTTTACCAGTAAACATTGTTTTTATTGCCCTGTACCAACTTTACAGAGAGTTTGGAATCATTGGTAAATTTTTATCCGTAAACACATTGTATTTCCAGATTATGCTATGTATGAGCTCTATCTGAGATCTGTACGTGTGTTTCAGATAATTTATGTATTGTAGTATGTCTACTTTGTCATGTATTTAATGGAACAGTTCACCATTGTGATCACTATAGGTGTATTTTTAGTTTTAATACAAATTGGTCTGATCATTGCTGAGACTTTCCATGTAAATGATTTTGCATTGAAGAGGATGGTTGTCAAGTCTATTCATGATTTCATCACGACTCTAGTTTGCTTCAGCAAAATTGTTGGAAGTTGCATCATCCTTGAAATTGGTTGCATTTAAGGAGATTTAGGGTGGTAAAAATTGCTTCCTAGTTACCTGTGTTCTTTCAGAGTTAATATCCCCCTTATTCCTTGATCAATCTTTATGAAATTTTGAATGAATGTTCATTTTGTGTGTTGTAACAAACTACAGCTGCTTTTTCTGATATTTGAGCTGAATTTTTTACTTTGCTTTTTTTTTGTAGCTCAGAATCTACTATTTTGGTGGTCTGATTTGCATGTCCAATAAAGAAAATCATTAAAAAAATAAATATCAACCCTAGCTTGAAAAACAGTCGTAGATATTTAAAAGTCATCCTAAGGTACCTGTGTGCAAAGTTTTAAAAAATATACTTAAGTAGATTTTGAGATATGCTTTGTTGAAAAATCAAAAATGGCTGATAAACATTGTTACATAATCACAGCAATAATGAACAAAATTTGTTGGTAACACTTAATATTCAATAATCATTCCTACCATGTAAGAAGTAAAATGATCTGGTTATTTTGTCTTTAACAGCGAAAGTAGCAAAAAATTAAGTTTCTGCCAGGTATCCCCTTAAATCTAGTACCAGTATGTTATCCCTGTGAAATGTCTTGTCTAGTTAACATTTTATTACATTATTATTAGTTCACATTTTATTATTTATTTATATTATTTTTTATTGATGCTAAAGTTGTGTGTGAATTGTGATGTGAATTGTCAGTGCTAGTCCTAATTTTGGAGTAAAAATTACATGTAATTTGAAGAGTTGAAACCGTGACCATGATGTACTGATAAAAGACAAAACTTTTTTTTGTGGGTGTTTGAAATTGATTCACATCATTTTGGCTTTCTTTCACATCTTTTACTCATTGATTTTCTGATTATTGGTCACATGTATCTTTTTGTGAATATTTATAGATATCAGTTAAAATGTTACGTGGTGCTAAATTGATGTTGAAGAGAATTTATGGACAACAACTCAGGATTTCATAATTTGATTTGAGGGTTCTTTGCACCATCTGCCTACTGATGTATACGTGGCCTCAGCAATCTTACAGCCCGTATTTATTTTTATGGCATCCGTAAGCATATTTTACAATTTATTTTTTTATTCTGGAAAAAGAGCAGGATCCCATTCTACATCTTGAATTTTTTTGTGGAACCGCCTTACCATAGGACACTATAGAATAAAAAGCAACAACAACAAGATGCACTGTGATTGAAACTATCCATTTCGGTTCATTGGTTCCAAATTTTATAGTTTGTTTTTGTCTTCCTGTGGAAATGACAATTCATGATGGGCTGTTTGCACTGGAATCATCAGTAACCCCATTGAAGAAACTTTTGACATTTAATGTAACATTACTTTTGTTGTTAGATTAAGAAAAATACATTTCAGAATGGATACTAATGTCCATTAACTTTTTTAACAAATGACACCATTGGATATTTAGAAATGTAAAAAAGTCTTCAAGAATCAATCTGTGAGCAAGACCTCTTACCTACATTATATCCAGATTTTCAAAGCTGCCAGAAATGAGTAGTTGGTAGAATTTAGTATCTGGCATGTTACTGAAAAATGCAATTGTGCAGAACTTGCATAATCATAATGGGTTCAGAGAAAGGACATCTTATTTACTTCCTTTTTGATTATGAAGTCTTTAGATATGCTGTCTATTACAGCTGTTCACATTTCCACATTGCATGTATTTCCTAATGTTTACTATTTATGCCAAGATTTTCAATTGGTTGTCACAGCTTAATCAGACACAGTAACGTTTTTTTTACTTAGACAAAGGTGACGAAATCAAGCATTGGGTGGGTCTACAAAAACAGTAGGTGCTTCGCGCGCCAAAATATGCCTTGTGTTTGACTTTGGCATACCCTTATAATACACGGGCTGAGGTTCATTTGCGTATAATTTTGATCCTGATCTATTAGTTTCCTGTTTCTCAGTCTACAAACTTTTCAGCAAATGATTTTTAAAGGAATTTCAGCTCAAAACACGATGAAAAATACATTGACGGATTTTGAAGCGCAGTGCGCCGGTTGGCAGCCTTTTTGTGCTCTGCATTTTATTACTTGTTGTTCCTGATCAACATCGGCTTTCTTTTGGATTTTTATACCAGCATGTTTATTAGGTTTCAGTGAATTCATGTGTGAAAAAATATTGTGAAAATTATGAAATTGAAGTCAGAAATTCTCAGATCAATTTTAAGATCTTCAAGTTGGAATAATTTCCACCATTGTGCTTGTGTTATTCTTGGCCTGTCACTACTCATGGCTAGTACAGGTAACATTGTTTTGACAAGTGAACACTCACACACTGAGACCGGTGTGCACACTGATGTGCTTGATGAAGTGAATATGAACACCTTCAGTCAACAACTGTGTAATCCCACAATGGCCTATTCAAGAGACCAGCTGTGTGCTTTAAGACCCTTGAACACAGCAATTGTACCACCTAGTGTAATGCATAGACTAAGAAACAACAAAATTAACTTAATACCAGCAACCAAATGCTCAAGAAGGGGAGGCAAACAGAGAATTAAAGTAAACATCACCAGTAGACATGGTTGTCTCCCTGGATATAGACAAGTATGCAAAGCAAATTTAATCAAAGTGGACACTGATGATGTAGAATGTGGCCAGTGCAGTAACATCAGAGTCGGTTATTTAAATGCTCAGTCATCTAGAAATAAAACTGAAGACATTGTGGACCTCATTCACGAAAAGAATCTAGATTTACTTTTTATCGTTGAAACATGGTTAGTGAAAGAGCGTGATGCTATTATTGAAGATGAACTGACACCTCCTAATTTCAAAATTAAATCTTTTCCTCGGAAAAATCGTCTTGGAGGCGGGATCGCTGTAATTTTCAGAAAATCACTTGAACCAAAAATTGTTATTAAACCGGAAACTAGCTACCAACCTGAAACATTTGAGATTATGGAGCTATCATTAGATCTTGGCACCAAAGTCTTTCATTTTGTCTGCATTTATCGAGCGTCAGGCAGTAAAACCAATTTTCTGAGTGAACTTGAAGTTCTCCTACCACGACCTGCGAGAAAGGATACCCTGTTCTTTTGGGTGGTCTTAATTTTCATTTTGATTCTGAAACATCATCTGAAGTAAAACGACTTAAAGAACTTATCGACCAATGCAACATGTCTCAGATAATCAAATGTCCAACTCATCGAGCTGGTCACATCTTAGATTTAGTGATCATCAAACAAACCTTGAGCACCTTCACCAACACCGCCGTCCTAGAAAAACTCATTTCGGATCATAAAATCATCGTACTCGATATTGATTTCGCAAAGCCAAATATCATTAAAAAAGTTGTGTCGTCCAGAGACATAAAAGGTATCGACATCAATGCCTTCAAGACGGAAATGGCCAATGCTCTCGAGAACTTTGAAGGCGACATCACATCTTATAATAACATCCAGCAAGTTCTACTTCAGCGACATGCACCTATCAAGACCAGGTCAATCTCCAACAGACCGTTCGCTCCATGGTACACCCTAGATGTCAAAGCAGAATGTTGCAAAGCAGAAAGGAAATGGTTAAAGACAGGTCTTACAGTCCACAAGGACATTTTGAAACATCAGAAGAACAAATGGAAATGTGTTATTAAACTTGCAAAAAAAGACTTCTATGTCACTAAACTTCAAAATTCTACATCTTGTAAGGAACTTTTTAGTATTTGTGATGAACTCACAGGGAAAAGAAAGGAAACACCTCTACCCACAATTTACGAGAACAATTTGTTGCCCAATGTTTTTGCTGATTATTTTGATAAAAAAGTTACAACTATCCGAGAAAATCTTGAGAGTTTTGATGCCATTGATCATTTTGATGAGTTTCAGGGAAATCCTATAGACACTTTTGGTGTTGTGTCGAATGAATCTGTAAAATCTATCATCATGGCATCGCCATCAAAATGTTGTGACCTCGATCCCATTCCTACATTTTTGGTTAGATCTTGTATTGATGAACTGGTTCCAACTACTACAAAAATAATAAACAACTCTATTTTAAGTGGGTCTGTCCCTGATTATTTTAAAACAGCCTGGGTAACACCACTTTTGAAAAAAACGACTCTTGATCAAAACATGTTGCAAAATTATAGACCCGTCTCAAACCTTCCTTTTCTTTAAAAAATCCTTGAAAAGGTGATATTACAACAACTGATGTGTCATTTGAGAAATAATGACCTGTTGGAACCATTTCAATCTGCTTACAGAAGTAACCACAGTACTGAAACTGCACCATTAAGAATCATGAATGACATATTAGTAAAGGCAGATTCTGGAAATATTACTCTGCTAAATTTGTTGGACCTATCAGCAGCGTTCGACACCATCGACCACGAAATCCTGCTCAGAAGGCTAGAAACATCGTTTGGAATCAGAGGGGTCGCCCTTAAATGGGTCGAATCTTATCTGTCAAATCGCCACCAATTTGTTGTAACCAACAAAATAAGATCTTTTTCCTATGTGCTTCAGTATGGCGTACCACAAGGCTCAGTGCTTGGTCCTATTTTGTTTACTATCTATACTATTCCACTTGTACATGAAATAAAGAAATTTAATTTACAATATCATTTCTATGCTGATGATACCCAGCTCTACAGTTCTGCCTTGCCATGCGATGTTGACAGCCTTCTGCAGCAGGCTGGAAACTGTATAACAGAAATTAAAAGCTGGATGAACCAAAACAAACTGGCTCTAAATGAGGATAAAACTGAGGTTATTTTATTAGGCCGTGAGCAGGTTCTGCAAGAAGTGGACAGAACTGAGATGATAATTGGCACTAATTCAATAGAAATTTCAAAAAAAGTAAAAAACCTAGGGGTTTACATTGATTCAAATCTTTCTATGTCATCTCAGGTTAGTCACCTCATTCGCATTCTATACATGGAAATCTGGAAAATTGGTAAAATCAGACATCTTATTTCAACTGAAACTGCGGCTGTTTTAGTAAATTCTTTTGTACTTTCAAAGCTTGACTATTGCAACTCCCTTTTGGCTGGAATTTCACAAAAAAATATTAGAAAACTCCAAATTGCTCAAAACAATGCAGCGAGACTTGTTTTGAAGAAAAAGAAAAGAGATTCAGCACTGCCACTTCTGCAGAGTTTGCACTAGCTGCTAGTCGAGAAAAGAATAATGTACAAATTGTCATCCATTTGTCACAAATGTGTCAATAATACTGCCCCATCGTACCTAGTTGATTTAACTGATTACTATGTTCCATCTCGTCAACTAAGATCATCATCTGACACTACAAAATTGAAAGTACCTAAAATGAATCTGTCCACTGTAGGAGAAAAGTCCTTTTCATTTCTTGGCCCTACCATCTGGAACACTCTTCCAAAGACAACCAGGGAAATTAATGACATTGGTTCTTTCAAATGCCATCTGAAGACCCCATTTCTTTCAGACAAACTAGGCTAGGTGTTTTTCGGCAGCAACAATAGTAAATATTTTTGAATTTCTTTTGTGTATGCGGGTGTGTGTGTAAGAGTTTGTTAAAGCGCCCAGAGCTTGTCATCGACGGGGTTGGGCGCTATATAAATGCAATATATTATTATTATTATTATTATTGAATTAAACCTCATTTATCTGGCTTTATGTGTGAGTGATTTTCAAACTTGAGCTCTACATTAGCGCGATGGTCTGCGATCCTTTGTTATGAAAGGTTCAAATAGGTGCACACGGATCAGAGCGAAAAAGGCAAGACCATGTCTTGTTCAAGCAATAAAAACACACAGCTACACACATTAAGCAATAAAAAAAATAATAGTACAAGTATCTTTTGAGAAAGAAAGAACTGCAATTTATTTTCATTTAGGATACCTGCCACTTTACATAAACACACAGCAGTAGTACTAGTAGCCTTGTAATGTTGGCCTAAAATTATGCCAAAATGGGATTTCACCTCTTTAGCGGGGCAGTTTGGACTACCTACTAACATACATTGAATCTGTATCCTGTACTGGTAACATATTCTTTTGTAGCACAACCCTCCACATGAGCTTTGTATTTCACATCAATGTTTTATCTGTGACTGGCATTGTAGTATAGCATTAAGAACACAACAGGGGATAGATATTGGTGACAAAAGTTGTTCTTACAACTGATCAATTTCACCCATTATTGTAATGATTGAATAAACAAAATGTATATTATTTATTGTCATACATTGAACAAATTTTGTTCTGGTCAAATTGGTAAAGCGTAGTGTCATCGGATCTGTTGTTTCATTGATCTTTATCCTATTGGTCTCCACAAGACACCCTATGCCATTGTATGTTCCCATGGTCAGTTCTTCATTGTGGCCTCTGACTGTTGCATATTGTATTACTGTTTGTTGTGATTGAAGTTTCCTGAGTCTTGTTTCTTGCTGGCTGTGGTCATTGTTTGTTACTGAAATTTTTAAAAAGTGGAAAGTGAAAGGTGGGATCCTTTTCAAGGGATTACCAGATTTGCACATACAGTATTAGCAAGTCATTTTTGTTTGCTGACTCTGGCAATAATCTATTTTTGTTGTGTGTTTATGCTGTGTATACGTGTATATTTTAAATCTCACTGAAAGTTGAAATCCTCCAGCCATACTCAGATATGAACAGTGCACCATAAACTTTTAATCTCCATGTACTCAGTTAATTCCACACATTTCAAGATGCCACGCAGCCCAATGATAATGTAATGAAAATTATATTGATAATCTCATATTTGCTGATGTTAAATACAGTTTCTTTGTAGTATCATCCATTTGACGCAGATGTCATTATTTTGTCACAAATTGTTCATGTACAGCCCTACTTACAGTTTAATATTTCCTTGACCTCCGAGGCATTACCATTAACCAGACATACTTTGGCATGAAATGCTTGCATGACAGTTTTCCCTCTCAAAGGAATTTTGTTACATAGAGCCACCAAAGACACTCCATTTATATAAACTTCAGCTTGTTAACACCCATGACAAACAAGTATATTTATTAAACATATTTTTGCATGTTCACATCTATGATAAGCATGTCAGTTCTACATTCCAATGTTCTTTGATTCTGCTGTTAATGTACGCAATTCAGGTTGCCATGAATTTATAAATCTATGGATGGAACAGGTGAAATGGAGGGACTTTAAAATTCTATTTAGAAGGTGGTGAATGAATTACAAATTTTCTTCTTTTTGTAGTTCAGCAGTTATTCGTTAATTTTTTCACACTCTTTTTTTTCATTACAATCATTAGTCTGATGGTGGCAAGTGTAAAACAGAATTCAAATGTGGTCAATCATAGTTCATTTAATTACATTTTCAACTCATCAGAAAAGAAAAAAAATACAAGATGAATGAACTCGCTTTTATTTTTATGACGGTTTTCTCAGTACAGTCATTTGTAACATTTGTCAGTGCAATCATTGTAACATTTATTATGCTTTGTAACAACACCGTGGGTCTGGCAAAGGTCCAGAGTGGTTGGTGATAAGAATCCTTCTCATCGCCTTCAACCATTCAAGAACCACAGGAGCTGCCCTTCCCAATATGTACATGTATAGAGTTACTCTTCTAGAGTTTCCATATTCTTCCAGGCATAACAGGACTGTTTACAGATTGACAGAACACTCCTTTAACTTTTATTTAAGATTACGCTCAGGCAAAAAAACAACAACAACAACAAAAATTTGCAGGGCCCAACAGAACTGACATGGAACTCATTCAAGTTTCTTCACTTCCCATTTTCCAGAAGATGCTCTGGGTATTGGAGCCCAGCAAAAGGAGCCCCCCCCCCCCCCCCCTTTTTTTTTTGGTTTGTTTTTTTGTTACAGTGTATTTTTGTACAAGAAATTTATGAAGAGTTTGAAATTAAAGAAAAATAAACAACTTTACTGTTCAAGATGAGGTACTAAGTAGGAATCAGAACCCATCGGGCATTCATGTACGTCAGTGAACAAAAATGATTGTACAGGGCTGTCAGAGTTCCGCGGATACGCGAAAATCCGGGATTGAGAAAGGTCCGGTCATCCGCGTTGAAATGTCAGTTTCTTTGTTATCCAGCTACAGCCAGGTACATTGTATCGTGAACAGAACTGTAATCAAGGGATTTTAAAATAACCCGTTCATCTACAAAACTGCAAGAATTTTCCAAGTCAAACGGGGAAGTTGTTTGGTTTTACATACTCATGTCATAAGATAAAGTCATAGGCATTGGACAGAAGTCGATCGCGCTTGCGTGAACAGCAAAGTGCTAGGCCGAGTTCAGGGGTTGGCTTCATTATCCACTGACAGCCCTGATTGTACCTCCTTGTAAATGTATTGTGCTTGAATGTGGCACTTGCAAGTTTAATGTAACATGAATTTTCAGTATAGGAAATATAATAAAGCTCCATCACTTCTTGATAATTTCGAAGACGTCTTCAACACGCTCATCAAACTCCTAGTTTATTTATTGTAAAAGGGACATACGTTTCACCTCCTGAAGTTGAGGAAAGAATTTGTTGTTTTGAGGGTTGAACTCTGAAATAAAGGCATTTCTGGTCGTGAATCTTCCAAGTAGTGCAAAGTGGAGAAAATGGCAAATAGAGAATTCATTAATACATGTTTTTACCTTGTTATGCCAGAAAATTGAAACTCCTGCTTGAAGTGTGTTGACAAATTAGAAAAAAACAACAGCAAGAAAATGGAAGAATTTGTATTTTTTTAAATTTTCAAAGTCTTTTGTCAAGAACAAGAAGAAAAAATTGATTTGAAGTAAAAATTAGAGAATTTAAAATGTAGAAAATAGATACAGTATGTACTTTGAATTTAGTTCTGCAGGCACATTCACATCAACATTATTGTGTTTACTGTTAAGTCTGTGGATCTTCATGCTTTGATCTATTAGTAGAAATATACATATATAACATTCTGTCATGATCAGGGCGTGTTTGATCAAATTTATTCATACTGTCATCACATTTCTAAAATAGTGTGCATGTATATATGGATGTGGGCAAAGAAATGTGCGTACATGGACATGTATTATTTTTGCTTTTCCTGGTTTTGATCAATGTTTGCATGTATCAATGTGTAATATTAATATAATATGCATATATCATACTGGGCTTATGTTGGTGCACTTTGTTATATGTGGGAACAGAATACAAACACTGAAACAGTGCAATATCTCATTTTAAAAGTAAATTAAAAAGAGAATAAATATTATGAATCAACACACTGCCACTACTAGTCGAGTTATAATTCGTGTGGGTGTTGTGATTTCTTTTCTTCGTTGTCCCTTTTGCTGTCTTAAAGTTGATGCAAGAGACTTTGTGTTGGAGGAGACGGCACAGCTGTGTACACTATCTATACAAATGTAGGTGTATTTAGATTGCAGAAAAGGATACAGGCTATTTACAGTCAGGGCTAATGTAGATGTGTTTGTGTCCATGTGGGTTTTACTACTCCATGCCATCTCTGCAAATACGTGTTTAACTATTTTCTCTATCTTAACCATCAACGCTGTAGTAGTGACCATTGATTCGGTCATACAGACATCAACAATAGAGTTGGTTATCAGTCGTCTCTATACACCATGTAGCCATAAATTTTAGAGGATTGACCACTAATTCTTATCATCGCAAACGACCACTATTTTCTCAGCCATCCACACTTACAACTACACGTATCAACATTAGAGTAATAATCACATACTACTCTTTCATCTCTTTACATGTACTTTGTTACATATAAACCGTTAACACCAGTGTGCTGATCACTGATTCAGTCATCTGCATATGATATGAAGCCATGAACATGTGGAGTTATGGTCAATGATTCAGTCACATAATTATATAACCAACAACATGAGGATTATGACCACTGGTTCGATAGTCTATTATATTACAAGCATCAAGATTTAAGCGATAACCACGGTTCAACCAGCAACATCAGAGTGATGGCCACTGATTCTGACATTCAGTAATCTATACATACAACCCTTATTGGAATAATGATATTGATGTAGCTAACTATAGGTTTTGGAAAACAGAGAAGTCGAATTCACTTTCAGGAAATCAGCCAGTGAACAAAATATGGTTTGACAAAGAAACTTATTTTGTCCCAACAAAAGCCAAACATCTGCAGACAAAGTCGGAAGGGAGAAAACGTGCGCAAGGGTGCGACCTTGTGTTTACACGGCAAATCAATGCTATTTTATATTATTATTATTATTATATTTCAGAATTTGCCAATGCTTAGCACAAGTTATCTATATTGCAGATGTCCACCGGAACAAATACTTCATAGTAATAGGCCCCCGCCCGCCCCCTTTATTTTACCCCCAAAAATGAAGATTTTCGACGATTTGTAACAACCACTGTAGGAAAGAAATTCTGGCCCAGTGAATAACACTCCTTTAAATTCTGTAAATTAACCATTACCAGAGCATGTAGATAGGTTCAATACTTTTATGCTTGTCAGTTAATAGGACTGCCAGTCTCGAAAGTGTTGATGCTGTTGCTAACTTCGTCGTTTCCGAACAGAAAAACAAACATTTTAAAATAAAACAGAACTGAACCACCATTCTTAGAGATAGTTTCTTATTACCCTTCTCTCCTCTGACAGCGATGACAAAACAACGATAACAACAACAACTGCAAGTAACACATGTACTACTTCTACAGTTCTCTCTCTCTCTCTCTCTCTCTCTCTCTCTCTCTCTCTTTGTTTCTCTCAGTTACATGGTATTTACTGTTTTAGTCAATAATTCACAATAAAAAGAAATAACGATGGTTAATGACCTTGGTTTCACGAACTTCATACAAAAACAACATGCCATACGTTTCAACCGCTCAGCTGACGCGTGTCAAAAGTAGGCAGCTGGACTATTCCTATCGTCTAGGGCTGGTGTGTTAACAAACAACGATTTATTAGCAGAACTTGATAAATGCACCCATTCATCAAATGTGTTATAACTGAAATGGATTCATCCTGTTTACGGGTATAAAAACTCAGATTTTGTAAGTGATATCACTGATCTGATCAGTGTCTACTGCCAAGTATTTCTTTGATTCCAGCATCCTACAGGGGCATGGCTAAGAATGAGTCCAGCCTCATATTTACACTTGTTGTATTTCCAGTGGAAGTCACATCTTCTACTCAAATACCAAATGGAAAGGTGTGTCTTTCAAAAATATTTGTCGATTTGATCTGTAAGATGTCTGGATCAGTGGCAGCGAGATATCATAATAATTTCATTCTCCACTCTGGCTGCTGATAACAGAGAAAAACAGATAAATTTTACTGAAACCTGGAGAATACTGGAAACCGTTGAAAGCACAACAAAAGTAAAGGGAGCTTTTCGACGGCAGACATCATATGCCAATATACGCTGTTGAAGACAAAGTCACGTATGGAATGAAATTGTAGGAAAGACACACGGAAGCGGACAAGCCAAACTCCAAAATGGTTTTGACCAAGAACAGTTAAAAATGAACTCGGCAAAGGAACACACAAGCTTTGTGGTCAATCTTCAATGCTTCATCAAATCTAAAGCCCATCGTCGAAACATTGCATCTGCCCGTGAAGAACAGGAAGACTGCTGACACTGGGGCTGATGTGATGATCACGACAGTCTCAACTTCCCAAGTATGGCATGAGCCTTAAACCCCCCCCCCCCCACCTCTCCAATTTCAAATGGCATAAAGAACATGCTTTTCTCTTCACATCATTTTATCATCTGTTCCCGAGGGCCATGCGACCAATGACATTCTCTACCTTTTCTGGCCCAGTTAGGACCAAATCTATGACACCCAACAGGAACTGACCTGGCCGAGCTATCTCATTCTACATGTATTAGTCTTCTTATCTTCACATACAAACACATATTCATACACACCGGGACACACAGAAAATTTACACGTATAGGTAAATATTACGATAAAAGCAACAAATAAACAGATGTAAATCAACAAATAAAATACGCAAAACAGGCAAAAAACAACAACAACAACAACAAAAAAAAACATATTTGTATAAATTTGGCACAGGCCTCCGCAACAGAAATAAATATATAGGTATTTTAAAATGTAGATTAAAACAGCAAATGAAGAAGTGGAGGCTGAAACGGGAGAGGACGGGAAAAACAGAAAGGAAAAGAGAAGAGGAAGAGAACAAACAACAACCATGTCAGTAGTATTGTTACACGAGCCTTCCTTTGTCGTTCTTATTTCTCTCTTAGTCTGGTTTAAATCTCTCAAATTGCGGGTGATTAAACTGCTCTGTAAAATACATTTCCTTATTTATTGGCTACATAAATTTACACATTCTGTTTGTAGTTGTAGGACATGTATTTGGTCGAGGGAAAGATTTATTTCAATGTACATGTACATAATATTTATTCTAGGGGGGGCGTTTGCAATGAAGCAAAGGTTCCGGGGGGAACGTTTACTTCATAGTATCTGGTCCGGGCGGTAAAGTGCTATGAAGTATTCGTTGCCCCGGATCTTTTACTTCATAGCAAACGTTCCCCCCGACGAAGTACAACCCCACCCCCCAAAAAAACACCCAAAAAACGATATTTTCAAAAAAAAAACTGTCAAGAATCGTTTTTATGGTGAGATTTCATCGAGTTTTCAAGACTTCATGTGAAAATTATTAAAAAATTTTCATTTCGAGCGAAATGCAAGGGGGGACTTTTACTATGAAGTATTTGTTCCAGGTGACCTTTTACTATGAAGTACTTGTTCCGGGGGAACGTCCACTACGGATTACCATTAATTTTTATACTTCTTCATACCTGCACCGACCGGGCATGGAACCATGTAGGCCCTACCCTCGGCATGAGAGGCGAGCACCTTGCCTCTAGACCAACGTGTCCCCTCTATGAGAGAAAAACATGGGCGGATCTGTCTTTATAGAACCTATATCAGAGAGAGTGAGGAAGAGAGAGAGAGAGGGGGGGCAGAAGTATGTTTACACAGGGCAGTGTTGGGTGCCTCAGCCAGTCCTGGATAAAATTGCTCGCTATACAGCGTCAAAATTGGGGAAAAAGAAAAAGTTGAATTTAGCGAAACCCTGCGTGAGAAATAAGACCCAAACGATACAAAGCAAACTAAAGAGAAGACACAAGGAGAGAGAGAAATAGAGAGAGAGAGAGAGATAGAGTCAGAGAGATAGACAGAGAGATAGAAGAGAGAGAGAGAGAGATAGAAGAGAGAGAGAGAGAAAGAAGAGAGAGATAGATAAAATGACTTCGAGCTTCCATGCATTTGGCAGACGGGCGTGCTTTTTGTGCTGCTAACGAAGCAAGAACTCGCAGATAAGTAAGACATGTACATCCAGTTTCGCTTCGATTCTATACCTTTCCTGTTGAAATGTTTCATTGTTCGATTGTTTTCTTTCTTTCTCTTTTTTTTTTTGTTTTCACTTGAAAAAGGCGAAAGCCGAAAATTATTTTGTGTATTTTCTGTCTTCTCTATAGTTTGCTTTGTATCGTTTGGGTTTTATTTCTCACGCTGGGTTTCGCTACATACAACATTTTCTTTTTGACCAATTTTGACATTGCTTATGGCCCTGCTGCGACCCCACAGTTTTTCTGTGGTATTTATAATATTTCGTCACTATACAGCGGTATGCAGAAAGGGGCTGTTTCAAGCTGTATTATTTTATAGGCCTAATAACGTCAACAACATTGTGCACAGTATTCCCTATAAGTTTTCAGACAGCTATGCCAGTGGACAATTTTCATACTTAGCCTCACATTTGTGGGCGGATCTGACACAACTAGGTTACAGGTGAAATTTCTATACATGTTCAAAAATCAGAATGAAATAATTATTTCTAAGATGAGTTAGAGCAAAATATTGTATCTGAATGCAGAAAAATGGCTAGTCTTTCATTTTACAAATGTATATATATATATGCAAATCTCAATTTCCATTGAAAATTTTCCCTTTTTGGTGGTTTTTTACCCCCAGGAATTTGGTATTTCACCTCAGGCCCGATTTCGTCATATATACTCACATTTGTATAGTGTAACTTAACATGGCTTAGAATGTTCCATAACTTGATAATTAACAATTGTTAAACAAAGAAATATCTTTATTCGCGGAAATTCTACCAGCAAAAAATAATTTCCATAACGTAATAGGACAAAGTAAACGCACACGCAAAAGTTCATTGAAAGTAGGCCTTATGCTGATACAAAAACGCAATTTACGGAACACAATTTATCATTGGTTAAACTCAATTTCTTATGACCCCCCCCCCCCCCCCCCCCCAAATAAGGCCATGCTCAATTTGAAACCAATAACTCTTCGTCTCTCTCACTGTTGCTGTGGCATCTACTCTCTGCCGTAACAAATGTAGTATCTAACCAGACAAGGCAGACATCGCATCTGGGCTGCGCTCTTCCGTTCGCTGTTTCACATGAAACACGTACATGTCTTTCCCTCTTGGGAAGCCTATTACTTTGTAACAAGGGTTTCTCGACGAAAGTTTGTGATCTGCGTGAGTGAGGGGAGTAGCATCGGTAAGTTTGCTTGAAGGTGACCAAACACATATGAGATCTGAGAATTTGTTATAACTGAACAACAACTACAACAACAACGACAGCAATAACCACAACAACAAAAAAAGAATGGTCTAATTTGGTGAGAATACCCATATTCACGATTGCTACAATTGAATTATTTGTGTACGTAATATTTACCATATCTGTGAATAAAAATGAGGACAAGAGGAAGAAGAATGACATGGTAGTGACAAGGTGGTCTAGAGGCAAGGTGCTCGCCTCTCATGCCAAGGGTCCCGGGTTCTAAACCCGGGCAGTGCAGGCATGTTGGAAATTGGATTTTTCTCATATTTTCAAGTCCCTGGTCCTATTGGGGGGTAGGATCGAGTACCTAGTCTTCTCGGATAAGGACGAAAAAATTCGGAGGGCCCGTGTGCACGTTGCGCACGTTAAAGATACCTTGGCAGTTGGAAATCGTAAAGAGCAGGCCGAAAGGCCGCTACCCGGGCAAAATTGAAAATTGAAATTAATAGATTAAAAGTTATCCATATCACCCCCACCCCCCCCCCCCACCACCAGCAACAACAAAATCATATATATATTGTTATTAATAAATATTCAAATATTATTTGAGTTGTGTGTTGTGTGAACTGATGTGAGTTGTGAACTGCTGTGAGTTGTGAACTGTTGCGAGTTGTGAACTGCGCCTAACAGGCTGCGTTACAATTTGCTCTGAGATAGAGAGAGAGAGTGAGCGAGACAGGGAGAGAGAAAGAAGCAGTGCAGTGTGTTGAGCGCTTCGCAGGCAGCTCCATTCTGCTCTGTGGTTGACATGTTGTTTCTGTAAAGCGCATAGAGCATTTTAAATGGATATGTGCTATATAAATGCTATACATTATTATTATTATTATTAAATCCGGTGGCGTCTTTTTTTGCAAGCGAAAGTTTAATAATACGCGGACATTCTACTGATTCTAAACTGCTGAAAACTGTGAGAGGCCCATTAGTGTGTGGTCCGTTTTATCATCAACTTGGATCATTTCCGGTAGAGCGAAGGAAACCCTTCTTACTCGAAACGACAACACGAAATGTCGATTTTCAAGGTTTGACGGTACGTTTATGCACAGGCAAAGTATATTACTCTTGTACTTTTGTAATCTCGCCGGAAGATTTAGTTGCAAGACTGAAGTAACATAGAAATGCAGCAAAAATCATTCCCATCCCTGCACCCACTTGACAGCCGCCGCCGCCATGTCATCCGCCCCTGACCTCGATTTCGACTGCAGCTTTCGGTTAGACGGTTACTGAAGGAAAGAATGGAACGAAACCGAATACACAAATACTGGCAATGATGGAACATCCATTGCAAATTCGGCACTTTTCGACGAGAAATTTGCTACCTATGTTTGATTTCGAAGTAACATGTAAGGTTCTAAAGACTTTAGTTTAGCGTCTTTCTGGTATTTTATGCATGGGTATAATCTTTCCCCTGCTAAAGTTGTTGCCTAGGGACCCAGGCTATACAATATATGCCATCCGCATTTAATCCCAGGAGTAGCCTGGTGTATTAGCGTATAGGCCTACAGTGTGACCCACCGTAAAAGGGTGCTTTATCAGACTGATTGATTTTATGTATATGCTTCATTACCCAGGGACTGCTGATGTGATAAATGGACACCCCCCCCCCCATCCCCCCCACCTTATTGTTATTCAATCTAGACTAGATCTATAGTCAGTGTCTTAGCCATTGGGATGAAGATTATAAGAAAAGAAATCTTAAGTTTGTCACAAATATTTTTTGTTGTTTTTGTGTTCCTGTGGCCTGATAATCAATGACCACAGTTACATAAGGTACTGACAGAGTTTGTCTTTATCATTTATATTTAAATGAACATGATACCCGCATGAATGAATTCTCTATTTTATATCTTTTCCAGTTGAATTTGATGGGCTAATCAGTAATCTGACCTGCAGCAATGTAGGGGCCTCAAACATCTCACAGTCTGGGCTGACATTTGTGGCTTTGCATTTAAAGGAATATTATTTATAGTGACCAGACTCATGTGCTATTTGTGGTGAGTTACACTGAACACAGTTTTATTAAAAAATATCTATGTGCACGGCTTTCATTACTTAAATTGCATCTTATGACTATGAGATTGATTTCAGGCATCTGGCGATTGTTGTAATTTAACTTAAAGTACTTAAAGTTCCTCTTGATGAGAGCTTGCTGACTAAAAATGAGTTTTGACAAAATGTATAAATAGACTGCTCTAGCAGCATTAGAAAGCATTGCAGTACATCATGACTCTACTGTAGATTCTAAAATGTGAGCTTTACGGTCAAATCTTTTCTTTTACGGTACTATTGCTCTATATACTGCTCTATAATGTTTAAATTTTTTTGTTTGAACTTTTGTAGAATTTGGGGTGAGTATGAATGGATAATTCATATGGATGGATAAGTCCTGCTTGAAACAGAAAAGATAACTCAGATTGTTACAATACTTACAGCTACACTTAACTTTACTTCTTTGCAAGAATCTTAAATTTGCACATTTTTTTGCTTGTTTGTTTGTTGAATCTGTATTTGCAAGAGAGTGACTTGTTTTGAAAATGCCTCTGAAAAAGTGGGTAGTTGGTGAGATAAGGACTCTAAGGAGAGCACCCCTCAGTAACATGCCACTAAAGGACTGTAAACGGAACATCGTTGCGGACTCCATTTTCAATGACAAGACCAAACCTTAAACTTCAGGTTTCAATTCAGTTTGACGAGCAGTGAATGTTTTCTTAAAGGCAGTAGGAATTTGTAGCTTTTTTTTTTTTTTTCAGCACACAAGTTGCTCTTGTAATATTGTTAATTTGTTGTCACCAACATTTTGTCTTGTTTTGTTTGGAAATGGATTAATGTTTCAGTATGTTGTACAGCGTAATTAATATTTTTAAAATTTCTTTCTTTCCTTCTTTTTTTTTTGTTTCAGAATGAAGAGAAAGTATCAACAAAGATTTTGCATCAGCTGTGCAATTTGTTCAGTACTGGGGGGTCCAGTTTCTGAAATGTAAATATTCTTTTTTTTCTATGTGATGCTAAATGAAAATTCTTGGAACCAGCTGTAAACTTGTGCACTAGATTCAAATACAATGGCTGATAATTTTCCTGACGTCCCAATGTTTTTCATCTTATCAAGCCATGGAGTGGAGGATCGGATGTTGAACAACTCTTGGAAAGTTCCAAACAACTGAACTGCCAGTCTGCAAACATATAAACTGGACATTCTGGAAGAAGCTTTGGGAGTTTGCTCAGAGGAAGCATCCATTTCCACATGGACATCGGTTCAGTGAATCAGCGGAGGCCTGATTATGTTTCTTTTTCAATTGGCCCAGGGATATTTCTAACCTGAAATTAGTCTTGCATTTATGTTGGAGACTTATATGTCTTTGTGTGTTTCTTGACTGGACTGTTGTTTTATCCATCTCTATCATTACCTCGGCTTAAATTTATAGTGCTTGAGAAAGTTGATAGTGCTTCAACAAATCAGTGATATTGGTATAAAGTAAATCACACTAATCACCTTGATTGGTATAGTTTTTCAAAACCTCTCTCTTTGGCTTCAGTTGACATCCTTATTATCACTTTTATTATAACTTTAGCATTGGTAGCACATGTAGTTGATTTAAATTTCAAATTGCCATAATTCAGCATAAACTCAATTGTGTTCTTAAGACTTTTGTTTATTGGTTACTAGTGGGTTCACCCTATCGGGGCTTTTGTGTTAGCCATGGATTATACTATGGACACATTAAGTATGGAAAAACTTCAGCCTGGTGATGTCAATTACACGCCTCATGACTCAGGGCATGGTCCTGTAGCAATACAGCATGGCCAGCAGTTTGACCCTGTGCACCAAGATGGACCAGATGCCCAGCAGTATTCTAGTCAGACTACCTTACCAAGGACCTCCTCCCCCATGGATTTGGTTCAAGCTGACACACAAAATCTAGCAGTTGATCGCTCAGCACCTGAGTTGCATTCTGGGTATAGAATGGAATCGTATGTTACGGAGGATAAAATGAGAGAAATTAGAGAATCCGTCCCCATATGCAGGCCAGGTGATTACATAGACGGCAGCAATAGTCTGGCAACTTCAGCCGAGATGGGACAACAGCAGCTGCCAGAGAGATCAGGATTTTATTATGGGGATCTCAGAGGCACTGCAGAAAGTATGGAAATTGACCACCAGCATCCGTCATCTGTTTACAGTGAAACAGATTCAGGACGTATCACATCCATGGAAGTAGAGAATAAAGTTGCCAGAGGGGATGTGACTCAGGGCAGCTATGAGCCAGTTGTATCTGACTTCCTGCCTGAAACACCACATACAAGAGAGACTCACCATATAGATATTCCCAATGACAGAAAGTCACACTACACGGAAGCTCCACAAGAAAATTCATATCCAGGAAACTCTCAGCATTTAGAAAGTTCACATCTGGCACCTACATTGCCAGACAATATTCAGACTGGCCCCAACTATCCGCAGGAGCTCCAGAACAGACTGGAAGGGCCTACAGATATATTACCGACAGGAAATCCACAGTACCATAGTCATTCTATGAGTTTTGACAGTGGTATGCAAGGAGTATACAGAAATACTGTGGGTTCCAATATGTCAGGAGACAGAAGTAGTGAACTGGCTCAAAGTTTGGAGGCAGCTGATGCAGTTGCAGCCTTAGCATCACAGTCTTTTGAAGGTTCAGAAACTGCCACAGTTGGTGGAGAATCCAAGGTACAAGATCACATTGATCATGTGATATGTCCAGTATCTGAAGGTGAATTGGAGAGACAAGTCTCAGATGGCACAAATGTCATCTCCAGAGCTGAGGAGTTGGAGACAAGGGGAAATAAGGGAGATTTTCCTGTCACTGAGCAAGAGAAATATGGCCCTGTCCGTCCAAGTCCATCAGAAAATGTCAGCGATGTCCGCGCAATGGAGATACGGGTAGAAGATGGCGTGGTGGAACAAAATGATGAGAAGACGAATTTGAAAATGTCAACTGAGGGTGGACAAGAGGCTGGTATGGGGAAAGAAACTCAAGATGAGAATGTTGATAAAGATAACGATAAGGATGTTGGTCAGAAAAGAGTAGAGTCCTCTGTTGCAGCTGATGAGACAAGAAATCAGACACAACAGCCAGAGGAAGATGATGATGATGCAACCAGGTCACCTCAACCCCTTCCAGTTCCTGCTCCTGGCAAGGTTGGTGACGCTGTTGAAGGTGAGTCAGAATCACTGAAATCCATGAAATCCTCGGCAATGTCCCGTGTAGGGACCAGGAAAAGGTTCAAATGCACAATGTGCAAAAAGTCATTTAGGTTGAAGAGAGAATTAAGCAAACACATGAAAACGCATAGCAAAGCAAGTAAAAAATTTCCATGTAATGAATGTAGCTCCAGCTTTAACACCAAGGCATTGCTGAATAAACACCAGAAAATTCACAAGACAAAACATTACACCTGCCCAGAATGCCCCACCACATGCCGCAGTTATGCAGATTTAAAAGACCATCGACGCATTCATTCAAATATTCGAGCTTTCTCCTGCACAGAGTGCTCGTACACTGCCAAACGTCAGAAAGACCTGACCAAGCATATGCTTGTACATTCTGAATCTAAGGTCCATAACTGTCAGTTCTGTAAATTTTCTTCCAAACGCAAGTACAGTCTACAAAGACACATGAAGACCTCTCACTCGACAGCACAAATTTATGAATGTACAATCTGCAGTTTTAAGACCAGTGCTGTGGACAGTTTTAAAGTCCATGTCGCTATGCATGCTGCCATGCGCACAACTTCTTGTCTGATTTGTGGAGCTGTAATCAAAAAAAGGCCCAACTTGATAGAACATCTACTGAGTCACAGCAATGATCCAGACACAACATGTAAGGAATGTGATGAAACTTTTACCTCCAGCCATGAGTATATACTTCATCTGCTGAGTCACAAAGACCTGACCAATATGGAAGGTAATCAAGGCTCTGCATTTGACGTGAATTCCTCATCTCTCCTCAATGGTGGCAGTGATTCTGCTTCTGGCGCTTTTGGCTTTATGGCAAGGAAAAACAAGATGACGATGGACACGCCAACAATGGAAGCCAAGATTTCTCAAATGTCCAGTGTGGCTTCACGGTTGGCAGACATGACCAAAGTGGTGTCACTGCTAAATGAAAAACCCAAAGTGTTCCTTCAGTTGGGAGAAATTTCCAATCTGGCAACAGAGCTGGCTGTTTTGTCTGGCAATGTTCTGCAGTCATACAAGAATACATACAACATTTCCACCACCAACAGCAAAATCAAAGCTCCATCCACCTCCAGTGATGTGATGGATGATTCTTCCTTCATGGTTGATGAGCCCAGCATGTCCTCAGTGATGAATCCAGCCAGCACACCCATAAAACAGGAACTTCAGGATAGTGTGTTTGGAGCAGCAGATGCCGGCATGCAGATCCAGGTAGATTTTAATGGAGACCCTATCTCCTGTGTACAGAAGGAAGACTCGTACAGCCCAAGAGGGACTTCTAAATCCAAGGGCGACAAGCAATTGAAATGTCCTCGTTGTAATTTAATGTTCACAGATACCCGCAGCTTGAAACGTCACATGATGGCCCATGATGATGTACGACCTTATGCATGTGAAAAATGTGGGCAATCATTCAGGAGAAATGAGCATTTAAAAAAGCATATGGTGACTCATTCTGATGAGAGGCCATACGTCTGCAAGGAATGTACATATGCAGCAAAAACAGAACATCGATTAAAAATTCACATGCTGTGTCACTCTCAGACCAAAGCTTTTGCCTGTCAGCATTGTAACTACACTGCTCGGACCAACTATGAGCTCAATCATCACATGAAGAAGCATGAACCGAGAACATGTTCACAATGTAGTTTTGTATGTTACTCGCGCGGGGAGATGAAGAAACACGTCTTTACTCATTCCAGCTTTGACTGTAATGAATGTGAGTTCACCACCAATGACAGAAGTGACTACACCAAACACATGAAGAAACATTCTCTTGTACAGCATCTGTGTTGTGAGTTATGTGGCTACTCTTGCGATACAATGAAGAAATTCAAATATCACAAACTTCGACATGAAAACAAAACCCCTTTTCAGTGTCCTGACTGTGATTACAAATGCAGCTCTAGGGCCAGCTATGACTGCCACCGCTTGAAACATGCAGGACTTAAACCTTATCTTTGCTCCTTCTGTGGTGCAGCCTTCAGGAAAACCTCCCACTTAAACCAGCATTTGCTGATCCATAAAGATGAGAAAGCTTTCAAGTGTAGTGTGTGTGGCTATGCATGTCGCACCAAACACAACCTCAAGGAACATGAGATGACCCACTCCGGAGAGAAACCATTTTCCTGCAAGTATTGTAGCTTTTCCTGCCGCAGAAACAAAGCTTTGCAGCTGCACATGTTGAAACATGAGAATCAGGGCATGATGCTGCCCCCAGTTCAAATGCCCCCCATGCACATGGCACCCATGCAGATGCCCTTGCAAATGCCAATGATGCACACAGGACTTTGAGACATATTTCTTCCATCATAACTTCATAAAGAAATTTATTCCCACCATTTGTCAGGTGATATTCTCATCATATTAGGTTAAAAACAAATCTGTCTGCTCTTGTCAGCTTTTTGAAGGAAGGAAAGGAGAAAAAAATTAACGTATACAGGGGATTTCACTTGAGATGAATTCGCATGAGTTGAACTTCTCTTGAGTTGCTCTTTTTGTGGAACTGGCACAGCCACATCATATTTTGTATCAAAATAAAATGGCTGTTTTGACTTTAGCTTAAGCTTTGCAGTGCCCGTGTTGACTTTGATTTCTGGTCCGGTCTCTTATTCCAAATCTTTAACTCGAAACGGATGAGTTGATCTGGATTATCTGACCAGTGAAATTTGGTCAGCATCCTTTCCAGTTGGCAAGGCAATGTATACATTACAGCACGCAGTCAGGCTAAGCAAGTCTTGTTCTTTCCATGGAGGGTCTTTGCCTCCAAGGTCTCTCTTGGTTTTGACACAGTCATGCAGGAAGTGGGTCCACATAGGTGGATACGACTGCACACACAAGGTGTCGTTGACAATGAACCTCCCTCTCAGCCTTTCTTCCACACATCCTTCAAAAATACCACCACCCAACTCCAAACACATGGGAATGCCGATAGGCTACTGCAGAGCAAGCCTAGAGGCCCATGGTCAAGCCAGCGGCATGCGGGTGTTTTGACTGGCAGTTATTTTAAACAAAGATTTGTCAATGGTTTTATGAGTGGCAAGCCAAGATTAGAAACTGTAGTGCACTCACCATTGCAGTCAGCTTGAATACGTTTCACTGATTCCTCCCCCCCTTTTAAATGTAAGGCTAGTGGTTACATCCTCTGGACATCAGGCCGACGAGGGATGAAATGAATAACATGTGTTGATCTTTTTTTTTTTATCCCCCGATGTCATCAACTCAAGCATAGTTAGTTTGTTGCAGAGTTATTAAGTTGCCGAAGTTGAAAGTGTATCATTATGAGGCGGCTGTCTTTTGAAGTGAGTGTTATGACAGGGATCAAATTTTATGCTTTCAGCAAACAGCTCAAAAGTAACGCCTGTTGGCATACCTCCTCTATAAATGACTGAAATATCAATTGAAACACTAAAGTTTCTGAACATTCTGTGATGCCGACTGTTAAGATTATCTCAGCATTTGCTGCAGTTTAAATTTTTGTGTCTCATCATGGAGAACAAAAATCACCTTGGTATCATCCTTTAACAGGGACCATGGATATGTTGTATGTATTACATACAGATGGTCAGTCGGCTATTGGAACCTCGTTTAAACTTGCCTTTGAGCATGTTATTCAGGGATTGTGGTCTAATTACAAAGCCAAGTAGAGAAACAACCGAGTTGTGGTCACTGCTCAGCCAAAGCTTTCCATTTAAAGTACCACAGTCCCATAGCAACATCCTTTGAGTTCAGTTTTAACAAGACTCCAACAGCTGACAGACCATATACATGTAACATAAAGAAATGTATTGTAAACATATAGGCCTATATATTCGCCACTATTCTGCAAGGCTCCCGTAACTAACATTTTGAAAAGTTTACAGGAGAGCCAAAAAACTGATTTTCTTTCACTTATTAATGCCAGCAAATTCTAAAGATAGTGGACTTCATTATTTATAGAATTGAGTCACGAGCTTTTGACACAAGGTATGCCATTGATTTTCAGACCCAAAGAACGAAAAAAGTGATTTTGGCCAAAAATGTTAGTACGGGAGTCTTACAGCGACGATATGTGATGCATCATGGCGGTTCGGTCCACAAGGTACATTTTAGGTAATTGATATCAAGTGAAAGAGAACTCTTTTCCCTTGGATTTGATGCCAGATTAATTGAATTCTGAACATTTTTAGACCATGCTATAAGCAATTGAAGTTGATGACTATCACTTTTTTCTTAATTAGGACATAAAGTTTTGAGAAGAGTTCGTTTGGGCAATTACTCAATAACTAGGCCTGTACCTTCTGGACCGAACCACCGCGTTGCGTCACGTATTTTTTTTTTATTTATAGAGTTTCAGATGACTTGCCCTTTGAGGTGTTCTTCATTGAACTGGTCATATAATTAGAAGGACTGAGGTTGGTTGTTTTTTTGAAATGGCCAGAATGTGTTTTCCTTGACCCTGACAACATTTTAATCAATGATCCAGGGATTTTGTTTGTTGTAGAGACAAAAAGGATTTTTGCAAGAAAGATTGAAATGACTGCAAAACTGGTGAGGCTGGTGAAAGCAATTTTTTTTTGCATTTAGTATGGAAACTGAACAGAACTTTGCATGCACAACTGTGTCCATTAGCCTCACATAATACATGTTCAGAATCATGATTCTTGGTTTGGAAAAATGACATTTCCTGAGTCTTTATATTACCTTGTACGTTTCGTATCGTCAATCGGCTGTAGAAACCTCATTAAAATTAAACTCAAAAGCTAGTTTTAACGAGGTTCCAGCAGTGGACTGATGATATGTGCCCTGTTTGTTGGTTGTTGTTTTTTTTCCTTCTTAAACAGCAAACCAGTCATTCAATGTTACTGGAGGTGATATGGACATTTTGGAAAGTAGAAAGGCATTTTTTATTGATCGTTTATTTTTTTGGTAATATGGTATGTTAATATTTGTGTTTATTACTTCAGATACATGTACACATGTACATGCCTCGGTTAATTTGTCATATTGATGTTCAAGTAAGTGCCCGTATTGCAGGTCGGCATGAGTTATCATCTTTCACCGAGGTGATGTTTTGTAAAGATAAATTTTCCTCCCAAATGCAATGTTGAAATGAAATAACAAAATATCGAAGCAATTTTAATCCATTTGTATTAAGCCATTAATGAACCAGATATGTGTAAAAGTTTATGAAAAAAATTATTACTGGTGTTTATGACAGTCATCACGGGCATTTCATTTACTAATGTGTTGCCTTTGCATTATTCACATTTCTGGCTTGCATTTATACATATGTTTATTTGAACTATTGTAAATAAAGAGAACATTCGAGATTGTCTGATAATGATATTTCTAGGTAGAAGAGAGCTTGAGATTATCTGATATTTCTAGATATTTTTAGTTAGAAGAAAGATTGTCTGACATGTCTTGTGAGAAGAAAACTTGAATTTGTACACATATTGTATCAAGAGGTGTCTGTTCTTTCATCTTTGACTGTTTTGGGGAATGGTAAGGAAAGTATGGTGGGGTTGTGAATTTGGTTCAAATGGCACTTCATGGTATATTGCAGTAGGGCATAAATAATTGTTGTGATTTGAGTTTCCAGTATAATCGCCCCAATATCAGTTTGGTATAATTTTTATATTTATTACAGAAGAAGATGATTGTACCAGTAGTTCATTTCTGTTGTTTGTAAACAGTGTTGAAGCACTCAGTCGCTCATTTCATAAGTAGCTGAGACTGTAATTTCATTTATGTTTCCATTTTACTTCCAGCATAATTTATTGTCAGTCAGTGGTTGGAACTTCATCAGAACTAGCCTTTGAAATTAGTTTTAAGGAGATTCCAACAGCCAAATCTTGATATAATATTAGAAAATATGATAACTCTCTGCTCTAAAAGCCTTGTGTCCTAGCCCTATTTTTTTGTTTAACGGTAGTTTGCATGACTTCACTGATGTATTTATCTCATGATATTGAGTAGTTCTTCACTCCTTCTTAATCCGTCAGATTCCATGTTTAATGAGAGAATGAAACTTTTCATTGTGGGTTTTTTAAACCCTGGTTTGTCACACCACTTTCAAGAAAAATTTTACAGATATATCATGCCGGGAGGTTTGGTTGTACCAACATAACTCTTCTACCCTTTGCTTGGCTTAAATAGAATTGACACCCTGGCTAGCAGGAGCCAATATCTAGACCCAGCCAAATAATCTGTAAATTGTTAACTCATAACTGCTGTCCTGGGGTAAAGAATTTATGTGTAATGTACTTGTCTTATTTGGAAGTACAACTTACAGAATATGAATGAACGTTGGCGGGAAAATCGGGCATGCTGGGAATTTTAATTGCAATCCTCATGTCCTGCTGGTAATTTGTTTCAGAGAATATTAATATATCTTTGTGTTGGGTGAAGTGTTTGCAATTTTTTCTTTGTTTCCATGGACAACTGCTTTCAGGATGAGGTAATTTGATTTCACTCTCACCCATCCATTAGAGTTATTGTACACAACAAATTTCTCTATGTCATCGATTTGTACATGGATCAGAACTGTTATATTTTTTAAAACGTGTATGTGTGTGCGTGCAGTTTGCAGTATTAGTAGACGTTGTGGAGTTATCACTCTGTCCTCCTGGCATTGTGGAGTGCCAAATAGATTGGTACTTAAATGTGGGATGGAAGGATGCTTCGGTGTTTGCTTCTCCAGAGAATTGCTTTTATATTTTTTACTGCATATTTCATCTGGGAATTTGGATCTTTCAGTGTGTGTGTTATCCAAGATGAGGAGTTTCAGTTAATGGATTATTGATCTGTATTGATTAATCTTCAGATGCAGCTTTAAACATTGAAAATAAGTGTATATAAATGTGATTAATGTACTTTAATACAAGAGTTATAAATTCGATGCGTTTCAAATTCCTTCAGAAGTGGAGAGATATGTGTGTGTGCTGCTGTGTGATGAAATGATAGGAGAGATTTTGTTCATAGAATAATTTGTACAGAACTTTTATATAATTATTTTATTTCAGTATTAGAGTTACAGCAAAGATATCAGAATATCATCACAAAATGGGACAGCTGAGGCTTTTTGCATTCACTTGTTTCACACATGCCACCTAGTGGAAACTGTGTTGGAGACATTAACAATGGTGTATTGTACAAAGCTGAATAGAGAAGTACCTTTTGTGTTCACTATTCAGCTATCATTCTAGGCCTTGGTAGATGGAGCTTACTTTGGTATTGTAATTTCAGTAACTGTAGCAAAATCTGACCATTTTCTTTCTATTGGGTTATGATAGCATTGTAATGAGATCATATTATCAACTTACCATTACACGAAGTACTCTTTTTATGCAATAAGTCAAAGTCCCTGCCCACAATCAGTGAGCCATGTGTGCATGCTATTTTCAGAGGTGTGAAGAAGGGGTTGTCCTGGTTTATCTCATTCTATTGTCTTTGATTAGAGTTATTAATAGTAAACATAATTACATGATGAAGAGATTATTAACAGGTGATATAACATTCTTCGAGAATGCTGGTAGTAAAAGTCTTTGAGTGGCATCGAAATGAATTTATTTATTTTGAAATTCACACATGACCACTTGAGGTGTTTGTTGAATCGAATTTCACACCTGGGGACAAATCTATTTAGTTACACCTGGGGACAGATCTATTTAGTTAGAGCTGGGGTCAATTCTGTTTAGTTAGATAGAGCTGGGGACAATTCTATTTAGTTATAGCTGGCGACAATTCTATTTAGTTACAGCTGGGGACAATTTTAGTTAGTTACTGTACAGCTGGGGACAAGTTTATTTAGTTACAGCTGGGGACAGTTCTGTTTAGTTAAAGCTGGGGAGAATTCTATTTAATTACAGCTGGGGACAGGTTGTTAACTACAGCTGGGGAGGATTTTATTAAGTTACAGCTGGGGATAATTCTATTAACATGTAGTTACAGCTGGGGACAAATGTGTTTGATAGTTAGGTATAATTCTATTTAGTTACAGTTGGGTACAATTCTATTTAGTTACAGTTGGGTACAATTCTATTTAGTTACAGCTGGAGGCAATTCTGTTCAGTTACAGTTGGGTACAATTCTATTTAGTTGCAGCTGGAGACAATTCTGTTTAGTTACGGCTGGAGAACAAGGAGTTTTTAGGTCTTCAGGACATTTTGTTGCATGGATGTATTTTCTTGTTTCATTAGTTTTGTTGTCCATGTAAAGTGTGTTAAGTAAAATGAAGATGCAAAAATGGCAAAATTTGTGTCAGTTGCCTGTAACCTGACTATGCAAGGGAGACAATCACTGTTTTAACTGCAGAAAAGAAACTTTGATAATAGTTACTGCATTTACTGTTTTATGTTTTTAATTTTCTGGGATTTGTTTCTAGTTACTCTTTGCAGTTTTGTAGATTTTATAGGCTCAAGATTTAGGTTTGGATTCATTTTATCAGGTTATGTTATTCCTTTTTTTCTTGGTGAAGCTCTTAGTTCCTTTGAGGTTGATGTTCATACAGTTAGGAGATTCATGCTTTTCTGTTGTATGTCCTACCCATTGAGGCATAACACTGTTGCATGTTTCATTTCAAATTTATGCATTATGCAGTTTGTATGGGATAGGGAAAGAAGGAATAATAATAAATAATAATTGAAACTGTTTCTCATTTGTGAATAATTTGTATCAGATAATTGTGGTTGCATAAAAATATTAAAAGAATAAAACTTATGTATAACAATTCACAATTTGTGTGGTGATGTTTGTGATTGGGTCTGTCTGTATTATTCTCTTGGTTTATGTTGAAAGTGTACTGATGATTACAAGTGCATAGATACGATGGAAGAAGTTCACAAGTAATATCAATACCATAACTTTTTCTTAAATTTTCAATTACAGAATTCTGAAACTGGAAAGTAGGGCAATTCATGATCGAAGGGAAATAACTAATACAATTCTTGGTCGCCTCATAATTATTTTGGTTATCTCCCATTAGGCCATTACCCACGAGCTCTTTTCCCGGGGGTATCTTGGTTTCCGGAGAGCCCAATGCAGGTTGACATAAGACTGTCGTTGAACGCAAGTAAACTATTTGGTGTATCTCTAACTATACTGTATCATGATGTGCTCCCAGCGCAAATAGGAAAGTACAATGTGGACTGAAAAAAAAAAGTCGCTTTATGAATGAAAAAAGAACAAGGACATATGATGAGAGTGAGGTGAGAGGCAACCACAGAGAAATGAATAGATCTCGATAGATAACACTGCTTGATTGTGGAGAGAATACAAGGCCGAAGGGAACTAACAAGTAAATTTCATAGTAGTTTCATATGGGGGTATATATATTGGTTATTTCCCTCCACCGCTTTCCTGTTCCTTTTTCATTTTGCTTCCAGAAATGGAAATTCATGTGGGTTTATACACATTATCACTGTCTCTGAGGTTTTCAGGTCCAAATAAACAGAATAAGTTTCCAAAGCAGGTAAAAGAAAATTGCAAAAAATAATATATATATATACATGTATTTAAAAAAAAATTTGACATAAGCAAGAACAGAGAAAAGAGAGAGAAAGAGAAACAGAGAGAGAGAATTTTCTCAATTGTGGAGCTACAATCTGAATAAGAAAAAGACTTCTAATACTACCACATACACAAGTGTCTTGCTTGCACTTCCAATTGAAACTGAATTTCACTCAGATAATTTTGAATTGTACAAGCACACAAACTAAGCATACACACAAGATAAACATGGGTAACCTCTTGATATCTGCTATTTATTATGTTGAGTCTGAGAATGGACACACATGACTGCTTAAGCTTGCAGAAATATCCGGTACCAATATCTTCTGTCTGTGTGTCACCACAAAATCCACATGCAAAAAATGATAAAGTATTCTTCTGTTGTCAGATGAGAGATGAGATTAAAAAAAAACAACAACCCCAAAAAAACAAACAAATATATAATAGAAAAAACAACCTCATTTACACTCCCCTAATAAAAGCTATCACAAACCAGAAAAACCCCAGCATTATACTGTGGGAGACAGGGCCATTTATGTCATCATAGTTCATCTATAATATGTGCAGCTGTGCATTATACATGTCCCACATTCTGAACAACCTCAAGATAATGATTCACAATGCCAGTCCTTCACTACCAGTACAGCTTACAAAATACAATACCTGTGACCTTGAAAGATATAATCATAAAGATAATAAACCAGGTACGAATTCATGTATTTTTCAATATCCTGAAAGAGCTCACATTAACGATTCACTAATTAAGTACACTATAATCCTCACTCAAAAATGTCCAAGTCTTGACTTTTTTTTTTCTTTAACTTCTTTTCTCTTTCTTTCAATGAGACAACCATCCCTTACAACTGAAAGAAAATAATCACTTACTACCTGGTCTGTAACTGTATGTTATGTCTAGTTCATACTATGCGTACACTTCTCTCTATGCCAAGACAAAAAAAAAATAAAAAAAAATACAAGTTTGTTATTTTTTTTTCTGCCCTGCAAACAGAATGAAACTTGTTTTTCAATGTTGGTGAATACCTAAAATGTTCATACGATTTTACACAGGAGCTTCCTGCACTGCTGACTCAGATGCAAAAAAAAAAAATGCCTCCAATGGCATAAAATTATCACATGAAATTCCCCAAAATACAGTCAGCCCTTTCATACCCAATTTGTCAAAACTGAATTACTATACGTTACCATACCATAATTGTTCATAATAATTTAAAAAAATAAATATATTTTAGCATTCTGACCATTTCCAATCAATTAAAAAGATTCAGGATTTTCTTCGCTACAGGAATCTTTGCCAGGACACTAGAAGATTAATCAAGTGTTTTTCATAAAGCTTCAGTAAGAATGTAAATTTCCATTAACTAAGGAAATCATGACCAGCTCAAGATAAATATAACATACATTGTATCAGATTTGACAAACTGATTGAAACTGAAATGGGTAGAGGTAGACAAAAATTTGGATCTTACAGCGTCTTCAATGTAAGACTGCATACCAACTACCATTAGAAATGAGCATATCAATCTGAAACGTTCACAAATTCTACAAAGGGCCCTTCATGCCGTAACTTGGCAGAGAGGGGAGATGGCTCCAGCGTATGGTAAGCATACATGAGAGGCAAATTTTACAGGAGAAACAAAATACTGCCGATATAGCAAATGGGAAATGGACCCAGCTGGTTTGATCACACCCTTATTTTGAGTATTTCTACTGGATAATGGTAACAGCTACTTTTCCATGTGATGCAGGATTCCAAGCTTCATATATTGGTACGATATAAGGTAATATGAAATATTTAGACTTTGCTGGTTTGCACCCGATACCATTGATATACTGGGGAGGTGTGTGTGAAAACTTGGCAAAATCAAGTGTACCGGTACATACAAATACTTTATGGGCAGCCCTTAGCCACAAAGGAAAGAATTCTGTGGGGGGGGGGGTTCAAGTTGAATGTATAGGGTTCCAGAGAGAGAGAGAGAGGACTGCTAAAGTAGCAGAAAGACACAGAGAGAAAACAGCAAAACTGAATCAAACTATATAAACCCACTAACAAAGCTGTGTACTTGATCATTCACACAAATTTTATACATTTACACACAAAGTCAAAAAATGCATATAATATGAAATGAATATTATGAAAGTATTTTCTGCCAATAAAGAGTTATAATATGATTAAATACATGTATCTGGTAAACATACAGATTATACGACATGATTGAAGGATCACAATGATACACATGGACAGAATCCAAAATATTTGCACATTAAAACAGGCTCCAATTAGCATTTTTCACACTTCCTGACTGTAAACACTGGCTCAGCCAATCTTTACACTTGTTTCCCATCTGTAACTTGCAAATCATGACAATATGAAAGAAAATAAATGAATTTCACTATTATAATAATTATATTATGGGAATCACATTACACAGATAAACAGGTAAATGCACAGTGCTGCTTAAAACTTCAATATTAAATGTTACATATATGACAATATAATATGCCCCTCTTTGTACCTGACACTCGAATATATATCCTTCCTCAACTTACAGTACACAAAACCTTTCTCACTCACATCACTAAATCCTTCCCTTATCTTACTAATATCCATCCTCATATTACACTACAGAAAGCCCTTCTTTAGCTTATGGTTACATGTATTTTTCCATCTTTCCCCACGTTACATCACAACATCCTTCCTCACCTTACACTACATACTACACAACATCTTTCCTAAATATACAATACATTATCCATACACAATACAAACAACATCTTTCTTCACCTTACACTGCTTACTATAGAACAGCTTTCCTAAACTTACACTACATACACAACATCCTTCCTCACCTTACATTACATACACAACATCTTCCCTCACCTTACACCACATACACAACACCCAACATCACCTTACACCACATACACAACATCCTTCCTCATGATAGGGTTACGTTACAATACCCTCTCTGACCTTACACTACAATATATAAAATTATGTCACAGTTACCCTCATCGTACACTACAATATCTTACCTGATTTGACACATCACAAATATCTTACCCCATCTGAAAACACAACCACAGTTTCTCATATTCACACATCTATCATGCACCAACCCTCTCAACAACCATAAATCTATGTGACCTCTGGAGTGTTTCTATGGCAGAAACAACAAAGACACTCAAACAAGTTTCACACTGCAAAAAACTTGAACTATAAAGAAACTCAGCACAAATTCCTCTCATCAAATGGATTTTGCAGCAAGACCAACACTTATACAAACGGTCATATGGCACCTAACAAAAAAACAAACTATTTGATAGCTGATTCATCATCAACTGTCATGCAAGTGTTATCAATTATCAGCCCTATATAAACTAAACACCTCATGCAGGTAAATTCACAACCATGGTTGATGATACAGCTAATTCTTGGTCTACAAAAGTCTCCAAAATCTGCCTGCATGCACAATGGCATCAGTATGAATTCCAACAGAATAGAAATTTTCCTAAGATAATACACTGTACCACCAAGTTATCTTTCCATCATAATTTCTAACTATACTTTGAACCACTGATTTCCTCTGTTATCTCACATGTTTGAGTGGGGAAACTTCAAAATCACTTCCGTGTCCAAGACCCTCCACAGTTGTCTGGGGGGGGGGGGGGGGGGGAAGACCGCAACCTATTCTGCTGCCCAAAGGCAGAGTGACATTCATGTAACTGACAGCACAACATTTTTCTACTTTACCGTTCCTATGAACTTGCCTCACACATTATAATTCTTTAAATTTCTTTAAATCCCACATAGAAAAATACATCTGACGCTAAAGAACTTTCATGCACTTATACTTGTATTATATGTATGACGCTCCACGAAAACCCGTCGGATGACGCCCAGGCTGCTTTTGAGATACAGGCCTGCAAGATATAGGTAATTTTTCTCCCTTTCTCCGGTTACTACACCTGACACTTTAAATGGTCAAATCTCAAAAACTATATAAAAAGCAAAATACCCAGAAAATGTCCCTCTTTGTGAAATTTGGCCCATGTGACGGGTTTTCCTAGAGGACCACACACATGTAGATGGCCATGCCCCACAAATTTCTTGTGTGTTTCTCAAAACTATGAAATGGGCACATAAGTTGCCTGCCCAGGGGTCCATACTAATGTTTACTCAGCCTGTGACCTTCAGTCAGTTTGAAATAATAGTAAACAGTTACACGTTCTTCCTTGAGATAAAAATTTGAACAGACAACTTGATGGATAGACACACCCTCATTAACACTTTCCCAACTATAGTTGATCCCCCTTCTGGACCACAACAACTCACTTAATGATTACTAGTATTAAACTAGTGATTTTCTAGTCTATTTATTCATTATCTAGTTGTGAATTACAATGCAAACATATCACACTGCCAGTGATAAAAATTAAGAAAATGTATAGAAACAGGTTTTCAGAAATATTTAAAGAATAATCAGAAATGGTTTTGGATAACTTTGTTGCTCAAGCAGCATGGAAACTTTGGCTCCAAAGACTGAAAGGGACAAGATTCCATGCCGATATATTGGCAAAAACCATACACATGGCTGAATCTTCATATTTGCCCTATGACCTCTCCTATCCACATGAAGTCTATCTACAGGACTCATACATCAGTACCACTGATTCTTCTATTGCTGTAGATATTGTGCGTGAAAACATACGTACATGTATATAATATAGTACCACAGTACATACTGTCTATTGAGACAAGTGACATCCATGTGGCTTTAGGAGCACTGTTCACACTCCAGACTTCTTGTTAAAATGACTATTGACTCAACTGGGCAAAGCATGGAATTGGTCCACAAAATATTAGCATCATAAAAACTGCTGTAACTTTAGAATCAGTTTTTGATACTTCAAAACAAATTCTTGAACCAGTCATCTGGATCAGCCGTCTTACATTTAATCTTGTCACAGTACAAGTTCTCATAAATTCCAAACACAACATTTGCACAGCCAACAATTTGTAAACTTTAAAGCACATCACACATCATAATTCTGCAAACAGTCCTCTATCTGATTTGTCACAGGAATGGAGGAAGGAAGCCATCTGTGACCAGCAGGGTCCACTGAGTAACCTGGACGAGCACGGGCAAGTGAGTTTACTTTTCTTCTTACAACACAGAGCATGAGACAAAGCTGTCACCACTGGCTGTGACTCCCAGACCCACGCATTTGACACTATGTAATGGCATCCACAGCTCCAAACAGCCTGGTCTGAAACTCCACAGAACAAAGTGTACTGCTACACCAAAATAAAAAAGTGTCTTAGGTCCAGGGAATTAGGTTCTCTGTATATATAATATACATGTACAACTACATGTAAAATCAACTAATACACCTGTTCTGACACTGCAATCACATACTTGTATAACAAGCTTTCAAATAATGCTTTATAAATTGTGACATTTAAATTGGTCTTACTTGTGCCCAAGTTCTGAGTAAATGCACCAGACAATGACTTTTAGCTCCACAACTATGTTCCTATGCTTAAAAATGAGACTATAAACCTGCTACTGTTTAAAGTGACGTAACATATGCTGTTTTAGATTGTAGCGTGACCTGGAAGAGAATGGACAATAGTCACACGCGTGAGGTTTGATGTCTGTGTGAGTCAATTTATGGCGATTGAGGCGGGAGACATTTCTAAATCTCATGCCACACGTTGAACACAGAAATGGCTTGAGACCTTCATGCTGCAGTAAATGGTCGGTCAAGCTGGAACGAGAGCTGCATTTATAATCACACTGTGGACATGAATGAGGGGTTTTGTTTTCATGTCTCTCCATGTGATATTTCAGTCGTTTCTGAGAGTCGCACGTGTAGCTGCAAATGCTGCACATCAGCTCCTCTTTCTCTGCATGCATGCGTTTATGACTTTTGAACTCCCTGCTGGATCTGCACACATAGCTACAATGTTCACACAGAAATGTTTTGTGGGTTTCATTATGAATCTTGAGCTCAGATTTCTCATCACACTTGAAGTCGCATTTCTGACAGGAAAAGACAACGCTATCTGAATGAGACTTTTTATGCTCTTCCAGCTCTTCCTCTGTATCAAATGTTGCATCACACGTCTGGCAAGGAAAGATCAGCTCATTTGTATGGGTCATTTCATGCAGTTTCAGTCTGTACTTACGGCTGCAAGTGTAAGTGCAGTGTTTGCATCCAAAGGGTTTCTCTTCACTGTGAGTGCGTTTGTGTGCTTTCATGTGGTCCCTGCGTTTGAATGCCTTCCCACAATCCTCGCATTTGTGAGGTTTCAGGTCAACGTGAGTTGTCTTGTGACGTTGCAGCATGGTGTTGGTCAGGCAGATGTAGCCACATTCCGAGCAGACATGAGTGGACTTACCTGGACTATCCCCCAAGGAGGATTTGGCGGCAGAATTACCACTATCTAAAGTGGCCCCAGTTTTCTTGGCCTGGAATTTTTCTGACTGTTTCTCCTCTTTACCTGACTGTTCAGTCTGTAAGTCCTCATTGTCAGTCATGTCCCCCAGCTGTGACTCTTCTGCGTCTGATAAAGGCTGATTTTTGTTTTCTGGAGCAGGCAGGACTGGGGGTGGAATGGGAGCTGGAGGTGGGGCAGGTGCTGGGGCAGGAGCTGGAACTAGGGGAGGGGCTGGGGCGGGGGGAGGGATGGTGGCTGGGGCTGGAGTAGGACGGGGAATCTGATTGACTTGAGGGTTGCTGTGGGCAGTAGTCTGGTTCATGGGCAACGTTGGGCTGTGATTTAATGGGTAGCTGTTGCTGCTACTCGGCCCCATGTAGAAATTCATGTTTGGGTTCATGTTGCCTGGGAAGACTGTTTCATTGTAAAAGTAAGGATTGGAGAATCCATATCCACCACCTCGGTCCATGTAACAGAAGTTAGGATTGGTGTGTCCCATGTTCATATTGGGGTTATAGGACATGGGATTTCCATGACTAAAAAATGGGTTTGGATGTTGATAAGGATCACCATAAGAGGGTCCTGCATTCGTGCCACCTGCCACTGCAGATCTGTCAGGCTGGAAAGGATTGATACCAGTGTTTGGGCTCTGATAACCTGTGCTGAAACTACTGTTACTGTTGTGTTCATAGTGTCTGTCCCGCTGCTTGAGCTGCTGGTGCGACATGTCCATTTGATTTCGCCCAAAGTATTGTGGAATGGGACCTGCGTGGGGAGAACTCATGAACCTCGAGCTGTCCTGTGAATCTTGTGGCACTGGAGCAGGCTCCTGTTGGACTGGAGTTGTCTCTGGATACAAATTTGTTCCCATGTGACCAAGAAGAGCTTGGATATCTGGTTGGTAGGATTGTTTTATCACTTCTGTAGTGTTGGTCGAAGAAGCCTTGGGTTTAGTTGGTTTTCTGTTGCGCCTGCGAACTCTGTCCTGGTCTGTATGGCGCAACATGTGTTGCTTCAAATTGTATTTTGAACGGGATGAAAAATCACAATAGTCACAACCATAGGGCTTGACATCTGAGTGGACCAGCTTGTGCCGGTTGAGGCGAGAGGTGTTGCGGAATGCCATGCCACAGACAGAACATAAGCAAGGTTTGATACCTGCATGCTGAAGCAGGTGATCAGTCAGGCTAGACCGTGAGCTGCATTTGTACTCACAGTGAGGGCAAGAGTGAGGAGTTTTATTCTCGTGCCGGGCCATGTGATACTTCAGCCTCTTCTGCGAGTCACAGGTGTAGTCACACAACGTGCACTTCAGCTCCACCACTCCACTTTCTGTCACCACTGTCTCAGTCTTTGGTGGGGGTGGTGGAGGAGGCGGAGGGGTCATCTCAATACCATGTTTGTTCCTCATATGGTATCTCAACTCACAATCTCGCCGACAGCTGTACGGACATTCAGAGCATTTGATTGGCTTGATTGTCTGATGGGTGAGAATATGAAGTGTAAGCCGATACTTGCGGTGAGTGCCATATGAGCAGTGGGGACACTGATGTGGACGGAGGTCACTGTGTGTGAACTTATGAACTTTAAGGTGGTCTCTCCTCTTGAAGGACGCCCCACACTGTGAGCAGATGTAAGGCTTATTGTCTGAGTGACGTCTCATGTGACGACGTAGTAAATTCTTGGTTGCACATGAATAGTTACAAGAACTGCATTGAATTGGTCCACCTTTCATTTTCATGAACCCATAAGTCCCCGAGATTTTTGGTTCTTTTTTTACACCAGCACTTGATTTGGTTTTGGAATCTTTATTTTTGGCAGTTTTGCCGTCATCGTTGCCATTGTCACCTCCCTGCTTATCACCTTCTCTATCTGCCTCTTCAGAATTAACTTGCATTTTCTGTTTGTGTTTAGCTTCATGTTTCCGCAGCTGCATCCTCCTCTGGAACGAGGCTCCACAAACCCCACAAAGAAATGAACTGTCAGCAGGGTGGCTCTCCATATGTTTCTCAAGTTCTGATTCCTCCTCAAAACTTTCTCCACACTCCACGCAATTGTGGGGTTTCAGGCTGGTGTGGTTGAACAAATGATTGTCCAGGGCCATCTTGTTCTTGCTCCGATAGTCACACAGATGGCAAGAAAAAGAAACTGTCTCTTTATTGTGAGTTCTCATATGCTTTTTTAAATATTTGAGTCGCTTGCCTGAGTAATCACACAGCATGCACTGGTACATGTTCTTTGGGCCATGCGTTTCCTCATGTTTCTTCAGATCTGACTTTCTCTTGCAAGAGTAGCCGCAGTGGGAGCAAGTGAAGGGTTTCCCCACAAGGTGGGTCTGTTTGTGCTGTTTCAGATTAGAAGCTGTTCTACATGTAACATTGCACTCATCACAAGCATGAGGTTTGGTTTGAATACCAGATTTGCAGTGACTTCCTGACTTTTTACCAGCAGATTTGCCTTTGCTGGTCTTAGGTGTTTTGCTTTCATTGGACTTCATTGTCATAATGGCATTTTCTATCTCCATCAAGTCTTGATCTTCTTCATCTGACTTCAGTTTATATGAGAAAGTTGGTGTGGATCTTTTGCCGGCTTTTAACCTCAAACTCCTGCGACTTGGTCCATCGTAGACTTTTTTCTTTCCATCCATGCCCTCCTCCTCTTTCTCTTTCACCGACTCCTCATCTTGCATGTCTTTACCACCTTTGTTATCATGTTTGCAGGGGTCATTATCTTTTTTACTATCCCCTTGACCAGTTACAGACTGTACCTGTTCTAAGTCATTGCCATTGCTGTCGGCACCAAAGTCATCATCAGGATCATCCACTAGAAACATCTGCAGAGCTCCAGAGTCAGACTCTGTAGTCATTACTTTTACTGACCCACGCAAAGTCGTGGGTTGATTCACCAGTTCCTCCCCTGATTTGAGGTCAGAATTCACTTCTGAATTGGAGCGAATTTCACTCAGGCTTAAGTTATCAGTGAACAGAGTTTCACTGTCAAGATTTGGTGACTGTGGACTTTGATTGTTTTGATCATCCTTCTCTGGAGAATTTGAAGTATCTGGAACATTCTGATCTTTAACTGAACTTTTGTTCTGATTTTGAATTGGTGCAACATCATTATCCACCCCATGAAGTTCTGACGACAAAGACGATTTGACCTTGTTAAGACCTAAACTTTTTGTTGTTTCTGTATTTTCAAGCTTTGAAGTTTTAGTTGCTTCATTTCCCTCAGGAGTGTCACAAGAACAAGGAAATAAAGAGCCATGAGTGTCTGCACTGCCTAAACTAGACTTTTCATCTTTGCCCTGGACTTCATCATTATTGGATTTTTGAGTACCCGTAAGATGAAGACCATCAGGATCCAAACTGGCGTCTCCATACTGATTGGTCAGTACATCAAATGAGTCTGTTCTGATATCAGAATAGTCCCCAATGCATGGACTTCGAGCCTGGTCAACATTAGGTGTGTCCATGGTCAAACATGGAAAAATGTTCTGCTTTCAGGGTCACATGGGATTGATTTGTTTACATGGTCCATAGTAGCGCAGTGGAAGACAAGAGACCTTCTGAAAGGAAGAGAAGAAAGGGAAATCTGCATGAACCTTTTTCCATCATAAACACATGTGGAGGACAATGTATGTTGCTATGTGGCTCACTAATTAGGGAGGCAGAAAGAAAGCGTTTGAACTGGCTCAAATCTAGAACCAACAATACTGCTGCATTTTCCAAAGAGTAATTAAAAAAAAAAATTATACATGCTTCAAAGCCGTGCCCCGCACAACCCCCCCCCCCTTCCCCCTCAACCACCACTGCCCCACCCATCACTCTCTACCCTGTCTACAGGGTATTCCTGTGTCTAATGTTAGTCACGAGCACAGTGAATAGTTTAAAGCAAGACTCAGTATATTGAGTCCTGGGTTTAAATCAGCCAACAGCAGTGACCTACATATGACAGGAAGTGTTCACACCACTGGTCATGTGCTCATGAAAAAAAGGCATGGGTGAACATTCAGTGGCACAAAGCAAACTCAAAAAAAGTGAAAATTAAAAGCAATAAAGAAATCCAAACTTCAGTGCACCCTCCGCAGTATCTGAAACCTACATGCAAAATTTGGTTACTGTCGGCGGCCTCATAAAAAATCCTTTTGCGTTCAAAGGTGGAGAATTTGTGAATTCTATATACAGATAGATGTCATGATAAATGATGTGCTGCTCAATGATGCAATATATGAAAGAAAGTTTATGTGTTTGGGGGAAAAATAAAACTTGCTCAGGCTGCTCCATTTCCATCATTCTATTTATTTTTGTTTACATTCAGTTAGTCAACAACTTCAATTAAATGCTATCAGTTTCAGAAACTGAAATAGACAGAACAAAGGCAATTCTATCTGGTTTACAGGACATTTGTGTAGATTGGGATAATATTTTTGGATGAAGAGACCCTAGCACATGACTGTGTAACAACTTGAGATTTGTCTTCAAAAGATTTGACTGCTGTCTTATACAATTTATACACGTCATATCCTCCTGATCCTAACAGTACACTGTTATCCACACATGTGATCCTCATACTGACCACCACACAACTCTGTCAATTACTTTTCCACCCAAACCCATTCCTTGACAAACCGTGCTCCTAGTCATTCACTGATAAAGAAAGTTCCTCGTCCTCTATTTAAAATGAAAAGACCTGCACCTTGAAGGTTTTTTTCCTGTTCTTGGTTGACACTCTCAGCTCCCTCACATGCTGTGACCTAATTTCAGTTTGCTTTTATTGATGATACCTTATAAGAGAATACAATTTATGATTCTACAGTAGATTTGTATCTGATTAGGGATTTCATCAACTGCTAAAGCTGTGTTAATACCCTCAGCAAGCTAAAGCAGGCAATGGAAGAAATACAGTTGGTTTCAGGAACTAATAGGAGACATATAATATAGAAAAAAAAACATCACGAAGAAAAACTATCATCAGTAGGAATTAAAATGATCAGTCAGTTTCATATCATTCCAACTGGACGTCAATTTCAAACGTCCACCAAGTAGAATGAACAACGATTTCTATGTTTCAAAAATAAAAAAGAACAGGCAAGCCTGTTAATCCAGCACCCCCCCCCCCCCCCCCAAAACAACAACAACAACAACAACAATGAACAAGTTTTATGTTATTTCAAATTAAATTAAATGGAACTTTCATGATGTTTCTCACATATAATTATGATAATGAACATCTTCAATTCTGTTTTACATGACATTAATTCTGTGTCACGTTATGTTAATTCCAAGGCATATGACTATGAACCACAATATCTACATTTCACTGGCAACTACCTTTCTCAGCTATCAAACATCCTACAACAGAACAATATCATAATAATATTAATTATATTTATATGCACTGGTCCTTGTTGACAATCAACCACTTCACTCTTCAGAAGGTTTTCTTGGCAACGATCATTGTTTTCAATATTTTCATGTAAATAGGAGCTAAGATTTTCACTTCATTTTAAAGCTTTCCACTCAAGAGCTGTGTACCGACATGGAAGTTCATTTCATTCAATTTAATTTACTTATTATTATATTAAGTGATCTTCATTAAAAATACATAAAAAATTCTTTTTCCTTATCAAAAAGAAATAACTTTCGAACAGCTGTGTTTACTACTTTATCATTTTATCTTTGTGCAAAAATATGACTACAGAATCTGCTCAAGGTTGTTATCACTCATAAACAGGTGATCAAATTACATCATAGCACAAGGAAGCAGAATAATTTTACACCCACCCCATCAAATCTGCAATAAATATCAATGCAGGCTGCACAACAACTCTGTCGACAGTGTCATGCACCATACTGTCCTTACTTTTTCTGTTCCACTGCACCATACACAGTTCTGTCAGGACTGTGACTTTGAAAAAACAACAAAAGTAAGTTTTCCTTCATCATGCCGAGGAACATACCTTACACTACTTATAGCATAATTGTTCAGTCAGTTACTGAACAAATGTTCAATACTGTGTGTTGAGGCCCACTGTATTAGAGGATAGGAAAAGTACAAGTCAAGTAGCCTGCATGATATCAGCTGTGATCTAGATCTAGATCTAGCCGCTAGGCCTATTTCTGCCAGTGATGATCTAGGCCTGCTTAAAATGTAAATTTTTAGTGTTACCCAAAAATTAGATTGTCAGGCTACCTCATGTCTATTAATACTCGATCTATATTTGGGAGGAGTACCTTACTCGAGCGCCACTTTCACTGTTATCAATTTAAACACATGGAATGGTCAGATGGACCTGGGGGCGTGAGGGTCTAGTCAGTTTGTATCAATGGGCGGTAGTCAGATTGACTAATCAGGCGAAAAGGGGCTGGGGTAGTTGTGTTTAGTAGTTAGTTTCTGGTCTTTGGTGCTCGAGTACGGAACTCCTTCCCTATATTTATAAAGTATGGGCTGTTCATCCTTCTAGTTTCCTATAATGTCTTGTCATTGCAAACTGCTGGACCAACGGTGCAGAAAAGTATAGATCTAGGCCTACATCATAAATATTTACATCTGGAGTCTCGATCTAATATCTAGATCTAGATGTCTAGATCTAGACTACTGCATAATGAATTGCTATTTTTTCAAGGAAATTAGACACTGAAAATGTAGGCTACATACTGTAGTAATGGAGAAAGAATATTAAGTAAACCATGCAGACTTTCTGTAGGTTCGTCATTTTAACGTTGTAACTCTATCTCAAAATATGCAAAGTGACTGCAATTCTTGGGTTATCGAAAATAGGATCCATACCTTTACAGACATGCAACTACAGGCGATTCCTGCATCCAGTCTTTCGCTGTGCGGATAACAAAACTAGCCCATGGTGTGCAGTGCCGTTTGTCATCTTAAAATGTGTTTACTTTGCAAATTAGTCTTGCAAACATTAAATCAGAAGGTTTCAAGTGTACCAAAATAATGGATGTGGGGAAATGAAAACAAGAGGAGATAATTTAGTAATTTGATGCAGTCCAAGCAGTTTTTGTTCCGACTTCCTGTCGGCTCCTGGAATCGCAATTTCTTTCATCGCAAAGAAAATTATGAAAGAAAATACAAAGTAAAAGTAGATTCTAAATGAATGCGAAAAAAAGTACTTTCGTTCATTTACAGTTTTCATAAAAATGTTTAGTCTCTTTTTCCCGTTCAACATATCAAAGAATGATGGGACAAAACGAAATATTACTATGAAGGACAATAATCGGCTACCGGTACCGGTATGTAGTTGCCTAATTTTGTGTTCATGAGCATGTTATTTACCATATCAAAAAAAAAATATTTATTTTACGTTGCATCCTTAGGTAACTGATTTACTGCCGAATTTATTTTATGACAGCCAATGGAAAACAATTTAACCAGGAAAATATCTTATAGATCAGAGGTGCTGAGAGTCTGAGAGCTCAAATAGGCTACATCATATTTCATGTGGATATCCCGCCCCCCCCCCCGCCCCTTCCCCACACACATACACACAGTAAAATAGACAAAACCAGGTTTACAACAGTCCGCCTTCACTAACTATTCCCTCTGCAAGCACAGCCTTAACTTAGGCGAAATTCAAGACCCCCCCCCCCCCCCAAAGGTTTTCATTTTCCTCCAATCTTCAGTGTCGTGTGCAGCCCAGATTATACACCTACCAGACTATACCCGGGGTTAAAGTGGCCCAGCCTATTTTATACCCTGAGGTATATTCTGGCTAGGCCAGTTTATACCCCGGGACATAGGCTACTTTGGGCTAGGCCAGACTATACCCCACCAGTCCAGATTATACTCTCCTCTTTTTTTTTTTAAAGGTCAAGACTACAGTTTATTTCAACCTTAGTTATTATTCTATATCACTGTCATCAGGTATCATATCAATACATCACACATTCTTGACATCAGTAAATTATAATACATTTAGAGGAACTAAGCATGCATTAAAAAGCACTGACAAACAAAAGGATTGAAAATCCATTCACATGCATTGATATGATTTTCTTTAAGACGAATTTTACTTGTGCTCGTTGATATTATTATTATTACTACCGCTTTCCCCCATCGCCTAGCCCAAGCCCAGCTTTTCCAACATCACAAACATATTGCAGGAGATGGAAATTATAATATTCTAAAGGTTTCACCCATGTCGCCCTTTATGGACCGTTCACATATCATGTCATCAAAAATTGACTAATTTTGACCCCCCCCCCCTTATCATCACATGTCATCAAATGGCTATCCCCCCTCCCCCCCTGTTTGACGTAATCAAAACTTGACAAATAACGACTAACCTGTATAGTGCTGTTGGCTATTTATTTTAATTTAAAGTAACAGATTATAAATAAAATCAAATCAATAAGAGCTTTTATATAGCGCTTAATATCCACTAATGCTCTAAGCGCTTTACAAGGTGTCCCTGACAGGCTGATTCAACCATTTAATACCATCTCAACTCACAAAGAGCATACAGAGAAGCTGCCTGTTAGGAAACTGACAAGATCTTTCCACTACCTGTATGTCAAGTTACGGTTTTACAGACGGGTGGACTGAGGAAGTTAAAGGTAAATTGTTTTCCCATAGCAACTACAGGTTCGAACTCGCAACCACCGGATTACAAATCCGATGCGCTAACCTCTGCGCTACGTTGCCCCCCAAATTATAAGATAACATTGATCTGACTCTCTGACACTATGCAAAAATAGAACAAAAATTATACTAAACTTAAAATTGTTGCAAAATAATAAATTTTAGGCAACTCAGGGCAAATTTATTTCAATATTTTTGAGAAATTATGTGGTAGGTTTAGCAGTTTAACAAATATTGAGTAGTAATAGTAGTCATTCAAGGTATTGGTTGATTAATTAATTAGTTATTTTATTGGCAATACCAATAATAAAAATATGAATTTGATCTATACATTTGTTCTTCTTTTTCAATTTTACCAAATCACATTGATGACACCATCTTTGGATTCAACACCCCCCCCCCCACCCCCATGTCATCACTTGTCATCATTCAAGAGACACCCCCCCCTCCCCCTTTAATGTCCTTAATGTGATGACATATGTGAACGGTCCCTTACAAGAAGTGGAAAATATATCAAAGGGTACCCACGCAAACACCGTAACTCGAAAATTTCAATTTTTGTTTTTTTGCCTAATTATTCTGTTTCACCTCAGTAAGTACTACTACAGTTCGGCATGATGCGAATTCCATTATCAAAGTAATTGACCTAATTATTGATGAGGATTTAAAGGTCGTTATAACAGACATTTGATACTTCATGTCAAACTTTCAAATCACTCTCCTGTAAATTTACAAAACTGGCGATGCGGGTCTTTGCGCAGGCATCCCTCGATATGAAGATCGTTTTTCTTTTCCTTTTTTTATCTTTAAACAATACTCTTTTTTTTTTCACTTGTATGTTCATTCAACTGTGAGCGATTCATTTTCTAGTTTGTCTTAAATCATTTAAAAAAAAAACATTTTGACTGCCTTTTGAACATTTAAAATGGTAATTGATTTCAGAACAAACACAACATCACTTCCAGCGCTTAAAATCTATGATCAAAATGTTGAGAGTCGACTCATAAATATCTTGGAATCCATGTCGACTCCAATCTTGACTGGCATGCTCATACCACCTCAGTTCACGCAAACGCAAGCAAACATTTGCATTTCTTGGGGAAACTTGGATCATTTATTTAAAGTAGATAAAACACTCATTCAGATGTTTTATAAATCAACTGTCCAAAGTATCATTCTATTTTGTATTACAGCCTGGGGGAGGAAATGCAAAGGAGCAAGACAAGAACGAAATTAACAACTCTATTATCTAAAAAGTTTGCTATCTAACTAACAGTGAATACGTGAACTTTGACGAGTTATTTGTGCATTCGTGCAAACAGAAACTAAAATCAATTCTACACGATTGCTCCCACCCCTTGTTCCATCAGATAGTGTGATCCCAAAGAAGTGGACGAATACTGTATTTAAAAACAAACAGAGAGCGCTATAGACGATCTTTTTTGCCATCCGCAATTACAAGTGGTGTAGTACTAGTTAAGTGTTTCCTGACGTAGTATTCTGTTGTTAGTTTTCCTCATGGATTGTTCTGACAGTTTGTGTGTGTGAGTAATGTTTTTACTTGCTGGTAATGTTGTGTGAGCAATGTGCGTATGTGTGGTATGCGTTAAAGACCTGTAGGTCTTAGATATATATTGTATTTACTGTTGCACCACTACAGATGCTGTGACAACAAATTTCCTGGAAATAGGATAATAAAGTTATATCTTATCTTATCTCTTATCTTAAAATCAAACAACAGCAAAAAAATTGATTTATGTTTGGTGAATTCTTAGAGACGTTTTGAAGATGTATTGAGAGTTTGTGAGGGGGGTCTTAATATTTCTTTCTTTACTTTAGATTTCACAAACACGAGTACTGATAAATCAGTCGTTCCCCATGCTTTCTCATTCTGAAATGTTCGGTGCATTCCTCGTTATCTACAAGTACTTCTCCAAGTAGGAGACATTCTCCTAATGCACCACGCTGTTTGAAAACGAGGTGGACTCAAGTCAAAACTTGCCTTAATTTGGAAGTTCTTTCTTCTCTCTTGTATTATCAGCAGAAGAATAGTTTTACTTCCTGCTAAGCACCATCTTGTCACTTGACAGGCAAAGTGGGCCACTGAATGTTCCTTTGCGTGTCAGGGGCTGTGGCCCACCCAACATCACAACGTCAGTCCGACGTAGTCTTCCCCAGGATTGGTGGGATTACCCTAGAGGCGAATTGTCTACATCAAACCAACATAGGCCCGATGTCGTAACCAGCGGATCTATGTAGGAAGGATGTCAATCCTATGTGCAAAACTTGATGTCAATATTATGTGTTGGATTTCCGTGGAGTTGCTGACGGGGGGGGGGGGGGGGGGGGACTTTTTTTTCCTTCAGATTCTGACGGACTTTGATGGAATTTTTCCGACGCGGTCTGTGCGTCTTCTGTGAGCAAGACCTACATGTATTTGCTAAGTGATAGGTACTGGATGAGAGTTTGATCTACAGTTACTGCTCTGCAAACTTATCTCTTTCCACAGAATTTACATGTCATGCGGGACCACTGCGGCCATTCTCATTGCCTATTGGGACCAGGGACCAATTACATAATGAATCCCAAGCTTAGTTTACAACGCACGACTGTATGCTATTTGCATTATCAATACTTGGACAAATTAGATTAAGACTTATTTGCCCATAAGCCCATTTGGACCAATAATGGTTAGGCTTATTTGCCCATTTGCACCAGTAAGTGTAGCCATAATATAAATTAAATGGATAAGAGTTTTGTCAATATTAAAAATAATTACTTACTTTTATACTGCAAATATAAAAATGCATTTTATAAGCTGCAGCTTTGACTCTTTTCAAATCCATACAAAACGATTTCTGAGAATTTTTACTAGTGTAATAAATTTTAAATGAAACTATTTAATTTCACTGGCAAAATTTAAGCTGATGAAGCTGTGAAGCTCTGGATACGAAACACAAACAGAATGCCCTGATAGATCGCGATAGGCGCAAAATGGCCACTGTCATGCTGAGGTGCCGTAAAACTCAAACTCATTTGAACGGACTAGGTTAATCCAAAAATTTATTAATACCAAAATGATGCAATAAAATGTTCCAACCTGTTAATTTAATATTTTTTTCCCTTAGGAAGGTTTAAACACCGAAAGCTTGATTTATCTTCCCTTTTCCTTTGCGTTTTACGGTATCATTTTGGTATAATTTCTGATGCGAGGCTTTGCTACTTACAACTGATCTTTTTGCCATATTTTGATTTTGCGTTGTTTGGGCTAGTTTTGATGAGTATTTATTCATATTAGCTTGTGTTGCTTTGTCCTAAAGTGTAGCCTGGGATGAACTCTCTGTGGTGCAGGGTTGTGTGATGCTCGGTTTCGCTGTTCTCTCCTCAAAGACGGCGATTTCCATTATGTCTTCATGGTCCAAAGAAACAGTTCTTCAATTTATTGAAATTTATCGTTCCACAGAGTGTTTGTGGAAAATTAAACATCAAGATTATAGCAATAAATTTTCAAGAGAAAAGGCTTACGAAAAACTCGTCGACTTTTGCAAACAATTTTATTGGATCCCAATGCGAACAGAGACCCACCGTTTCAAAAAAAAAAAATCAAAAAAAAATCAAGAATCTCAGGAGTTCTTTCAGAAAAGAACTAAAGAAACAAGAGCAGTCACTTTTGTCAGGTGCTGGAGCTGATGAAATTTACGTACCAAAATTATTTTATTTTAAACGTCCTCAGAAAAGGTTGTTATCTCCTCCAGTGGATTTGTATGTGAGAACACACTCCTCTTTAAAAGCCAGTCTTTTGACCAAATACGACGTTGTTTTCTTCTCTTGTTTTTCAAAATAACAAATTGCTACATTATCAAGCAGTTCCTCTGTCGCCCATTGTATGTATTGATTGCCGTGTGTCTGCTATATGCTCAACACGTGTCTGCTTGTATGTGGACGGCCTGCAGTCGGACCGTAACGTGTAATAGCAAACTTTGTCGTACGGTCGACTGCGGGCCGAGTGTCGACCGAAACTGATCCAGTCTGAAAAACTGATCCGGTTTGACTGTACCTGTAATACCCCCTTTACTATGCACCTACCACCGCAGAAGACAAGGCAGAAAACGGGACAGACAATGAGAAAGAAAGAAGGAAAAGAAAATCAGGGAAAGGGGGCCAAGAGCCTTCGGCTGAAGCCCCCAAGAAAGCAATGATCTAATTTTGTCAGGTTCTGGAACGAATTTTTTCCTGCACTGATAACTTTCAGACTGATACCACCAAATACCATACCCATTGTGTTGTACTTAAATGTCGGCTATCAGATTGAATAGGCCCCTTTCTTTCCCTTCAAAGAAATCTAAAATTGTGGTAGGCCTACTAAGAGTGTGAACAGAACTTGTACGCTTTCATTCGTTTTTTTTTTTCATGAGAACCTGGGAAGTCATAATATCGAATGATTGACATAGAGTGAATTCGTTCGTTTTCTTTCATTATCTCTCACGTGTGTAGGTTTTCTTTGACTTTATTATTCCATCAGCCATGGGCCCAGCAACCAAGCCCATGTTGAACTGGCTTCTTGCACGCAAACAAAAGAGGAAGACATCGACATTGGGTACACATTATCTGTTTAAAAAACCAACAACAATATGGTGAATTTTCACCAAGTTTTGGGAGACTAGGAAATATGTCTATTTTATTTGAGAATGAAGCCTTCAGCGCTTCAAACTCTACTTGAGAAATTGGATCAAGGATTGAAAAAAGAATACCCAGCTTTAGAAAACCTTTACCACCAAAGGAATCTCACCGTGACATCGGAACACGAGACAAAGCGAATGCATTTTTTTTTTTACTGCAGCGCTAAAAACAATCTCTCTTGAAAAAACAACAGCCAGGAATCCAAAATCAGACAAATCCATTCTGACACCCTCTTATTCATTAGTATTTTTGTACCTTTCATTTATGAACGTAAAACGTATGACTGAAAGCATAACAAACTGTTCACATTCTGAGGGTTAAATTAAATTTTAAAAATATTTGACTTTCACTCCGGCTTTCAAACAATCACATCTCTCATCTCTCACATGACAATGAAAATGACAACAGACAAAAGGCTTTAACTTCAGAATGTGCTTTTTATTCAATTAAACATAATTGGCAAACGCACGGAAAATAAGTGTGTACAAATTTTAAATATTAGTGCACGTGGTCAGATGAAAAGGAATAAAATTTGAACTTTTCATAAATATGTTTGTTTTCATAATATTCTTAAATCATAGCATTTATGTACAATTAACTCATGAAAATGGATCTGAAACCCATTGCAAAACTGACTTTAAGTGACAGGTTTCACATTTAAGTCTCGAGTTTTCTTGGCATCAACAAAGATCATTTTGTCACCGTTTCCTGAAACTAACTGGTTTCGACTTTTCAAGAGAAGCAAAAAACTGATTTCAGCACAACTGTTCTAGTTATGATGATTTTTCAAAGTTTGCTGTTCGATTATCTTTCTGCTTAGGAGTCTATGAAAATGACAATCATTTGATGCAGCTTTGAATGTGGTTGATCAATCCTTACAAAATTTTCGAGTTACTACGGTTTTACGAGACGGTGACGATTTGATTTGCTCCAAATAGATTTTACTCTTAGAAACTGAGAACATCTGAACAGCATACTGAATGAATTAATAACTGGATAAGCCAACATTTCTCATTAAGGTTCTTATTTTACTAATGTACTGATTTCATTGTCGTCAACTTTATTAGCCTACAAGATATAAATTTCAATGTGAAGTTTTTAGCTTTGTAGCTTTAGTCTTTAACTATTTAGTTTATAATTTATCAAAAACCAAAAAAATAACCGATACGACAACAACTGTTTCATCACTATATACAGCCCCCCCCCCCCCCCCCTAAACAAAACAAATATGCAGCAGAGCCCAAATGTAAAGAACAAGGATGTTTTGCAACACAGGTCACGATGACAAAAAATTTACTTGGATTTGAGGGATGGACTTAATATCTTGTGGAGTCAGTTGCACACTTTATTGTGTTATACTTAGGACCTACCTGTTTGGCACAACCCGCCAGCACAACTTATCTCAAACTGGTCACTGAGTGGCATTCAGTGACAGTCAGGACGGGATTAGTATATTGTGCGTACAGGGCAGGCGCCTTGACTTGTGGCCCATGCCTGAACTGAGTCTTGAGTCTAGGATGTATTATACTTACCTGTACAGCTCACACTGCTAGCACAATTTCTCTCAGGCTGGTCACTGAGCGGCATTCAGTGGCACAAAGTCTGGATGGGTTTATATTGTGCTGTTACTGCAGGTGGCCTAGACCCACTGTGGCCTATGCCTGAGGTCCTGGGCTCCAATCACCAATCATGTATGCAAACTCAGAGAGTAAAACAATTTTGGGTAGGGGGCTTTAATAATAAATTAATTTGAGTTTGGGCTCCACTGTGCTTCACCTTAATGTCATCTGTATGATGATATATATTAACCCTGTTCAGCTCCCAGGATATGAAAGTCTACGATTCACAAGAGAAATCTGAGCATGCTGTTCAGTGTCTAGTCATATACAGTATACACTGGTGTACATTTAGTGTCAACAATCTGCTTCATACAATAACAAGATTAATTCTACAATAAATATGAATTTCGTACTGATGGACATTTCATGGACAAACTGTCAATTTTGAACAGATGACAATGGAAAATTGCATTGAAAATCAGAAAATACATTAAGGACATGATACCAATACTGTTCCCTAAAACTAAAAATTGATTTTGCTGCTTTTCAGGAAAAGCAAAACACTTTCATTTTGGCACAAGTGGTCTTGTCCTGAAGAATTTCTAAAAGTTTGCTTTTTAATCATTTTTTGACTTATGAGTCTATTACCAAGATCGTTCGATGCGGCTTTGAATGTAGTTGAATATATTATATTTTATGAAAATTGATTTTTCAAATTTTTGACTTACTACAGTCTTACAGAACAGTAATATGAAAAAAAATTATACCCATATTTATTCTAATGCAAAATTCTCTAAATTCATTAATTGTATCTACATTGAAATGGGTTTTTTCTCTTTTACACAGAATTACTGACGACTCAACATAAGTCACAGGTTAACTGGGACAAAGACAAAGAACTTAATATCATAAAAAGCAATCAAATGTTAAGCCAGAACATTGCAACTGTAGGTGGTGTTTGTTTCTGTCCAATACAGTTAGCAAAATATGAAGTTTCAAGAAATGAGATCTACAACAACACTAACAAAATTCATTTACTGACACAATTTAATAAGTTAAATGACGGACAAAAAAAACAACAAAAAATTAGAATGAACATCACATTACACTCATTCACATTATAATCAAATTAGGAAGCATCCTGTTCAAATTTTATATACTTACCTGAAATCAAAATCTTCACAGCTCTACGTTAATGGCATATATTTCTGACATAAGATATTCAGAAAAAACAGTTTCTTTTCCTGTCATTTGGCGACTTAAGGCATTATGATTCCATTGGATTATTATATTTTCTTATTAGCACATTTCTTTTTCTACTGTATCTGATAGCCCCATGCTCGGGACTACAATAATGAACAGTCAGTTGCCTTTTGGCATTATGCCATTGTAGAGCAATGATGTATGTAAAACATTCAATCCAATTTTTTATCAATAGAACTGTAGAGATTCACATTTGAAAATCTGACTGACAAATACATAGTGTCCTGCAGGTATCAAAATTTATAGCACTGACAATTACTTGGTATCTTCCTGTCTCTCTGGTTTTACAAATTAAAATTATCAGCTGCATCATAAATCAACAGTAAATCAATATTATTGTCATTGTAATTTTGTTTTCTGCTTTAAATATAAGATATAATGAATGACAAACTTTCTCATCCCCCGACAGAAGTCCGCCTATCGAAGTTTAAGAAATCACAAATCGATAATACCAAATTACAGTCAAAAAAAGCCCATCGCGGTGATTACACTTTACATTTTGTTGTGTGAACTGCTGTAAAATGGGTCCTAACACAAGCTCCCTTGGAAATAAACATTGGCCTTTTTCCTCTTGGTTCAAAAGTAAAAATTTTGAGTCAAACTTGCACAAATTTTTTTATTTCTGAAGTCCATTTGATTTTTTCAAATAATTTTTTAAGTGTCAAACCTGTGAAAATCACTGGTGATCCCAGCAGTTACTCTTAAAGACAATAGGTCCCTGAATTAACAACATGGTGAATTTCAACAATTTCAAATTAGGTGGTTAAAATCATTTCTGCTTTCTTTACCAAAAAAATTACCGGCACTTCCAAATGTTGCAATGTATATATATATTTTTTAAAAATTGCATCATTTTCAAACCAATCTTTATCATAATAGTCTGCAGTGTGCACTCCAATGTTCAGATGAAAACTTCTTGATAACACTGCTTCAATCACTTGCGAATACCTGAGTCAGTGAGCTTCAGATACAAAAATCTACCTGTCACTGTCAAACTGGTATGCCCAGAACCCACGTCAACCATCACAACAAACTCAACTTTTCTGCATCAAACTGCTAAAATAGACACTTATCTATAGAAACTTACAAGAGCAACCACTGTACAACATTATAAAACTGATCATCCGACAAAACTTAAACCAAAACATCAAAACCTGGTCTATAAAACTTAAGACACTGATAAAACCTGAGCACAGCGATCAAACTTAAATAAAGAGTTTAAAAGACCTACTGTATACAAGCAACCTTAAAATGAATCAGCATAGAAAATCTCAAAACAACGTTAAAACAGGACAAAGAAGAAATTCCATCGCTTGTCAAGACCAATGAAATGAAGACATCGAACTGACTTTGAAATACAGTTATAAAGCAGCCTCTGCATAGCCGGTTCAACTGAAACTCAAAAAATTCACAATCTGAACTGACGCAAGTGCACACTGCAGCAAGGATAAAATTAAATCCAGTACTGTCTTTCACCCCCAACCCTGCAAATTATGAAATTCAAGGAAGAAAATCTCTGTGACACCCCCCCCCCACCCTCCCACCAAACAACCTCACCCTTTCACTTTACTAAGCCAGCTGATCCCAGTCATGTTTACAGGTGAAAATAACTGACACTAGAAAAATGGAAGAAACCTGCATTTCAGCAAGAAAGTCATGACTTATGAGGTTCAGCATGTTATTTTTTTTTTCTTTTTTTGCACGAAACATATTTGACATACCACGAGTATCTAATTTACTACAGTATTTACTTTAATTCAGTACATCAAATTTAAGATTTCCAGTGTTTCTGTTTTGGTTTTTTTCCCTTCCAGTTCCAATTTGACTCAAATTTTGCAGCAGTCACACATCTTGCCCATATAAACTATGTAAATCAAGACTGCATTTTTTTCAGTAAAACATAACATTTTAATCAATAACCCAGTTGATAACTTTGTGAACTATGTGATAATAACCCTGTCAATTGCTGTTTCAACTTTTTGTCCCATAAGGATTTAACTAATACATGCAGGACACTTAATATTTCTGTTACCACTACTCTTTTGAAACTAGTCAAGTCACATGAATGCATTGTACTTCAAGAATATCTGTCCAAGTTTTCAATTGTTTGCATTTCCTTGAACAAAATGCGGTTTGGTTAGGTTAATTCAGCAAAGATATCACTTTCCTTTACTCAAACAGTAACAGTTTAGATCTCATCACATTTATAAAGTTATGCAAGACATTTTTTGTGCAGGGTCATCCAGTCATCTGGATAATTAAGTACAAAGTAACTGAATGTTTGTCATAGGCAGATCAGTTTTCTGCATTTCCGAAACTGTGGAAAAGTATGAACAAGCCAAATGCTGAAATGGTATGAAACCTTATAGAGCAAAAGGATAAGGTAAAAGTGCTTGCTGAATTTCTCAAACTGCAACTTATAATCCTACAAATAACTATTCTCCAGACCTGCAACTTAATTCCTAACAAAAGTGTAGAAGTAATGCTGAAAGTAAAGTACAAATGAAACAATAACAGTATATCAATAGTGAACATTCTTTCATTCATTTAACAATACATGACAAAGACAGTACACTGAGAGGAGGAAAAGGACAAGAAGGAGAGACCAGATGGGGAAGAGGGGATAGGAAAGAAGGAGAAACCTACAAGTAGCACCCTCCAACCTCCCACATGGTACTGGTCACCTACAAAAGACAAAAGTTCAGATCAAGTAACTGCATACAACCGAAATATCTATGGGAACATCAATGGATATATACGGGGATGGACAATGTTATAAAGCTGCTGACATGTAACGGAGCAGCAAATTTTACATTTGAATATGTGCATCTCATGCCGACATTCTAAATCACTATCATCAACCCCCTCCGCATTCCGTTTCTGCCCATCTCCCGACAGATCTCTCAGCCGCACAATATTTTGCTCTATGTATTCCATGACGTCGCAACGAAAAATGCTGTTGTATCAGAGGTGTGCCTTATGTGCCGCCGTTGTAAGCAAGTTTGTTTTACTTATGAGAAGAGTGTAATGAAATGGGGATTTTAATTCTCGCCATTGTACCCGAGGTCCCATTCAATCCGAAGCCATTATATTTGAGTAAATAAAATTAATCCCTTAATTCTATTTAATCCCACACCCCCCCCCCCCAAAAAAAAACCCCCAAAACAAGCGCACTGGTGCTTCACTGTGGTGACAACATGTCTGCTCCAGTTGGAACTGGGCTGCAATGACACTAAGGCAAATTTCCCAAATGTGATTAAAGAAGTATACATAATACAAAAAAATATCCGACATTTTCTCCACTCCCTAACTTGTTTACAAGTGTATTTTCAAGTTTTATAACTACCACCGACAGATGTCCATTCACTGATCATAAACTGCTAATCTTTATTTCCACCTTGTGAGCCATATTTCTCACATTATTAGGTAGCCTATCATTTATAATCTAATCCCACTAAACTTGAAATTCATAAACTGCTTTAGATTTTTTTACATTTCCAGTCTACACTTCAAAATATCAGAAATAAATTACAAAGATGAATTTTGTAAACTATGGTTAAGCTGGCAAGTGTAAGGTTTTCACTGACCTGACAATATTTTTAACACCACCTGGTTCCCATTTTCTATTTTTGCCTCGGTAAACTAAAATCACTTCCGTAGTCCCATTTTAGAAGTTGCTTTGTTTTTGCAACTTTACCATGTACATTTCATTTTGTTCCTTTTGTCTTTTTCTCTCCATCTTGTATATTTGGTCAGAGCTTGCGAAAAATGAACAAGCAGCTGTGGGTATTTGATTCCTGAAGACAGGCCTGAAAATGGCCTCCCAGTAAAAAGTAGGTATTTGTCTCAGTAACTTTTTCTCTCTCAATCATATATTTGGTCAGAGTTTGCTAAAAAGATGAATACCATAAACATCTGTGGTAGTCGATTCCTGAAGGCAGGACCGAAAGTGGCCTCCCAGTAAAAAGTAGGTAAATCCCACTATCCCCAATCGTAATTGTTGCGAAACACAGTTGCAGTGAACTAGAGATCAACATCTGGTGAACAAAGATACTTCGAATGCTTGTTTTTCTTTTCTTATCCCAAAGGTCAACAAATCTGAAAACCAATGAAAATCGGCAAATTTACATTCTCGTGAAGCTGAATCGCATTAGTTACATCTTATATAGTACAACGCTAATTGACAAACGATATTTAATTTCTGCCACTGTTTCTCAGTATTGATTGTGCATACAATAGTTTTCCCTAACTTGAGAGATAAGCAAACATTTTGCTTCACCTCATGACACTTGACAAATGCTTGCTTCAATATTTCATGAAACTTGGAAGTCTTTTGTACAAATTTTATTCTATGCCATATCTGTCTTCTCACGGATTTATCCTTAACTTTATAAGGCAGGTAGTTTAATATAAGAAATTTTTATTGTGTTATTTTTTATTGTGTTCAACTGAACACAACAGAACAAACTACAAATTTAGGAAATTTTAGACACTTTTCCATCTATCCATTTCCTTTCATATTTTTTTTAAATTCCCTTTTACATAGATCTTACACAATTTCCACTGTGAAGATTTGTCTTTCAGTCTCCCTCTTTCCCAAGTTAATGTTCTGCTATGATATTCTCCACATTTCTTTAACACTTTAAAACCTGTCGCATACTTTCTCATTCTTTCCTGTCTTTTCCCTTTCTCAAATAATTACAATAAACATCAAAATGAATATTTTTCATCTCAACTTTTTCGTTGTCTTAGCATTATTGATCATCAAGATCTCAAAGACAGTATCAAAGTCATACGAAGTGGCCGAAATAATAGGTTGCTACCATGTTATGTTCCAGTATTGCACCAGTCACAACATTTAAAGTTCCTTGACATGCACATTGCAAAACTGACTAAGAAAATATAAGTAACATGCTGGGGTATGCATGCAGGTTAGTACAGTTGGCAAAGAGCTTGGACATTCCATGTATTTCACCCTTTCGGCTATGAAATTTGCTTTTCTCATGATCCCAATTCAACTCTCAAATCTCATCAATATATACATTAAAGCTATCCAAGCCCTTTTTTTGGAACTTTAAGGAACATTAAGCCTTGTGACTGGGCAATACTGACTTCCTTATGCCATATGCCACAGAAAGCATCGTTTACAATTGCGATTTCACGAAGTTGAGACAAGATACTCATTTCTTAATGAAATTACAAGTTCAGCTCAATGGGCCTCAATACCACAACAATTATGTTTTTGAATAAAAATAAGTCATTTTCAATTGTAGTTTTTTTCAGTTAAAAGTTTAATCACTCTAGTAAACCCTAAACAATTACCTTTGATATTTAGATGCTTCAGTATCAACGTTTATAGTTTACAATGACAATCTAACTCTGAATGTGGCAAATTGTATTTACATACATTTAATAAATCTAGGCAAATTTAATCACCCTTACAAAACTGTCATTGTCACTATCTTCGCCTGTTCATGTGTCTCTGTGTGTTAACCCTTACACCACCAATGGTTCTCTTGTCTCTTTTTTTCTCCTCATTTCTCTCCAGTGGAAATTATCTTATCCTCATCTCTCTTAAATCTTCCAACTCCTCTGGAGGGGAGGTCTTCCTTTCTTTTTTTTCTTTTTTTTTTCTGACCTCCCCTCCTTAAGAGTTTCTTTTCAATTCTTTAATTTAGCAACAGTTCTATCTCTCTCTTTTCTTTTTATTCCCCCCCCCCCCCACACTCCTCTCCATTGGAGTGTTTCTTATTCTCAGCTCTCTTAAATCTTTTATTCTCCTCTGGACGGGAGATCTTCCTTTTTTTTTTTTCTGACCTCCCCTCCTTTAGAGTTTCTTTCCACTTCAATTTAGCAACAGTTTTAGCTTTCTCTACATTTTCTTTTTCTTTTCCCCTCATTCCTCTTCATTGGAATGTTTCTTACTCTCAGCTCTCTTAAATCTTTGGGGAGGTCTTTCCTTCTTCCTTCTTTCTTTTTTTTTTTTTCTGACCTCCCCTCCTTTAGAGTTTCTTTCCACTTCTTTAATTTAGCAACAGTTTTATCTCTCTTTTCTTTTTTTTCATCCCTCTCCCCCACTCTCCATTGGAGTGTTTCTTATTCTCAGCTCTCGTAAATCTCCTCTGGAGGGGAGGTCTTTTTTCTCTTTTTCTTTTTTTGTGACCTCCCCTCCGTCAGAGTTTCTCATTTTTTTTTTCAAATTTAGCCTCTCCCATGATGGGGAATGTTAACTCTTACATCACCAATGGTTTGCTCTCTGATTTCTTTTTTTTTTTTTTCTGCCCTCACTCTTCTCCGTTTGAGCGTTTCTTAAATCTAACTCCTCTGAAGGGGAGGTCTTTCTTCTTTTTTTTTTTTCTGCCCTCACTCTTCTCCGTTTGAGCGTTTCTTAAATCTAACTCCTCTGAAGGGGAGGTCTTTCTTTTTTTTTTTTCTGCCCCCACTCTTCTCCGCTTGAGCGTTTCTTAAATCTAACTCCTCTGAAGGGGAGGTCTTTCTTTTTTTTTTTTTCTGCCCTCACTCTTCTCCGCTTGAGCGTTTCTTAAATCTAACTCCTCTGAAGGGGAAGTCTTTCTTTTTTTTTTTTTCTGCCCTCACTCTTCTCCGCTTGAGCGTTTCTTAAATCTAACTCCTCTGAAGGGGAAGTCTTTCTTTTTTTTTTTTTCTGACCTCCCCTTCTTTAGAGTTTTTCCATTTTGTTTTTGATTTAACCTACTCTTGGAGGGGAATGTAGCCCCTCTTTTTTTTTTCAAGTTCCCTCCAAGAAAGTTCTCTATCAATCTGTTCTTTTCTATTTTTTAATGTACTCTCAGGAGGGGGTTTGCTTGCCTCTCTTTCTTTCACATTTATGTGACCACCTTCTGTATGCCTAACTAACAATTTACACCATATGGTTTTACATTACAAAAAAATTAAAATTCCTAACTTTCTAACACCTCTTCAGCCTATCCATAAATTTTGTTGTCTAATGCCACCATTGGATAATGTCCTCCATCTGGGTGGACAAAGAGTTATGGGCGCCAGGGCAGCTCTTTGACCTGCAGATGGAAGAACATTCCAGATCTATTATCTTTGAAGGTCCGGGTCTGGGCCCCACCGATAGACGAGAGATCAGGGAACCGCCTTCGACAACCTTTCCTTCCTTGATAGCTCCCCATTCTTAATGCCAGACAAGGTCTCTTACAGGTACACAACTAATTTTCTGACACCAACGGATTGATATGTACATGAAGGGAAGAAGAAAGAATATGTACATGAAAGGGAATGTGGACATTGTGGGTAATATGTATGTGAGAGGATGAACGACTTTTTATTTTTAATGTGCTTTCATGGTAGCTCTAGTGCGTGAGTGAGGGACGGCCACTCATAGTAGTTTATGGACACTTGGCCGAGCACCATTAATTGGATTATTTCCCTTGTAATACTAGCGCGGGACCCGTTATTCACATCACGGTGAAAAGCGCGCATTTTGATTGGTCAATTGGAAATTTTGACCACCGGGCTTCCAACTCTTATATCATGGCTTTAAGTTTCTTACAACTCGCTCCTTCGTTGTTATCCACCGACAGAAAGACGGGAACCCGAATTCATTTTTGAGAGTAGACAATACCCGATCGGTACAAAATAGGTACTCATGATAACGTTTGTTATCAATGGAGATACGTCGTATTAATGGACGAAAGTATCCCGCACAAAATTGTCGAATGTTGTTAGTCCTGACACTTTGAAAATTTATATTAAAACTATTACCGGGTTTCTGGTATAAGTAGTCAGTTGGAATTGTAGCAGCAAGTTTCTACTTTATAATGGTACCAATTTCGTTGTACTTTGATGCACGTGTCCTATTGAAATGATTAATGAGAGGATCTCGGATTTAAAGTAAACCACGAGTTAGACGCATGTTATCCCCGATAAATCCAACCTGGGTCAAATTTATTCAATTATTGCTGGAGGGGTCGTTAGAGTAATTTCTGCAGTTTACTGGGATACCTAATTGACTTTTGTGTGCACCCTTTTAACCGTACTGTAAATTCGATTGTGTTAGGACCCTAACCGGTTATGTTGTCGGGCTGGACTCCATGTCCGAGCCTTTCACTTGTGCAACACGGGCTACGTAATAGCTCTCTCGGACGTCCGCGCGGGCTAATAAATAAGATGCGGTTCGAGTGGTCAAGACACTCCATCATAGACGCAGAGACAGAGCCGACGCTTGCCATCGCCACCCCGCCCCATAAGGCATGTAGCGGTAGCACAGGACCCGGAGAAACTTTGGGTAAGTTGGAGACTATTATATTAGAAGTGACTTTAATTTGCGCACCCCCCCCCCCTTTTTCTTGGATGCCACGTAGAGAATGCTGATCTACAGAGACTATTATGAGTCCGGCTCAACGGTAATTGCCATTGTCATTGGACGTGTAGGATGCGCTTTGCAGTACAGTGTCTTGATATTGTGACTTTATTGTCAAAGTTAACGTTTGCGGTGCTAGATGATAATGATGGCTCGCTAACCAAGCTATCACGATTTGCTTGTGTGCCTATATATAGTGTATGTGTAGCATTGCCTTGTTGTGGTAGGCAGTGAGGATTTCCTGACATGTTGATGTGGATGGCTTATGTTACAGCGAGCGGCACTGCACACTTGATTGTATTACGGGTATTTGTGTACCTTGCCAGTACCACTATGCTATAGAGAGCAGTGTGATTGTGATTGCGTGTTTAGTGTTTAAGATGTGTAATTAGTTACATGTATTGGAGATGTATAATATTAGTTGGGCCTCACATGGGTGAGCCCCAGGACTGTTCTATGTGCGGCGGTGGATGAACAATGTTTCAGTGAGTCTACACATGTTGCAATGAGTCTCGCCGACATATATATATATATATCATGTGCATGTATTATAGTTATCCAGATGTATTATGCTTCTATGAGTTTCGTAAGTGTGTGAAGGACAGTTTCATTTTAAGGAATGTACACATTACTTTATGTATCTAGTGGTGTGTCATACACATGTTAGCCTGGCGGCATAGCTCCGCGGCTAAGGTCAAAGGGCATGACCCTTCAGTATCGATTGGGAAGGGAAGTAACCAATACAATAGCCCTGGGGCGGGTTAGTACTAATAATGGGAGTGGGCCTATGAGGATGGCCTGCATTGGGATGCAGCGTCTGTGTTATGGACGGTCAGTGGGCCATGTTGGCCACTGCGTTATTAAATGGAATGGCCACTCTGGATGTGTTGTACACCGGCTCAGTGGAGCGAAGCTATTGTGTTCTTGCCCCTTCATTTGTTATGTCCTTCATACTTTGATTAGTACATTAGTTTATGTTGCCAGTGTACTAGGAAACTCCTTGTGTATATGATATAGCCACTTGTAGTTGTTATCCATTAACCTTAGCGCTATTTTATTCCATGCATACATATCCAGTTGGTTATTGCTTAAATTCTATATTATGTTGTTGTTTGATTTAATACTTAATACTATTACTATGTATGTCCACCATTGATTGCCTGATTAATGTTGTCATTATATCCTAATCATATTTTTGTCCTTTTCTCTTGTTCCAGCTTATGGCTGGTTGGGCTTCTTTTTATGGGCTTCTTCTTTTGTTGGGCTTCTTTTTCTTTTCCCTTTTTTTTTGTTTGGTAGTGATACCGTTGTTAGGCTTTTTGAATAAATAAGATTGCCAGCAGAACCCTGTGTTTGTTAATCCTGTGTATCCTTAAGGGAGTTACTATTGAACCCACGCAGTAACCACATTAGCCACTCGTAGTTCACCCAACATTTTCTGGTGTCAGAAGTGGGATACACAGAAGGGTTAGTTTGTAGTGTAGAAAGCCCAGCCATGGAAATTTTTAGTTTGAAGCCCAGCCAGCCAGCCAACCCCTGCCCCACCCCATAGGAACCATGGAGCCACGAAGACCAACGCCCTCCAACATCAACTCAAGATTCAGGACCTGTATCCCGTTCCTGTGCACACCGTCCTGTCTGTTCCCCCGCCTCATGGTGGTTACTTTACCATCAGAAACCCAGATGGAGATGCCTCTGCGGTCAACGGAGACCTCTTGCGGTTATTTCACCCCCCAGTGGTCAACACACGTCCACAGCACCCGCCTCCACTGCCTGCGTCGACCGATGTCTGGTACTTCCCGGCTCACCACCCTTGCCAGCCACCTGCAGCCCGACCGGACCCTCAACCTGGGATGACAACTTCCCAGCGCCTACCTCCTGTGCGACGGTCCAGCCGCCCACACAGACAACCCCAGAGATTGGACCTCTGACTCTTATTAGTGATTAACATTAGACATTGACTGTGAGTGCAGAAAGAGCAGGGGAGCGCACCCATCAAGACCCCCCCCGAGTTTCCATCAGGCCAGATGATAGACCACCGAATCCAAGGGAGCTCCGCCTCAAGATTTTAAGTTAGAGAGTATGCCCATGTTGGCTTTCTCCACAGCTTAATTACAATTACTTTTATGCCTATGTTGACCTTACCTTTTTCATTGCCCTAGTGCCCTTATAGCATATTGTATTTTTTTGTACTGTTCGATCCTACGTTAACCCTGATAGTGGTCTGGGACCACCGTTGCAGGTCTGGGACCTGTTGTTTTGTCCATATGATGTAACTTACTACAGCCAGAGCTGAGACTGTTGTGTACATCTTCAGGATGCCAGTAGTAACTTAGCCGGTTCACGCCACCTGTTAGTAGTTATAAAGAGGATGGACCATTGTTGTACTTCGGTTCACTGTGTGTAATTTGCAATTGTTCTACTCTAAGTGATGGTATCATAGCCCCTTAGAGTTTGATTGTACCTTCAGTGGTCTTTTGTAAACCTTTGAATTGATGTATGTGTCACGTAAGGGACTACGTGACTTAGCAGGGGAGAATGTGAGAGGATGAACGACTTTTTATTTTTAATGTGCTTTCATGGTAGCTCTAGTGCGTGAGTGAGGGACGGCCACTCATAGTAGTTTATGGACACTTGGCCGAGCACCATTAATTGGATTATTTCCCTTGTAATACTAGCGCGGGACCCGTTATTCACATCACGGTGAAAAGCGCGCATTTTGATTGGTCAATTGGAAATTTTGACCACCGGGCTTCCAACTCTTATATCATGGCTTTAAGTTTCTTACAACTCGCTCCTTCGTTGTTATCCACCGACAGAAAGACGGGAACCCGAATTCATTTTTGAGAGTAGACAATACCCGATCGGTACAAAATAGGTACTCATGATAACGTTTGTTATCAATGGAGATACGTCGTATTAATGGACGAAAGTATCCCGCACAAAATTGTCGAATGTTGTTAGTCCTGACACTTTGAAAATTTATATTAAAACTATTACCGGGTTTCTGGTATAAGTAGTCAGTTGGAATTGTAGCAGCAAGTTTCTACTTTATAATGGTACCAATTTCGTTGTACTTTGATGCACGTGTCCTATTGAAATGATTAATGAGAGGATCTCGGATTTAAAGTAAACCACGAGTTAGACGCATGTTATCCCCGATAAATCCAACCTGGGTCAAATTTATTCAATTATTGCTGGAGGGGTCGTTAGAGTAATTTCTGCAGTTTACTGGGATACCTAATTGACTTTTGTGTGCACCCTTTTAACCGTACTGTAAATTCGATTGTGTTAGGACCCTAACCGGTTATGTTGTCGGGCTGGACTCCATGTCCGAGCCTTTCACTTGTGCAACACGGGCTACGTAATAGCTCTCTCGGACGTCCGCGCGGGCTAATAAATAAGATGCGGTTCGAGTGGTCAAGACACTCCATCATAGACGCAGAGACAGAGCCGACGCTTGCCATCGCCACCCCGCCCCATAAGGCATGTAGCGGTAGCACAGGACCCGGAGAAACTTTGGGTAAGTTGGAGACTATTATATTAGAAGTGACTTTAATTTGCGCACCCCCCCCCCCTTTTTCTTGGATGCCACGTAGAGAATGCTGATCTACAGAGACTATTATGAGTCCGGCTCAACGGTAATTGCCATTGTCATTGGACGTGTAGGATGCGCTTTGCAGTACAGTGTCTTGATATTGTGACTTTATTGTCAAAGTTAACGTTTGCGGTGCTAGATGATAATGATGGCTCGCTAACCAAGCTATCACGATTTGCTTGTGTGCCTATATATAGTGTATGTGTAGCATTGCCTTGTTGTGGTAGGCAGTGAGGATTTCCTGACATGTTGATGTGGATGGCTTATGTTACAGCGAGCGGCACTGCACACTTGATTGTATTACGGGTATTTGTGTACCTTGCCAGTACCACTATGCTATAGAGAGCAGTGTGATTGTGATTGCGTGTTTAGTGTTTAAGATGTGTAATTAGTTACATGTATTGGAGATGTATAATATTAGTTGGGCCTCACATGGGTGAGCCCCAGGACTGTTCTATGTGCGGCGGTGGATGAACAATGTTTCAGTGAGTCTACACATGTTGCAATGAGTCTCGCCGACATATATATATATATATCATGTGCATGTATTATAGTTATCCAGATGTATTATGCTTCTATGAGTTTCGTAAGTGTGTGAAGGACAGTTTCATTTTAAGGAATGTACACATTACTTTATGTATCTAGTGGTGTGTCATACACATGTTAGCCTGGCGGCATAGCTCCGCGGCTAAGGTCAAAGGGCATGACCCTTCAGTATCGATTGGGAAGGGAAGTAACCAATACAATAGCCCTGGGGCGGGTTAGTACTAATAATGGGAGTGGGCCTATGAGGATGGCCTGCATTGGGATGCAGCGTCTGTGTTATGGACGGTCAGTGGGCCATGTTGGCCACTGCGTTATTAAATGGAATGGCCACTCTGGATGTGTTGTACACCGGCTCAGTGGAGCGAAGCTATTGTGTTCTTGCCCCTTCATTTGTTATGTCCTTCATACTTTGATTAGTACATTAGTTTATGTTGCCAGTGTACTAGGAAACTCCTTGTGTATATGATATAGCCACTTGTAGTTGTTATCCATTAACCTTAGCGCTATTTTATTCCATGCATACATATCCAGTTGGTTATTGCTTAAATTCTATATTATGTTGTTGTTTGATTTAATACTTAATACTATTACTATGTATGTCCACCATTGATTGCCTGATTAATGTTGTCATTATATCCTAATCATATTTTTGTCCTTTTCTCTTGTTCCAGCTTATGGCTGGTTGGGCTTCTTTTTATGGGCTTCTTCTTTTGTTGGGCTTCTTTTTCTTTTCCCTTTTTTTTTGTTTGGTAGTGATACCGTTGTTAGGCTTTTTGAATAAATAAGATTGCCAGCAGAACCCTGTGTTTGTTAATCCTGTGTATCCTTAAGGGAGTTACTATTGAACCCACGCAGTAACCACATTAGCCACTCGTAGTTCACCCAACATGTACATGGAGCCAAGGGGAAAGAATATGTGCATGAAGGCTCATGTGTATATGGAGGAGGGGAAAGAATATGTACACGAAGGCTCATGTGTATATGGAGGATGGGAAAGAATATGTACACGGAGGCGAAAGAATATGTACACGGAGGCGAAAGAATATGTACACGGAGGCGAAAGAATATGTACACGGAGGGGAAAGAATATGTACACGGAGGGGAAAGAATATGTACACGGAGGGGAAAGAATATGTACACGGAGGGGAAAGAATATGTACACGGAGGGGAAAGAATATGTACACGGAGGGGAAAGAATATGTACATGGAGGGGAAAGAATATGTACACGAAGGCTCATATGTACATGGAGGGTACTATATACTGGTGGGAAGTGGAAACTATATACATGGAGGGAAGAGGAAAGATTAATATGTACATGGAGAGAGTGCCAGAAAATGGGTTATGTACCTGTATCCTGCAGTACATGCAAGGGACACGGCAAAACAGAAACAACAGAGTCACACAAACACCTACACACTTGACCACAATCACAAACAAGGGGACCTTGCTGGACAATGAGTCACTACAGATAACAGATCACTATGGTAAGAATTTCACATCAATTTTCGAAAAAAAACCCAACCCAAACCAAATCGAGAACAAAATTTAACATGCCAAAAAAAAGTCCAAATGAAAAATTATAATCTTGAAATGCCAATGAATATTTCCTCATGGGTAACTAACTGCACACCTGGTTCTTGTTCATGTTCCACTAACTCGTGAACCTATTTCTTCATGGACAATCCTTGGTTGCTCTACATCCATACCTTTTCCATTATAGCCATCCCTACCTTTCTCATCTCCACCAAAGAAACACTTTTCTGTGTCCAATTTCACATATTCCCTCCACTGACGGTCGCCACTTTCATAAATGTCTTACACCACTTGCTCCCCAGTGGCCCACGGTACAAACACATTCTCTATTCTTTGTTCCTCTAAGACAAGCTGTGACAAACAAAAAAAAAAGCCACTTTAGCAGAAATTATTCCATCACTTCATCTCTCAAACATCCTTCTTACGCCCTAATCTCATCAGTGACAAGATTTCTTCTCTCATTTTCCCCTAATCTCTATTCACCAATAAGAGCAAATATTGCTTATTTTTCAGTTCACTTCACTTTTCAGGAACTCTGAAGTCTTTGAAGTCTTCCTCCCCCTCAGAGCTCCTGTATTATCTTTTCTCTCTCTTCCAGTTCTCTTTTTTCCCCCCCTCCTATTCATTTTAGTTTCTTATTCTCATCTTTTTAAAAATGTTTTCTCCCCTGGAGGGGAGGTCTTTTTTTTTCTTTTTTGTGTAACCTCCCCTCCATTTGACTTTCTCTTCATTTTATTGTTTAATTCAGTCTCCTCCGTGGAGGGGAATGTAACCCTTATTTTTTATTTTTTAAAAATAAATTTCCCCTCCACATGAGTTTCAACTTTGTTTTTCCGTTCAAGTGTACTCTTCAGGAGGGGAGTGCTTCCCCCCCCCCCTTTTTTTTTCTCTGACTCCCCTCCATGCGAATATTTTTTTTTCCCTTTCTCAGATAATTTTTTTTTCCACTCTACCTCCCTGCATTTTTCATTGTTACTGTCCTATTCATTTGTCTCAGTTGTGTTGTTAACCTTCACACGATCAAAAGTTCTCTCTCCTCCTCTCCCCCCCCCCCTTCTCCAATGCAGTCTTTTTATGCTCTTTTTCAAAATCTTTATCTTCTCTGGAGGGGAGTCCTTTCTTTTTTTTTTTTTTCTGACCTCCCCTCCATCAGAGTTTCTCTTCATTTCTTTCTCTTTTTAGCCTCTTCTGCAGAGGAGTATAACAAACCTCCCACTTTATTATTTTGTTTTGAATTTCCTCTCCAGCGGCCCACGACACAAACATTCTCCGTTCTCTTTTTTCACTTTGTTTCCCCACGAGCAGCTGAGAGAAGAAAAAACATTGCCACTATAGCAGAAACTATTCCACTATTTCTTCTAATTAACCTTTGCATGTCCATTTTCATCCTTAACTCATCTTCCCCTGTTGTCTGCGCAGCAACAACAATAGAGCAAATAATGCTTCTTTCTAATTACACCATTTTTTCCCCTTTAAATTGTCCGATATTTTAGTTCAAGCCAGAGAATAATTTCTCTCACAAGTCTAGATTTTTTACATTAGCAGCTCTATCATAACTTTTTACACTACCTGTGCTCAGTGAAACACACATTTTCTCAGTATGTTTACGAGTCATCTTCTTAGGGATACGAAATTAAATGGACTGGTTGTATGAAAAAAAAAAGTGAAACTATATGAAACTCCCAAAGTTATTAAAATCTCCATAGCCTAATCCTTCAGATTTCTACTCTTGAACAGATGCTAACTTGCTCTTCAAACTGACCCAATTTCATAGACAAGCTGATGCCAAATCTATTCATCTCTATGTCCTGGACCATAATTTTTATTCCTACTGATCTAAAGTTCCTTGGAAACTGACTTGTTCTTCAAACTCTGACCAAAGATAACTATGATGACCTCTAGGGTGTTTTCTTTACCAATATACTATGATTTATTTTTGGAGGGGGGGGGGGGGGCATGTTCAAATTTCTGAATTTCAAATGGTCTTTTTCAAAATTTTTTCAGTCTTACTACAATCCAAAAAAAGACTAGAATTTCAACCCTAGAGGTGCTTGGGAGCAGGATCCTGGGAAAATTAGTTTTGTTCCAATTTTCACAGGATCCTAGAATGTGACTGCCCAAGCTTAGCCAACAGTTAAACAGATTGTGCCATTTTTACTGTCATTGATGGTAGCAGTTGAAAGCCTCAAGACTTGTCAAATAAACCCAGTTAAATTATGTGAAAACTTTTTTGAGGACAATGTGAGTGTTAACTCATGAGCTCTATCTTTTCTTGAGTTGACATACCAGAAAAAAAATACTTTGCATTCATTCTGTTTGTAATAAAAAAAAATATAAAAAATTGATAAAGTTTAAGTTGTGACACTTTATAATACTTAGGCTTGACAATGTGAGGCTTTCACTGATCTGACATGAAAAATCCCCGAATTAAATTTTGATGTTGCAATCCTAATGGCAAAAACATTGGAAAAATCTCCCCTTGCAATCTGCCCAATCTACACTACACAAAGATGAATCTTGTATTTTGATGTGATAAACAACTGACTTGAAGGAAAAAAAACGAAACACCAGCTATTTGAATTCCCTTTTGGTGATTCTGATTTAAGCTGTGGAAGGAAACAATGTCTCCTCTCTTTTGTAAGGAAAATTTGTCTATCCCTTTTCCTTAAACTTGATCGTGTATTCCTATGAAAAGTGAAAACCAATCCTTGCCAGCTCTGCTACGTTTTAGGAAAAAGTGATTTTTCAAGTTTTAATTGCTCCTCAGAGAGGCAAATTACTTTTGCCAATGCCGTAGGGATCAGAACAAAATTTAATCCCACAATAACCATAAAAATTTCTGTTAATTGTATTGTTTGTGTGTTAAAACTTCCTTCTGTACTGCAAGTTAGTGATGAAGCTAGTTTGCATTCTCTTATATTGTGAGTTTCGGATGCATAAAATGGTCAGGTTACGATCTTATTCTATTTCATGAATGGGCCGTTTTGTCCTTTACATTTTTATTTGCACTGGCTATAGTTTCCCCTGACTGCTATGCAAGTAACTTGCTTCCTTTTCAGAAACTGATTAAATTAGGAATCTAAAGTCTAGAGGAAACGTGCCCGCCTCTCATGCAGAAGGTACTGCGTTCGAATCTCGGACGGTGCAGGCATGTTGGAATTTTGGGACTTCTCTCATTTCCTATGGTAGGAAGAATCAAGCATATAGCCTTCCCGGATAAGGACGAAAAATTCGGAGACCCATTTTGCACGTTAAAGATATCTTAATAGTCGGAAATTGAGAAGAGCAGGCCACTGCCTGGGCAAAATTGAATAAAATGTATCCCTCTCTTCCTTGCCGCCCCCCTCCCCCCTGGACAACAAAATCTACATGACAACTGAAAGCAAAATATAAACAGACACAAAATTGGGTATCTTAAGAAATTAACTCTAGATCCAGAGGTGAAGATGCTGTACTACTTTGAAGCAGTGACTCTGAATTGAACTGTGATAAATATACAATTTCTACATCCAGAGGTGAGGGTGCTGCGCTACTTGGCAGCAATGTCTTTGAACTGTGATAAATGTACTCACTGCTGCACGCACAGTCATTGGTGTTTCTGTGCCAATTACTTTTTTCAGACACCAAGGAGCACAACTTCGTAAATTAGGTTGCTGAAGCTGTCAGGGTTACTACTGGTGAGTGCAGATACAGGAAACTTGCTTGGGAAGTTTTCACATGCTGTAGGTCAAAGTCAATCGCAAATGGTGTGTGGGGTTCAGTTATCAGACCACCAATGTGAGGCTGCTCCCTGCAACAACACAAAGAAAGGAAAATCTGATACACCTGAACAAAATCTTAATGGATTACTAGGTTTTTTTTATGACAAAAGATTTAGCACTATAGTTAGGCCACACTTTCAGTTCCTTCGCACGTGCTGAACAGCAGATCTCGCAGCTTTACTGATCTACAGTTACATTATGAGTTCTGGATGTATACCATGGTCAGTTACGATCTTATTCTATTTCATGAATGTGCCCTTTTGTCCCTTACATTTTCATTTGCAGTGGTTTAGTCATCAGACGACCAATGTAAGGCTGTTTACCTGCAAAAACACAAAGAAAGGAAAATCTGATACAAGCTGAATAAAATCTTAACATATTACAGGGTCTTTTATGACAAAAGATTTAGCGCTATAGTTAGGCCACACTTTCAGATCCTTCACACATACTGAAACTCAAAAAGCAGATCTCGCAGCCTTACTGATCAACAGTTACATTATAAGTTCTGGATGTATACCATGGTCAGTTACCATCTCATTCTATTTCATGAATGAGCCATTTTGTCCCTTACATTCGAATTTCGACTGGCCACAGTTTCCCCTGACTGCCATGAAAGTGACTTTTTTTTTTCAGAAACTGATTAAGTTCCGAATCTAAAATCAACAAGGAATCAGATGATACTGGAATGCTTTGATCTTTACAAGATTACCCAAGTCTTTCAGATTCCAGAATGACAAAACCACCACTAAAAAGGAAACCAATTTTTTCATACACTAAAAAAAAAAAAAGTAGGGGTACCAATAACTGATGGATGCCTTTCATGGTCATTGGTTTTCTAGACTAGGCTAAGAAATACCACCTTTCAAAATTTATAGTATCCTCAACTGGTTTTACCAGACAAAATTCTAGTGGCAGCCAGGACCCTATATATGTTAAAGTAAGGAAATTCTACACCAATTTTACAACTTGGATACAAGTACAAGTTGCTTCCATTTCAGCTATTCAATTTGGGATGATAAACAATAACTTTGAACTGTTGGCAGTCCCTGACTGAATAAAATTTGTGAAAAAAAAATAAAAAATTCCAAAATAAAAAACCATATAAATACAAAATCGACGCTGCAGTTTAAAAGATGCACTCATCAAGTTGTGAATACTGAGATATTTTTTTGTCCTGCTCCAAGATGGGTAGTTTAAACACAGAAAAGACAATCTGGCCCAAGTTTCTATTCCTGGACAATAAAATCGATCTACATGGCAATTGAAAGCAAAATAAAAACATTGACACAAAATAGGGTTTCTTAAGAAATTAACTTTCTAGATCTTGAGGTGAAGGTGCTGCACCACTTTGCAGCAGTGTCTTTGGACTGAACTGTGATAAATTGTACAATTTCTAGATAAAGAGGTGAAGTTCTGGACTATTTTGCAGCAATGTCTTTGAACTGTGGTATATGATAAATGTACTTACTGCTGCACACAGTCTTTGATGTTTCTGGTGCCAGTGAGACTATTCAGACACCAAGGAGCACAACTTCGTAAATTAGGTTGCTGAAGCTGTCAGGTTTACTACTGGTGAGAGCAGATACAGGAAACTTGCGTGGGAAGTTTTCACATGCTGTAGGTCAAAGTCAATCGCAAATGGTGTGTGGGGTTCAGTTATCAGACCAATTGTAAGACCAATGTAAGGCTGTTACCTGCAACAACACAAAGAAAGGAAAATCTGATACACTTGAACAAAATCTTAATGGATTACTAGTTTTTTTTTTAATGACAAAAGATTTAGCACTATAGTTAGGCCACACTTTCAATCCCTTCGCACGTGCCGATACTCAAACAGCAGATCTCAGAGCTTTACTGATCCACAGTTACATTATGAGTTCTGCATGTATACCATGGTCAGTTACAATCTTATTCTATTTCACGAATAAGCCCTTTTGTCCCTTACATTTTCATTTGCACTGGCTGCAGTTTCCCCTGACTTCTATGCAAGTGACTTCTTTGATGCTTCTGGTGCCACTGTCTTTTCTTGGACGTCAGGGAGCACAACTTTATAAATTGGGTTGCTGGAGCTGTCAGGTTTATTGCCAGCGAGTGCAGATATAGGAAACTTGCTTGTGAAGTTTTCACATGCTGGAGGTTAAAGACAATTGCAAATGGTGTGTGTGTTTAGTTATCAGACAACCAATGTAAGGCTGTTTACCTGCAAAAACACAAAGAAAGGAAGATCTGTTACAAGCTGAATAAAATAACATATTACGGGGACTTTTATGACAAAAGATTTTAGCACTGTAGTTAGGCCACACTTTCAGTTCCTTCGCACATGCTGAAACTCCAGCAACAGATCTCAGAGCTTTACTGATCATTTGAAAATGACATTTGTGCTACTACTTAAATATATATTTCTCTCAAGCTATAATTATAAAACGAATATAAGAACTCTTGAGCGTTTCTTGTGCAGAATGGGCACTGTACAATAAAGTGGGCAATCAATTGACAAGCAGAAATTCAAACTCTCTGATACCGTACTAATTAAACAATTTTTTCAATGTTTTTATTTTGGGGTCATAATAGAGTAACAGTATTTAATATTGCAGTGCCTTATTTTTCTATCTATAGCCATAAATCCCCCTGCTTTAAATTATTTTAATAACAGTCACAGAGCAGAATTTCATAGTTCATATTATTGGCTTTTTATTGACCTGTGATAACCCTGCAAGAGCACTGTACTTACTGAGCTGCTGCATGTATAGAGTGAAGTTTCTGGTGCCACTGATTTTTTTTCCACAGACATTAAGGTGGACATTTCTTGCGCCAGGCTGCATAATGCAAGACTATCAACTGTTGACTTCAATGTAAGTGCACACAAGACGTCTGTTTCAGTGTTTGTGAAGTTTTCACCTGTGGCGTAACTGTCGGACCATTAAGATTAATGTATGCCTGTAGTGTAAGTGTAACCTGCAACAAAGCACAGTAAGAATAATGTATACTGACAGGCAAAAGAAACTACACATCCATATTTTATTCTGTGAAAATGTGGTTAGGGGGTAAATAATAACATGTATGCATTTTCTAGACAAGAAATGTTTCCCCGGTGACAACGACATGCGTTTTTGCGAACTGTTGTTGTTGTGCGTGATGCACGTGCAGCGAACGCTTTCAGCTCCGTGTAACACGAAACACCTGTGTGCAAAACAGGGGGTGGTTAAAAATGTTCATCATTGCTTCTGTGTGTCAAGAAGAAAGAAAAACCATTCAGACGATGCAGCTGTCTGCCTTTCTGTCATGCCGCGCCTCACTGAAAACCAGCGAAACCAAGCCATTGGTCAACTGCAAGCAGGGGCATCAGTTACTGATGTTGCCTTTCGTTTCAATGTGCAACGAAACACCATTTATGCGTTACAGAGACGTTACCTTGCTACTGGAAGCACACAAGATCGTGTTCGATTAGGCAGACCCCGTGTGACCTCTGCTGCCCAAGACCGATTCATACGCAATAGTGACTCTGAATTCATGATGTATTTTGGTCAATGTCTAGGTACAACATTTTTTTCCCTCTAAACTTTGTTTTCGCTGTCCGACTTTGCAGCCAATCACAGAGGTGGGGGGAAATTAAGAAAGACCCACTCACTGCCCCCCCCCCCCCCGCTAAAGGGCGAAATCCCATTTTAGCGTAATTGTAAGCCAATTATCATTACACGCCTTCTACGGCTGTGTGCTTATGTAAAATGGCATATTATCCTACATCAAAACAAAGTCCAGTTCTCCATCTGTCGAAATATATACTAACTTTTGTATTGTTTCATATGTGTAGTTGCTGTGTCTTTAATTGTTTGAAAAAGATACATGTAATAGTCTTGCCGGTTTCGTTCTCCGCGTGTACCGATTTTGACCCGCCTCATGACGAAGGATTGCAGAGCGTCGCCCCGATCATGAGGCGCACGTGTTTAAAAAGAACTCACAGAGAAAGCCAAATAAATGAGAGATTTATTTCAATGTATTTTTCATCCTGTTTCGAGTTGAAATTCCTTAAAAACATATTAGTTGGAGACTTTGTTGACCGAAAAACTGGCGGAGATATTAGCAGACCAGGATCAAAATTACACGTTAATGAACCTCAGCTTTCGTACTTTAAATCTGTGCCAAAAGTAAACATGGGACATAAATATGTTCTGGCGCAAACAGTCGACCGTTTTTGATAAACCTACCCTGTGCTTGATTTCGCCACCTTTGTCCGACGCTCACGAATGAGACAATGGCGGAACACGAAGTTGACCCACTTCATTATTTTTTGTCTCCCTTATAAGAATTCACATACACACAAACAAAAAACGACTTTGGATGAAGTTTGATGACTAAAATGAGATGCTCATAATACATTTGGACCCCTATGAGCGACATGTATACCCAACTGGCATCAAAACTGAAAATTTTCAGTGCAGCGATTCAATAAACTGTCATTTTATTGATGGTCAAAGTTCGACTATCATGCAATTTACATAAAGTCGCAAATTGGAGTGTTTTTTCCTTTTTGAAAATGCCATTACTTTTAAAGCCTTTAAGGTAGAATATTAAATTTGGTACCAAAATTCTTAGAAAAGCAAGCTCCATCACATTACTGCCCGTAGTAAGCCAGATCAAGGCTGGCGAAGGTCCCAGCTTGGTGGCTCGCCACCTAATTATTATGCATCGCACTAAAACACTACTAACCACCCACACACCGGCTTTAACTATGGGCAGTGAGTTGTGTTTTAGTGTGATGCATGCATAATACTTAGGTGGCGAGACTTGTGGACACGTAACATCACGACAAACAGGCGACGAAATAATACATTTGCGTGAAATGGATTTTGCATACCCCCCGTGATGTGATTTTAACTTTAACTCACTTTTCCTGAAGTTTTTCTTTTTTTATTATTATTATTTTTAATGTTTTTCAAAGACTGTAAATGCATGATTTTTTCTGCCTATTTGGCCATTAGGCCTACAATAAACTTGAACCTGAACTTGTGTATCTATCAAAGTTTGAAGAAACGAATGTAATTGTGTTGGATGAACTACGAGTGGGGGATGTGGTTACTGCGTGGGTTCAATAGTAACTCCCTTTAGGATACACAGGATTAACAAACACAGGGTTCTGCTGGCAATCTTATTTATTCAAAAAGCCTAACAAAGGTATCACTACCAAAAAGGCATAGGAAAAACCCTACCAAGAAAAAGAAGCCAAGAAAAAGAAGCCCAAAAAAAGAAGCCCAACCAGCCATAAGCTGGAACAAGAGAAAAAGACGAAAATATGATTAGGATATAATGACAACATTAATCAGGCAATCAATGGTGGACATACATAGTAATAGTATTAAGTATTAAATCAAACAACAACAACATAATATAGAATTTAAGCAATAACCAACTGGATATGTATGCATGGAATAAAATAGCGCTAAGGTTAATGAATAACAACTACAAGTGGCTATATCATATACACAAGGAGTTTCCTAGTACACTGGCAACATAAACTAATTAATGTACTAATCAAAGTATGAAGGACATAACAAATGAAGGGGCAAGAACACAATAGTTTCGCTCCACTGAGCCGGTGTACAACACATCCAGAGTGGCCATTCCATTTAATAACGCAGTGGCCAACATGGCCCACTGACCGTCCATAACACAGACGCTGCATCCCAATGCAGGCCATCCTCATAGGCCCACTCCCATTATTAGTACTCACCCGCCCCAGGGCTATTGTATTGGTTACTTCCCTTCCCAATCGATACTGAAGGGTCATGCCCTTTGACCTTAGCCGCGGAGCTATGCCGCCAGGCTAACATGTGTATGACACACCACTAGATACATAAAGTAATGTGTACATTCCTTAAAATGAAACTGTCCTTCACACACTTACGAAACTCATAGAAGCATAATACATCTGGATAACTATAATACATGCACATGATATATATATATATGTCGGCGAGACTCATTGCAACATGTGTAGACTCATTGAAACATTGTTCATCCACCGCCGCACATAGAACAATCCTGGGGCTCACCCATGTGAGGCCCAACTAATATTATACATCTCCAATAGGCCTACATGTAATTAATTACACATCTTAAACATTAAACACACAATCACAATCACACTGCTCTCTATAGCATAGTGGTACTGGCAAGGTACACCAATACCCGTAATACAATCAAGTGTATAGTGCCGCTCGCTATAACATAAGCCATCCACATCAACATGTCAGGAAATCCTCACTGCCTACTACAACAAGGCAATGCTACACATACACTATATATATGCACACAAGCAAATCGTGATAGCTTGGTTAGCGAGCCATCATTATCATCTAGCACCGCAAACGTTAACTTTGACAATAAAGTCACAATATCAAGACACTGCACTGCACCGCGCATCTTACACGTCTAATGACAATGGCAATTACCGTTGAGCCGGACTCATAATGGTCTCTGTAGATCAGCATTCTCTACGTGGCATCCCCGAAAGGGGGGGGGGTGCGCAAATTAAAGTCACTTCTAATATAATAGTCTCCAACTTACCCAAAGTCTCTCTGCTACTGGCGCAACTGGACTAGGCCATGTTTTGGGCGAGGCGCGCCACGGCAGGCCGCCGCCGGTCTAGGTTCACTGTGCTGTCGGCTCTTGTCTCTGCGTCTTTGATGGAGTGTGCTGACCACTCGAACTCGCATCTTATTTATGAGCCCGCGCGGACGTCCGAGAGAGCTATTACGTAGTCCAATTGGACGAGTGAAAGGCTCGGACATGGAGTCCAGCCCGACAACAAAACTGGTTAGGGTCCTAACACAATCGAATTTACAGTACGGTAAAAAGGGTGCACACAAAGGTCAATTAGGTATCCCAGTAAACTGCAGAAATTACTCTAACGTCCCCTCCAGCTATAATTGAATAAATTTGACCCAGGTTGGAATTATCGGGGATAACATGCGTCTAACTCATAGTTTACTTTAAATCCGAGACCCTCTTATTAATTATTTCAATAGGATATGTGCATCAAAGTACAACAAAATTGGTACCATTATAAAGTAGAAACTTGCTGCTAAAATTCTAACTGACTACTTATACCAGAAACCCGGTAATAGTTTTAATATAAATTTTCAAAGTGTCAGGACTAACAACATTCGACAATTTTGTGCGGGATACTTTCGTCCATTAATACGACGTATCTCCATTGATAACAAACGTTATCATGAGTACCTATTTTGTACCGATAGGGTATTGTCTACTCTCGAAAATGAATTCGGGTTCCCGTCTTTCTGTCGGTGGATAACAACGAAGGAGCGAGTTGTAGGAAACTTAAAGCCATGATATAAGAGTTGGAAGCCCGGTGGTCAACATTTCCAACTGACCAATCAAAATGCGCGCTTTTCACCGTGATGTGAATAACGGGTCCCGCGCTAGTATTACAAGGGAAATAATCCAATTAATGGTACTCGGCCAAGTGTCCATAACTACTATGAGTGGCCGTCCCTCACTCACGCACCAGAGTTACCATGAAAGCACATTAAAAATAGAAAGTCGTTCATCCTCTCACAATTGGATTTGCTTTTTGTTGTAATTGTTTTTGTTCTTCTTTCTTTTGTCTGGGTGTGTGTGTATTCTTTTGTATTTCTGAGTTGTAATTAATGTTTTCTGATAACTTTGCCTCGACTTTTGACCGTCCACGTCTAGACTTGTCAAAATTTCTAGAAGTTGCCGATTTCCCAGCTCTAACTCTAAGCATTCACTTCATTTCACCTCTCAGTTGTGATGTTCATTGATAATAATAATAATGATGATAATAATAAATAATAATAACAACAAGAATAATAATAACAAAATAGTTTTCTATTTAGCTCTTGTCTTCAAAATGTGGAACTCAAAGCGCTTTACAATGAAATTGTAACAACAGACACACACTCCCTCCCTCTCTCTCTTTCTCTCTCTCACTCCCTTCCTTCCTCTTTTTCTTTCTCTCTCTCTCACTCCCTCTCTTTCTCTCTCTCTCACGCCCTCCCTCCCTCTTTCTCTCTCTCTTACTCCTTCTCTCTCTTTCTCTCTCTCTCTCACACTCCCCCCCCCTCCCTCTTTCTCTCTCTATCTATTTTTCTTTTTCTCTTATGTAACCTACAAATTGATGGTGTCAGGTCAGGTTTTGTTTACTGTTTTAATGACAGTACATTGTACTACATGCATCTGTCTCTACTGCCTTGTAGACGCACACGGGAATGTGAAAGTCTAACCACGACAAACTACAGGAACGGGGGTAGAGTGTTGAGGGACCATCTATTAAGTACGTACACTCAATGGGGGAGGGGGGGTTGAGAGGGGCTTTGCCTTCATCATATGAAACGCGTACCTGAGGAGGAAGGGTGTGTGTGTGTGTGTGGGGGGGGGGTGTCTCTGTGAAGCATACCTAAGCTTTCCAGACGGGTAACAAATTCAAAAGTTTTTTTTTTCTCAGCAAAGATATGAACGACAGGCAGTTTGCAGTGGAACAGTCAAATAGTCCTTAAAATATCATTTGAAACTCCAAAACATCAAGGTTTTACTTTTATTACGGACAGTTAACATGGCCGTACGCACGTGTGTATGTATGTGAGGGGGGGGGTAGTTGAAGCCAAGCGCGCATGAAAAAGGGTAGAGAGAGGAGGGAGGGGTAAAGAAAGATCTAGCATGCCTACCCAAGAAATGGCCCCTGATGACACAAATTGTGAATACGCCCGTGCAGTCACAGATATATAATACAAATGGGAAACGCACGAGTGACGCACTCATACGCAGTAAATAAACCTGGACACGGTTTTGAGTTTAACGAAATATACACTGAGTTTGACAAAACTGTTATATATGTTCTCTATCACCCCCGACGCATTTTTTAAAAATTCGTCCTGTTAACGTACTTTGACAAAACACATTTTGCTCAAAAACACAGTTCCGAGAAAATCGCAATTTAGTATTTGCGAGGTATAACAACAACAACGACCAAAAAAATATATATTGGACGAATCATATTTTTCTCAATGTACAGCATAGCAGTAAAATGAACATTTTTTAAATATCTTGTGAAGTTTTATTGATGTGGGTGTGAAAATCAGCGAACTGTTGTCGAAGGATTTCACTCCATGTTTTACTAACTGTACAATGACGGAAGGCCATCTACAAAGGTAAAGTCCTGTCTCCTGTGACAAAACGCCTTAAACCACCCGTCCTACTTGTCCAGGGATAAAAAAGCGTTTTGAACACAATAAAGCTCCTTTCAAAGGCGATTAGAATCTCCGCCTCCTTCTTGAAACTTCTTCTCCATCCAATCCAAATGGCTCAACATTATGGAGGTCGCCATGACATGTCACTGCGTATACACAGATGGGAGACACAATACAGATTCAGTACTATCCACGCTAATACTGATAGACTTAAGAAAAGTGACTGAACGTAACACATTCAATACGGCAATTTTGACGTGAAATGTTTATTGGACACGAGCATGACATCGACGTAACCAAAGAAAACCATTCATGGCACCAAAATAAAAGAGCATGAGCCCCCCCCCCCCCCCCCCCAAAAGACAAAAAAAAAAAATAGAGGGAAAAAAAAAAGAAAAACAAAAGAAAACGAATATCAGACATTGTGTATTTTACTGTGTTTTGTTATACCAAATCATTCCAAGTCATTGGTTAGGGGAGAGTGGGGAGAAATGGATCTTTACAACGCTTCTCATAAAAAAAAAAAAAAAAATCAAAACAAACAAACCATAAATGACACAATCATGAAACTTACAGATTTTATTCTTTTACTTTTGATACATATTTTATTCGTGGACAAAGCTTGTATGTTTGAACAGAATGAGATTTTTGAGATTTGAAATGAACATGCACAAGTGGGGAGAAATGGACCTTGTGTGGGGCGGAGTGGACCAGTGTAGGGGGAGAAATGGACAGAGCATTTGACACAACAAAACAAATCTATTATATATTTCAGTAACTTGCAACCTTTGGCATGACTAACTGACCAAACTATACACTCTTCAGGCCTTAAATTTGGCAGGAAGGTGGCAATTGAGATAAGGAAGATGATAGCTATAATTAAACGTTGTTTACTTCAAGCATGTATTTTAAAAAAATAACAATGTTTATTGCTATGTAACATCAGCTGTATTTTTGCATGTTTGTTTCGTAATATATAGTACCGTCCAAGTCATAAAAAGTAACCGTATCAAGCGTTCAGTTTGGTGCGTAGTGTTCTGGTGCGCATGAGTTCTGAAGCAAGACTGTAGTTTATTACTTTTATTATATGAGAGAGAAAGGGGGGGGGGGGGTGGGGGGAGGCACACGATTGTTTATTCCGGGCAATGCCCGGTAGGTCATCTAGTATCTTAATAAATGAAGTTAGCTTTAATGCTATTCTCTGAGTAGTCTGAGTGTAGGGGTTTTCTGCAACGTTGTGAAACGTATTGACATAGCTCAGACAGTAGTGGGGAGAAATGGGCCACTAATGTGGAGAAATGGGCCCCATGGCACACATGCGGTCCATTTCTCTCCACTACCAACCCATACTAGAAAATGCTTTCAAACAGATAAACATGACAAACCTAATTTATTAAGATGGTGCAATGCCACTCTTAGATCTACAATCTATTCAGTCACATATCTGTCGTAACTCAAAGACGGCTCAACTGTGTCAGGAAATCGTAGCTAGATGCCACAATAAAAAAAACAACTTTTGGGAGTCAAAATCAACCCACTGCGATTACTGTCAAAAATCGCCCGAAATGGAAGAGGCTGTGTTGCCACCAGTCTTTCTACTATACGGTGGGCAGGACGCGAGAATCTTTTTTACACTGCGTTGCCGGAAAGCCAAACAAAGCTCTACGTCACCACCTCGCCCTTTGTGACGATAATAAAATATCGCATGCGCAGTAGGAGGCATTTCCCGCTCCGTCATCGGCCAACTCTAGGCTAACTTATAGGTAGAATGCGCATGACGTCACATTGTGCTTTTGTTTTGTTTTTCCGCCATCGCGATTGTTTGGCCGATGATCAGCTGATTAGTGTAACTTAGAGATAATTATATCGAAGCGGTTTTGTTAACTAAAATGCCTACTATCTGCATTATCGTTGATTGCTACGCGCGACAGGGGTGGAAAGGATGGATAAAAGTTGGTCAGATTCCCCACCATTCGTGTAAACAAAGGAAAGGAAGTGAAAGAATTGACCGAACGTCGTTCGACTGTGGTATGGTTGACAAGCTACCAACCAGCAGATCTAGACTCTAGATCTAGACATTAAAAAAAGTGAGTCGACCCATTCTGTTTGTGCCGAGCACTTCATCTCAGGTAGTTGTCAGTTTTAATAATTTATGAATAACGTGATGAAAGTAAGCCCGTCATTTCCGTCACAGAAGAATTAGATCTAGATCTAGATTTAGATCAGATATGTGCAATGTACATTTCTCCACTCTGCAGGCTAGTTGGAGCTGTAGGATTAGAGGTCTAGCGAATGCGGTTATCTTCATTTTTACCGCACAATAAAGTCACCGACTAATAAATCTCAGTTACAATTAAAAACTTTCCTGTTGACTTGCTTTTAAGCAGTTCTAGATTTACACTGTGGCCTACAATAAATTGAAGATGATGCACTGGCAAGATAGGCTACTGATTAAAATTCACCAGAGATAGCCAGAATGCAGTAGATCTAGTATGAGGAAGTGAGTCCTGAGTGATGAGGTATGGAATCACAGTTAGATCTAGATCTGATCACACAGATGTTGAATTGCAGCAGTATGAGAGACAGAGAGTGAGCCTTGAATTGTGAGAAACAACATAATAATTCAATGTATCTGTATTACACAGATATGAATAATAAAATATGAAATCATAGGCCTAATTAAATCTAATCTCCTATCACAGAGCTGTTGACCAGCAGCAATAAATATGAGAGATTGAGCCATGAGCGATGAAAGATAAAATTATGCTTAGATCTAGCCAGTATCACACAGATATGAGAGGGTGAGTCTTGAGATATGTAAGGATAATTAAATCTATATCAATACCACACAGATATGAGAGTGTGAGGCTCGAGTGATGAAATATGTAATGATAATTAAATCTAGATCTAGATTTATATCACACGGATATGAGAGTGTGAGGCTTGAGTGATCAGATATGTAACGATAATGAAATCTAGATCTAGATTTATATCACACAGATATGAGAGTGTGAGCCTTGAGTCATGAGATACTTAATGATAATGAAATCTAGATCTAGATTTATATCACACAGATATGAGAGTGTGAGCCTTGAGTCATGAGATACTTAACGATAATTAAATCTAGATTTATATCACACAGGTATGACAGTGGGAGCCTTGAGTCATGAGATACTTAATGATAATTAAATCTAGATCTAGATTTATATCACACAGGTATGACAGTGGGAGCCTTGAGTCATGATATATGTAATGATATTTAAATCTAGTTCTAGATTTATACGATACAGGTATAAGAGTGTGAGCCTTGAGTGATGAGATATGTGTAATGATATTTAAATCTAGATCTTGATTTGTACCATACAGGTATGAGAGTGTGAGCCTTGGGTGATGAGATATCTAATGACAATTGAATCCTAGATCTAGATTTATATCACACAGATATGACAGTGTTAGCCTTGAGTCATGAGATATGTAATTTGTAAAGATAATTAAATCTGGATCTAGATTTATATATTGCATAACAGGAGAGTGTGAGCCATGAGTGCTGAGATATGTAGCCTAATGATAATTAAATCTAGATCCAGATTTCTATCACACAGATATGAGGGTGTGTGAGCTTTGACTGGTGAGATATCTAATGACAATTGAATCTAGATCTAGATCTATACCACACAGGTGGGAACCACAGCAATGTGTGAGAGCGGGTCTCGAGGGATGAGACGCAAAGAGTATGTTCAACAACATTCTGCCACCAAGGAAAGTTTTCACGTTCTCGCGGCTATTTCTTTAGACTATTACATTAGAGTGGGCATTACCCAAGGAATTCACCGGTTGTTCGGCTGTTATAAATAAAATATAGCCATGTTAAAGGGAGGTGACCCCCAATTCCAATTAACAGGCTTTACCCAAGGAATTCGGTGACGTAATGATCGCCTGTGCGGTTATTATAAATAGTCACGGGGATTCCAAAGAAGTACCTCCTTTCCGGCAAAGCAGTGTAAAAAAGATTCTCGCGGGCAGGACAAATGTACACCCTCGCTTTTTTCTCAAAGAGTATTGAAGATATAGGGGGTGGCCCATTTCTCCACACTGTCCATTTCTCCCCACTCTCCTCTATCCTCTGTCTCAGTAAGATCGACAGACAGATTAGATCTATTTATCAACTGGCAACTCTTTCCAAAACCAAGCTTTGTTTGTTTTCTGGCGTGACATAGCTGAGTGTGTTGACTATTACATCTCTTGTCCATTCCTGGACACTGTCCTACTACTACTCGCTCGTTTTTTTCTCTCTGGTTGATTGCTGTGATTCTTCTTCTTCTTCTTTTTATGACGAAATCAACAGCTTGGAAAGCGGCATCGTTGTCAGAAGTCTTGAAAAGCAGCTTGATCTAACCTTTCTCGAATTTGGTGATCTGAATGTTTCTGAAATAAGGAATTTTGACACTTTTATCTTGACACGCACTTGTCCCACATTTTGAAATCACTGGGCTCCATTTCAGTTGGTTTGGTGCCCCATCACATGCCTACACTGCAGCAACAAAGTCATGAACTATGTTTTGTTTGTTCTCATTCTCTCTCATATTCTTCTCCACTAATCCATGAATATAATTTTAACAATGCAGCTGTAGTTCTGTTTCTAAGTTGTAATATATAATATTAACAATGCAGCCATATTTCTGTTTCAAAGTTGTAAGACATAATTTTAAGAATGCCCCGGTGTTCTGTTTCAAAGTTGTAAGATATAATTTTAAAAATGCCCCGTAGTCCTGTTTCAAAGTTGTAATATGCAATTTTAAGAATGCCCGTTGTTCTGTTTCAGAGTTGTAAGATATAATTTTAATAATACAGCAATAGTTTTGTTTCAAAGTTGTAAGATATAATTTTAATGATGCAGCAATAGTTCTGTTTCAGAGTTGTAAGATGTAATTTTAATAATACAGCAATAGTTCTGTTTCAAAGTTGTAAGATACACTTTTTAAAGAATGCTCCGTAGTTCTATTTCAGAGTTGTAAGATTTCTGTTTCAAAGTTGTAAGATTTCTGTTTCAAAGTTGTAAAATTTCTGTTTCAAAGTTGTAAGACTAAGATACATTTTTTAAAGAATGCTCCGTAGTTCTGTTTCAAAGTTGTAAGATACGCTCTTTAAAAGAATACTCCCTAGTTCTGTTTCAAAGTTGTAAGATATAATATTAGCAATGCAGTTCTGTTTCAGGGCTATATTTTATCGATAGTGCTGAATGTTGATCTCACACGCATAAAGATACAGCTTAGAGCAATGGTCGTCATTCAGCCCATTTCTAGGAGGATCAACAAAAACACAATCTTCGCCACCAGTGCCGCTGGGCCGATCTGGTGACGAAACAAAAGTCAGCATTCAGTTAAGAAGTTGGAATTGGACGAATCCAGTTTTGTATTCGATTTTCTTTCATGTTCATTTTGGATGTATGTAATCCTTTTTTAACGTGTTCTGGGTTGCTCACGCAGAGTTTTATATGACACAACTTTGGTTATCTTCTCTCGTAAGTCTTTTGATCATTTGTTTTTCTTGTCTTTCTCTGTCCTACTTCTTCTTCTTCCTTTCCACATCTTCTTTTTGTCTATTTCTTCTTCTGCTTTTTCTTTCTCTTCCTCTTGTTTTTCTTTTTTGAATATTTCTTCTTCTTCTTTCTTTCTTTCTTTTCTTCTTATTGCCCCCCCCCCCCTTCTTCCTTGCCAGAGCTCAACTTTTTTCTAAACCCTATAGTGAACCCACGGCTTTTCCGTTACTATTTCTCACTCGTCTATTAACCTCTACCTCCCAGTGTTCCATATTTGATACATACCACTTTATGGTCAATGTCCTGCATATGGAGTGTTTTATCAGTAATTTGTCACGATGCATATCTATTCATTTATTTAATTACTTGTTTTGCATTCTTTGACTATGTTAAATCCATTTTGTACACTTCAAAATATCCGGTTGGGGCAGCACAGAACTATGTCTGGGCGCTAGAGGAATAATAATAATTGTTTCGATAGCTGCTGGTCATTTACCCGGCGCGAACAGGTCAGCCCTTTGAGCAGCCGTCAAAACAGAGCCGTCGCTGTGCCATGTGAATGTGTCCTCCTGGTTCCTGTCATCCAGTCCGACCCACAAGTACAGTCCATTAGAGACGAACAGAGGAAAGAACATATCTTTCTTCTCAGGGGTCTGGAAGGTGACGAGGTTCGCACCTTTATCTGAAATACGTGGATAAAATAACAAACAAACAAAGAAACCACGACGCCCACGTTTGAGAAAGGTTTGACCACATTTCAGCATCAAATCTCAATACAATGAACGTTTATTATTTATGTCCGCCATGAGAATGCAAGTCTTTGTCTTTGCATGATTGTTACAATGATTGCTGTACCAGAAAAAACACCCAGAGCGTAACTCCATAGTCTTCCGAGACTGAAGGATGCCTACTACTACTACTACTACTACTACTACTACTAGCTTAGACTAACTATCGTTTCTATACCATAAAACAGCACAGTTTTTCTCTCAAAATTTTAAGAAGTGCTAAAACTAAAACAAAAAGTGTTGACAAAAGAGCTGACGCAAGAAGAACTTCTTTGTTTATAGCCAAGTAATGGTTAATGTGCTTAAAGAGACCAGGAAACAACCATGTCATTTTCATAATGATAAATTATTTCTCAGACATATTTTCTGAAATGTTCTTTGATCTTTGATTCTATATCTTTAAAGAATGTTGTTACAGGTACGTACGTCCCCCAAGTTTTTTTGCACCATGGGTACGTATTTTGAAACCTTATGTGACTCCAGAACTGGAGAGCTCCTCCCGAAATACTCCTAACAACAGCCTTCATTAATTATTCTTTCAGATTTTCTTTTTGTTTCCCTCCTGTTTCGGGGTTGAAAGGGCAGGGGGCAGGGTTAGGATTGAGGATAAGGACAGAGTCAGGGATAGGTACGTATACGTACTGACGTGCAAGTAACGACAGCCTTTTTTAAATTTCAGAGAAACAAAAACAAATCCTTTGCAGATAGCCTTGCATATTGCTACAGAGGCGCTGCACAGACGCATTTTCTTGAATAAAGATCGCGGTAACTGCCATCCTTTGATAGTACGAAACTCTAGTATGTCCCGAGACACAGAACACCGAGACGAACCATTCCTTCTCCCACTATATGTCCACAAATTGCCCGCGTATAAACACGGTGAGAACTACTTTTTTCGTTCAATTATGAAGGGGAGTGGTGGGAATTGTTGCGTTGTTGACATCAACAATACGGGTGCAAGTCAACGAACGGAATAATATGAGATTGTGAATAAGAAAACCTGGCTTAAGTTGGTAAAGCCGATTTTGAGAAAAACGGCTTTGAGGTGAAAGTATGGGCCCGACACAAACTTCCAACTTGGCTGTTGTTTAGGGGACCGTGGCATGTTACAGGGTAAACTGTAGATGAGCAGTGACACTACTCACTATGATCTCTATAATGGCTTTGTAATTAGACTACGGTCTCCTAACAACAATCACTCCAATATTACTTGGTCAATTGGCTATTGCCACTTACAGGGTTAAATGCCGTTTTCTCAAAATCTTGTTTTAGTAGGGTCACTGACCTCAATTTATCAGAAATGTCTTGTCTTTTATTATATGTACAGAACTCAAAATGTCACATTGCCGACTTAAGCCTGGTTTTCTCATGCACACTCACATAATTATGACAAACTGATTCGTCTCAGTATCCTGTGCCTCGGGTATGCCCACCTTTGCAAGATTGTTCTGCTGCTGTGAAAGTGGCTTTACTTGTCGAAATCCAAAGACAGACAGTAACATCACTGAAAGCGTGGATCTCAGAGCCAGAATTGATGCCACAGGACAGACCTTCTGGAGATGTGTACATATCTACTCCAGTGGACGGCACGTCAAAATGCATTGGTATTATCCTATTTCCTGGGAACGATAGTGAGAAATAATTCCGTATAAGATGACCATCACCTTTGACCTGTGTTAACATTATGGAAATCACGCATAATATTTTGTGAGGGCAAAAACAGCTGGGCAGTATGGAGTAAGTAAAAAAGGAAGGGTGGTTGGGGGACTGGAGAGAGAGAGAGAGAGAGAGGGAGCGAGAGAGAGAGAGAGAGAGAGAGAGAGAGGGGAGAAAGAGAGAGAGAGAGAGAGGGAGAGACAGAGAGAGGAGAAAGAGAGAGAGGGAGAGAGAGAGGGAGAGAGAGAGAGGAGAAAGAGAGAGAGAGCGCGCGCGCGCGCGAGAGAGAGAGAGACAGAGAGATCAACACTTACACAACTATGAGATCCGAACAGTGTTTCCACTTATAAAGGAACAAAAACGATGGGCCTATCAGAAAAATTCAAGGGCACACGGAAATACTGTCACACGATGTTGATCCCGGGTTAAACGAGGGAAATGACAATAATCTCATCTTCTTCTTCTTCTTTAAGCCTCTTGATTCCTTGAGGAACATAGGGCCACAACAACACTCCTCCAACGCACGCGGTTCCGGCAGGTCCTCCCCAGCTCGGTCCACGCCATTCCGGCTGCCTTCACCTCAGCATCGATACTCCTGCGCCAAGACTATTTTGGTCGACCCACTTTTCGCTTTCCTTGTGAGATTCCAGACCAGAGCCTGCCTGGTGATGTTGGATTCAGGCTATTGTAAAGTGTGGCCCATCCATCCCCATTTCCCTTTCTTTATGTCAGTTTCAATTGGGGATTGTCTCATACAAACCAGATCCAGTTCGACTCCACCTAGAACACATCAAGGAAGTCGACAAGTTTGTTTACCTGGGCAGGGTATTCAGTAAAAGATGGCGGGGGGGGGGGAGGGGTACCGATGAAGACATCAAGTGCCGAATCAACAAAGCAAGATGCGCCTTCAAAACCCTGAGACCAATCTGGAGATCAACAGCCCTCTCACTCCACAACACCAAAAAGCTACGGACATTCACTAATCGATGTCTCAGAAACATCCTCCACACCAGGTGGCCAGAAGACGTCTCCAACGAACAATATCTCATAGCCAATAAATACTGCTGACAACGGAAAGTAATTCCTACCAAAATAGGGAGAAAATCTACTCCTTAAAGCCTGTTCCCATTTAGCCGGTTTTCAGGGCTCGGCGTATTTTTTCACTCGATGAACACGCTCGTGTTGTCTAAAAATGGCTCCTACTCCTTCTATTTTTATTGCAGATGTTCCAATGTAAGCGTATTTTGAGATATAATACTTTTACAAATATGCCTTCGTCAAAAAACAGCTGCAGAAAATAACACGTTTCATGGGAGCAGGCTCTTATTAGACATTCTTAGGGGTGAAACGACCAAGGTTGGTGTAGGCGCCAGACAGGTGGCTTGCCGTCCATACATTTTGCCTCACCCTAGCACAATACGCCCATTGCGCATACCGGCCATCTTTGTTGTAAGGACCGACGCAGAACCATGGCGATGGTAGCACTGGTTTTAATTCGTTAGCTGATTTGCACTGCGAGCACTTCAGGCGTCGCGAACCAATCGGCGGGCGAGCTAAAACTAGTTCACTACAGTGAACAATGACACGTGTGGACACGCACATGGGAGACGTTCGGTCAGTTCTTTCACTTCCTTTCCCTTGTTTACACGGATGGTATGGAATCTGACCAGCTTGGATCCATTCTTTCCACCCCTGTCATAACAATCAACTGCAAGGCAACCAGCAGGCATTCTAACCGCTTAGACATTATCTCGAAGTTACACTCATCAGCTGACCCACCGGCCATCTTGGGTGTCGCAAGAACAAAACAAAAAACACGCTGTAACGTCATTCACAATAGGCCTATAGGAAGAGAGCTGCTTACTAAAAAAAAACTCTGTAACGTCATTCGCAATAGGCCTATAGGAAGAGAGCTGCTTACTAAAAAAAAACTCTGTAACGTCATTCGCAATAGGCCTATAGGAAGAGAGCTGCTTACTAAAAAAAAACTCTGTAACGTCATTCGCAATAGGCCTATAGGAAGAGAGCTGCTTACTAAAAAAAAACTCTGTAACGTCATTCGCAATAGGCCTATAGGAAGAGAGCTGCTTACTAAAAAAAAACTCTGTAACGTCATTCGCAATAGGCCTATAGGAAGAGAGCTGCTAACTAAAAATGCGTGCCTGGGGTTAAGATGTGATCAGAAGATGAAGAAGAAAAGGTGGCATTAGAATATAAGTCAGTCATTGCATCCCCTACACAGATCTATACCTGGGGTGCACTGGCCTGTGTTTTCATTGTAGGCGAAACAGTGGCAAGTGGTCTCCCGTTCATTACATGCTCGTGCACAGTCCAGCAAGGAAGATTCCATCCAGACAGTACCCAGAGTTGTCATACCTACTGCTGAATCGTCCACTTTCTCATAGCTGGTTAGTCGGATGGATGAACTCGTCACAGTTCCTTGAAGAAATTATATATATACTAGACTGAGTTGCCCGGCGTCACAGTTTGTCTTATTGTTGTTAGTTTTGTTGGCTTATCTTTAGAAACGACATTGTAGAATCCCTTTGCACGTTAATGCCCTACTTATCCCGTCAACATTTGAGATGAAGATTGTCATAAATGGTAATAATCTGCGCACAGGGCAGTGTGTTAAATAGTATTCACATGGCAGGCAATGATGACGCATGTGATCGTGGGAAAATAAGGATCTGAGGCGATCAGTTAGCGACACAAAGCAAAACTAACAAAATAATTCTCCACGATTTCAAGTCTTTAAATGTTAACTTAAAAGAACCTTCTGCAGGTCGAAAGGAAGGCTCCTGTCAAATTTTAGGTCAATCCGAGTTGTATGAGCGGTGCTAGCTAGGTCTTGTTAAGAATCCTGCGAGATTGTTTATTATATAGACAAACGAGGGTGATCACACAGACTTCAATGAATTTAAGGATTGCCTAAGAGAATAGAAAAATCAAAAATACAAATTAGCATATGTCTAGGGTGTAGGAACGTCGGCGCTCCTTTCAGCTCTGTCCAAGACAACGGGGCAGTTGCTATTGCGACAGCAAGTACATGTATATAACAGGCAAAAATCGAGATCTGTCTTACCTGCCACGAAACTGTGCAGTAAAATTAGAAAATGCAGTAGAAATCCCATGTCTGTTTGTTCTCTAGTTTTTCGTCGTAGATGATCTCTACTGTACCACCTGGCAATCACAGTAATGCGTTGGTAGCTATTGGAGAATGTGCTAAGTAAATCCTTTTGCTTGACAATCTGAAAAAAAAAAAATGAACAGGAAAAGGCAAATATTCATTAAGAAACTCAGTCCGTCTTTCTATCTGTCTGTGTGCTTACCTGCCAGTGTGCCGGCCCACCCGTGATTCCCCCGTGCATACATCCATCCGTCTGTTTGTCTGTTTGTATCTATCTATCTATCTATCTATCTATCTATCTATCTATCTATCTATCTATCTATCTATCTATCTATCTATCTATCTATCTATCTATTTATCTATCTATCTGTCTATCTGTCTATCTATCTATCTATCTATCTATCTATCTATCTATCTATCTATCTATCTATCTATCTATCTATCTATCTATCTCTCTATCTATCTATCTATCTATCTGTCTATCTATCTATCTATCTATCTATCTATCTATCTATCTATCTATCTATCTATCTATCTATCTATCTATCTATCTATCTATCTATTTATCTATCTATCTATCTATCTATCTATCTATCTATCTATCTATCTATCTATCTATCTATCTATCTATCTGTCTATCTGTCTATCTATCTATCTATCTATCTATCTATCTATCTATCTATCTATCTATCTGTCTGTCTGTCTGTCTGTCTGTCTATCTATCTATCAGAGGCAAACGGAGAACATTTTCAATGAGCGACAATTCGACTATCTACACCATTTCCTATTATCAAAATTTCAAACACTCTTTTATAAACGCTGCAGCTTTTACTTTAATCGGAGTGTTCAAAACAAGTCCACAACTTCCAACAGATATACTGGATTGGACCCTGAAACAAATCTTGATATCCATTCATATCCTCCCATTGATCTTGAAAAACAATAGCACGTTCATACTTTCCCTGTTTCTTTTTTTAGAAGAAACAGGCTACCGAATAAGCAGTGGTTTCATATGTTCGGAAACGGATGCGGCAAAAGGGCCGTTCACATATTATGTCATCACATAAGGGGGGGGGGGGTCTCTTGAATGATGACAAGTGATGACATGGGGAGGGGGGGGGTGTTGAGTCCAAAGATGATGTCATCAATGTGGTTTGGTAAAATTGAAAAAGAAAAACAAATAATTTATATAGGTACTGGAAAGATCTTGTCAGTTTGCTAACAGGCAGTTTCTCTGTATGCTCTTTGTGAGTTGAGATGGTATTAAATGGTTGAATCAGCCTGTCAGGGACACCTTGTAAAGCGCTTAGAGCATTAGTGGATATTAAGCGCTAAATAAAAGCTCTTATTGATTTGATTTTATTTAATATCTGTTAGTTTGAATTGAAATAAATAGCAAACAGCACTATACAGGTATTTTTAGTCGTTATTTGTCAAGTTTTGATTACGTCATCAAACGGGGGGGGGGGGGGAGGGGGGGAAATAGCCATTTGATGACATGTGATGATAAGAAGGGGGGGGAGGGGGGTCAAAATTAGTCACTTTTTGATGACATAATATGTGAACGGTCCCAAAGGAAACGTCATAAATCCATCAAGTAGTAAAAAGGAAGTGTTTCCATATGTACGGACACGGAGATTCCGCACACACGAAAACATTCTTTCTACTTCACCGCTCGGAAGGTTTTTGGCGTTTCCGTTTTGGATTCCGTTTCCGTACACATGAAAACATTCTTTCTATTTCACTCCTCGGAAGGTTTTTTTGGCCTTTCTTTGAAGTTAAATGATTATTGACGTAGGTGAAATTATTGATGTTGCCGCTCCAGAAAGCATGTCGCAATTGCCTAAGACGTAAATTAAATATTATGCTGCCTTTGTGAGTGAGAGGGACATTATTGATTATGCAACAAAGCAACAATTCTAGAGGTATGATCATAACTAATTATCAGATTTTAACTGTATAATGAACAAGCACTTTCCGCTGTTTTGTGACCTAG
>OZ007577.1:8751357-8776357 GCA_963931925.1 Onchidella celtica
AGCTTCTGCCATTATTTCTTAGGTTAGTGACTGTGCCCCCCCCCCCCCCACCCCCAAGAAAAAAAAATGTTTTTCTGCAACTGGCGCCAAATAGTTGTGAGGAAGCAACAAGTTCAAATTTCAACTACCAACTCCAGCCATCTTCAGCTTCAGATAATGGCACCCCTGGCTGCGCTTCCAAACTACGCAGCCTGACTCATACAGTGACATGTTCCACCTACACGCGGTGACACAATCTGGCCCACACAATGAGACATCCTACTCACACAGAGACATGATTATCCCCACAAAAAGACACATAACTACCCAATTCGGTGAAATATCTATGACCACACTTTAATAGACTACTCCTCCCCCCCCCCCAAACCCTACCTATCGCAGCCCATACAGTATCACACCCTTGCTTACATATTGATAGGCTTCCTCCCGCATAATAACACAAACCTGGCTCCACATTGACACCCCCCTGCTCATGCAGTGCCACGCCCTCTCCGATAAAATAACACTAACCTACCCACAGATGGACACGCCCCTGCCTATGTAGCATCAAACACATGTTTCAGCCCAGCCTGTTCTCATCCTCTAGTGCAGGCCACGGACATCCCAATCCATGCAACAACATGCCTTATCTTAACAGATAAATTCTAAATAAGCGACTTCCTTATCTTTGAAAAAAAAAATGTGTGCGCTACAGCTTGATCGTTCTGAATCGTAAGATTTCACAAGTATCCGAGTGTCCTTAAATGAAAAAAACAACAATTGACTGCACTCCCTATGAAAAAAACAACAATTGACTGCACCCCCTATGAAAAAAAGAACAATTGACTGCACCCCCTATGAAAAAAAGAACAATTGACTGCACCCCCTATGAAAAAAAGAACAATTGACTGCACCCCCTATGAAAAAAAGAACAATTGACTGCACCCCGTATCCAAACACAAGGCTGCTGAGCAATGCCCACTGGCATAGATTAGCTGTCATCCAAAAAGAAGAACTGAAACTCGTTGGAGAACGAAACATATATATTGCCTCGTTATTAAATTTTCTATGTCCATGCCATGACCATTGCCACTCACTTGTTTTAATTTGTCTTTCAGTCGGGAAAACTGACGTGCAATTTGAAACAGCCAGCTGTGAAAGTACACAACGCGTGCACCATTCTGCACAAAATCAGCGGCAGACGAGTTGGCAAAGAATTCATTCGATATTCCGACAAATTTGTTTGCCAACCAGCCCGTGGCGACCAGCCTTTTCTATGTGCACCTCAAAGGGTAAAGAGGCTTCATTTCTACCCGCACCAGCAACCTGCTTTCTCTGTGTCCTCCCCCTAAGACTCGCTTTTTCATTTTTAATGATTTAATTTTGTTCTGAATTATATATATACAGTATACGGAGGCACAAAAATCTTTTAAGTGCTTAGGGCCTTTGAAGGTCTTAATCCAGTCCTGGCCACCCCCTCTCTTTTCGATGTTGGGGTGAGAATAAAATTTTAATTATGAGACTCGGCCCATATAATGGCGAAGTTAGCCTACCACAGACTTCCTGAGGGGACACGAGTGCCCGGTTCGATTCTCAGTTGATGCAGACATGTTGGAGGTGTTTTTTGGGGGGCGGGGGGAGGAGGGGGGGGGGAATTCCTGTCCCTGATCCTATGGTAGGCAGGATCGAGCACCTAATCTTCTCGGATAAGGACGAAAAACTCGGAGGGTCCGTGTGCACGTTGCCCACGTTAACGATACCTTGGCAGTTGAAAGTCGAGAGTAGCAGCCCGAACAATGCCGCTGCCCGGACAATGCCGCTGCCCGGACAATGCCGCTGCCCGGACAATGCCGCTGCCCGAACAATGCCGGTGCCCGAACAATGCCGCTGCCCGGACAATGCCGCTGCCCGAACAATGCCGCTGCCCGAACAATGCCGGTGCCCGGGAAAAATTCTAAAAAAAACCCACTAATCCCTGCCACAAAAACATACAGAAACAAGAAAAATGAGGTGAAAATCCCAAGAGCGGCGAACCTCATAAAGTCAAGACCTAGAACACCACAGACTGCCCAGTGAGGGTCAAGGTCACTTACAGACATGTCATGCACCGCATGCTTGTCGTCCAAGTAGTTCTCCCAATTGTCAGCCACCTCAATCACGTGACAGGCCTTGTCTGAGGGGCTGTCGCTAATGGCAACGATCAGATGATGACCCTGGGTGGAGGCAGAACAACAACAAAAACAACAGTGAAACAAAAGATAAAAATGGAAGATGATTTTGCTGAACACAACAACTACAGCAACAACAAACCAAGTGTGCTTCTTTAGCATGAAATAGTAACTTATCTGATGCATAAGCAAAACAAATGAACACAAACTCTTTACAAATGTACGTCTGTGAAACTAAGTTACATATGAACCTATTTTTATTGTACAATTTGGTTCATTTTAGGTGTTATCAATTTTTGAGAGACACTCACTTAATCTAAAATATCTTTAAAGGTAATGACTACATCTTAATGAAATTTTAAGACAGCATTACACATTAAATGGACATAATTCTACCAAGATTTCTCACGGATTCATCAAAAGGATTGCGAGATATTTGGTGTCAATGTCGGGGCAGTTTTTTTATTTTTGATCACCCGATATTAATAGTTTATATGCTGAAAAAAACAACAACGATTCTTCAAATTTCAGTTCTTTTTGGATCATGTCCGAGAGGTGAGATAGCTCCACACCTTTAGTAGAAATGATAGAATACAGTTTGTCTCTTCACATTCTGGTCTTATCTAATTTTTTTTTGTAAGACGTGGAGATAGAATAAAACATTACTGTAAGTCGTGCAGATAGAATAAAACATTACGGTAAGACGTGGAGATGGAATAAAACATTACTGTAAGACGTGGAGATAGAATAAAACATTACTGTAAGACGTGGAGATAGAATAAAACATTACCGTAAGACGTGGAGATAGAACAAAACATTACTGTAAAATGTGGAGATAGAATAAAACATTACCGTAAGACGTGGAGATAGAACAAAACATTACTGTAAGACGTGGAGATAGAATAAAACATTACTGTAAGACGTGGAGATAGAATAAAACATTACTGTAAGACGTGGAGATAGAATAAAACATTGCTGTAAGACGTGGAGATAGAATAAAACATTACTGTAAGTCGTGGAGATAGAATAAAACATCTTAAATGTTGGTTGTCTCAGTGCTTGACTTATCACCCAACCAGCAAACCTACGAAAATTCGATGCGTATGATTAACGACAAGTTTTGCACATAGGAATGACATCGTTTCTATGTAGATCCGCCGCTGGTAATGGCATCGCGCCGACATCGGTTTGTTGTCAGGAACCCTCCCCTACGGTAATCCTACCAATCTTACGGAAATTTACTTAGGATTGACGTAGTGATGCTAGCTGGGGCACAGACTGGTACACAGACTGGTGCACTCACTTTCTGATCCTGGTGATCCTCAAACCGGTAATTTTGGACGACGTCAACCGTGAAGTCAAATTTGTTGTTGCTGTTGAAGTGGTCTTGGAAGTTGTTGTGCCAGTTGGGCTGAGCCTAAAAGGTAAGAGGGCCAGTGTAATGGTGGCGGTGGCGGAAATGTATTAATAGTGGTGATAACCTGATCTTCCACATCTCTGGGGATATCACATGTATGCGCCTACCCTCACCAGCTCATCGACTGACGTGTGACTTAAATGTATGGCTTAATACCAATAGTCGCCGCGCATTGAAAGCCCAGCATTGTGACTTAAATACAACCCCCCCCCCCCCCCCCCGTAACTGTGCTGACGCTGGGGACTGAAAGAATTACCGCTATACACATTGAAATTGGCAACAAAAAGGTTTTCTTGTATTTTTATATCCTAGATTGATACAATCATGATACGGATATCGTCCAATGCTTAAGTTGATTTGGTACCGAGTATCTTACACAACTGGCTGACTGGTGTTCGACAATGGAACGATTTGATTAAATGTGTTTTGTTAAAAGTGAATTGCTTAATAAATAAGTGAAGAAATGAATGATTTAATATGAATGAAAGTGAATGAATGAATGAATGAATAAATAAATGAATGAATGAATAAGTGAATGAATGAATGAATGAATGAATGAATGAATGAATGAATGAATGATGAACTAATGAACGAACAAACGAAGGAAGGAAGGAAAGAACAAATGAATGAGTAACTGAATGTTAATGAACGAACGAGCAAAGGAAAGAACGAATAAATGAATGTATGAATGAAAGAATGATTGAATGTATGAATGAAAGAATGAATGAATGTATAAATGAAAGAATGAATGAATGTATGAATGAAAGAATGAATGAATGTACGAATGAAAGAATGAATGAATGTATGAATGAAAGAATGAATGAATGTATAAATGAAAGAATGAATGAATGAAAGAATGAATGAATGTATAAATGAAAGAATGAATGAATGTATAAATGAAAGAATGAATGAATGTATGAATGAAAGAATGAATGAATGTATAAATAAAAGAATGAATGAATGTATGAATGAAGGAATGAATGAATGTATAAATGAAAGAATGAATGAATGTATAAATGAAAGAATGAACGAATGTATGAATGAAAGAATGAGTGAAAGAATGAATGAATTATGAATGAAAGAATGAATGAATGTACGAATGAATGAATGAATGAATGTATGAATGAAAGAATGAATGAATGTATGAATGAAGGAATGAATGAATGAATGAAGGAATGAATGAATGAATCACCGCAGCAAAGGCAACAACTCCAACAAAAACCAACAGAAAATTCATGATGCCTGTGGAAAAAGTTGTAGATGTCACGGCAACAGACACAGAGAATGCATGTAGGACACGGCACATTTATACTGGACTCGGCAGTCGTAGAGAAAGATCTTGGCCCACAATATTCTGCATGTATTTTTTTTTAAAGCAGAGAGATAAAAAGAAAACTGGATTAACAAATGTAGCGCAAGATAATGCAATAATTAAAAGAATTTGAAAAAAAAACACAAAACACCGGACTGATGATAGAGGCATCCTGTCTGATAGTGAATCAAACCGTGGGATTTTGGGTGTGGTATGTATTTGATTATCACGAGGTTAAAATCCTGTGGACTGAAAGCTGGGTTAGATCAGTGTTTCTCACGGTCGGCCCATGCTCCACCAGTGGGACGTGGTAATATTCTGGTTGGGCATGGGACTCCAGAATGAGGCTCAGGTATTTTTCACCGAAATCTTGCTTTCACAATGTAATTTTAATTCCCACTGAAGTAAGAATCAAGCGAATAGAACTTGAGATAAAGTTTTTAATTAAAACTTCCTTTGAATGTGTACATACTGAACTTATAAATATTTTAAATATCCTTTGTACGTATTGTATACCAAAATTACTTCTCCTGTCCATAGCATCGGCTCCTCTCCGTTATTTGAACAAACAATGACGTAAAACACTCTTTGCCTCTGTATACTTGTCCACAGCATCCAGTTCCGCTTCGCTCCTTCACACGTCGTTCCCCGTAAAAATAGCGCAGTGGATGCTGACTTGACCACTTCGAAGATCACCTGTGTGGACTCCAAAAAAACAATCCTCAGTACATAATTATGTGGTATGAACTTTGATATACAGACGCGATTTTGTCATTGTGCCACTTGTGATGTAGATCTATCACAGTAGGAATTAAAGATGATTAATAATAATAATAATAATATATACATTTATATAGCGCCAGGACTAAAACATTAAAAGCTCTAGGCGCTGTACACAGTAAAAAATCATAAAAGCACATTCAAATAAACTTACACACACACAGACAAACTAGTTTTATACATCCATAGCAAGCTATAAAATTCAGTTTTTAAAAAGAAATGTTTTTAACCTGTTTTTAAATATGTTTAGAGAGGCAGAATTTCGAACCTCTTGTGGTAAAGAATTCCACACACAGGGACCAAAACAACTAAAAGCTCTATCTCCATAATTTGATGTTTTACACCTGGGAACAACCAGTTTGTTTTCTGTGTAGATCTTAAAAATCTATCAGACTCATGTTTTTTCAAAAGTTCCGAAAGATAGGAGGGAGCTGAACCTTCAAGACTTTTGTAAACCAAAACTGCAGCTTTAAATTTTATTCTGTTTTCAACAGTAAGCCAGTGAAGTTGGTCAATAAGGCTTGAGGCAGATTCTCTTTTTGATTTTCTAAAAATCAGTCTAGCTGCATTATTCTGAATTATCTGAAGGCGTTTTATTTTGTTGCTCGGATTAGGTGAGTTTTAACATTTACAACAGTGAAAGATCACTAATGCAAAAGTAACTGCCAAGAGAAGAAAGGAAACGGTAAAAAAAACAAACAAACCAAAACAACAACGGTAATTGATAGGAAAACGACCCGAGAAATTACAAACCACTGAAAGACAAACAGGCAAGGACACAAAGGGACGTTGTGACCTGTTGAAAAAAAAACAACAAACACACAACAACGAAAAAAAAAATTTGAAAACTGGAGAATCCACCAGGCCAGAGTTTTTAATAGATGAAGTCAAATTTTGTCCGTCTCATCTTATCTTTTGTGTGTCAGTACTGTCCCGATCGATCGGGATTTTGTGCTACCGGTACATATTTTGTTTATTCAATCAGCGGAACTTGGCAGACGGAGTTTGTGACACAAAAAGTACACTTCTCTACTCTGTTTATTTGTGGGATTTTAGGTATGTGTATTTTATTTACGTGCGTATGTGTATGTGTGTGTTTATGTCAGCTTATGTAGAAGTATGAGCGACACCGCAAGCATACTATAACGGCTGAATTAATAACTAATTATTGTGCAAGAGTGCAGACATACCATGTCGGAAGGCACATATTATTTACATAGTATTTATGTAGCCTATTATGTGTAGATGTATGTCGATCTCTAATATGTGTATATTTATTCTGTATGAGTGTCAACGTACATTCTGAATTTTAACAAATATTTTATTTTGTAGAAACCGTCAGCTGATAAAGAAAAGACCCAGATAAAGGTTCGAGAACAGCCGACAAAATAGAGTTCGATTGACAGTTCTGGGATGCAAAAGACTTCAACTGGATCCCAAACCCAGGATAGTCGTAACAGACAGCTGGTCCAGAGACAGTGTAGCTTATCTATTTTATGTATTTATTTATCGACTTACTCATTGACTGTTTTGTTCATTTATTTATTAACTTATATATTCGTGTATGTGTTTTTTAAAATTTATTTATCTGTTTAATTACATGTCTATTTATTTATTTAGCTGTTTATTTATTTATTTATTTATTTATTTATTTTTATCCATTTATGTATTTTCCTCAGCAACAATCACCGAGTCATGCTTACAATGGATACAGACCAAATCGGGGTCTAACTGTGAAAGCAACAAATTTTACGTAACACAGAACTATTGAACCAGAATAAGGAGACAAACAAATGCATAGAGTCGAATACTTTATTGACCAAGTAGTTAATACCGGCAAAATGTAATTATCAGTTATATTCACCGCTGGTTTTATCTCCTCAATCACATGCAGAGTTCCATAAACAAGAACTTGGAGTGCCATTGCTGTTTAAGCTGTTCAACTGGCTGTTGACCCCCAGTGCAGCCGGGTCAATGTACTTTCTGGGTTATCTTTCCCATTTGTTTCTATATTTATCTAACTTCAAAACTTCGTGGCGTGTGTGAGCATGATCTATAATGATGTTCATGTATCGAAATTAACATAAGTGGAACTAGCAACATTGAAGACTGAATTGAATATTTCTTCTGTGCTCCATACGGGACTGTTTTTACATCTTTAATAACCAAATTTATGCGTATTGTAAACGTCACAAGAACTTCATAGATATTAGGTATGATATACAGATATTTTCAACTGTTTAGGATGTTTAGTCAATCGGGTAGATACAAAACCATTCAGTAAGCACTGATTTTACATTCTCAGAAATTGTATTACAAAATGCACAAACATTGTTTTATAATAATAAAAATAAGAACCTCTATATATTGGCACTTTGAAATATTTAGACGATGTAATGGACATGAAATACCAGTCTTAATCTTAGTAAACACCGCTTTTATATTCTCCGTACAGCTAAAGTTACATGACTGCGTTAGAGGCTGTGTGAAAACTGTATAGACACCGGTTATGTAGGTACATTCAGTATATTTACGTGTTTAAACAATTAAGTTGACATTAAATACCAGTCTTAGGGGTGAACCAGACACAAGCCTGGTGTGGGCGCCAGCCTGGTGGCTCGACGCCTAATTATTATACATCACACTAAAACACTACTAATGGCCCATACCGCGGCGGTGCCTAATGTATTAGTGTGATGCATGAAAATTAAACGGCGAGCCACCAGTCTAGCGCCCACACCAGCCTTGTGTCTGGTTCACCCCTTCAGCCTGGTAAATACTGTCTTTATGACCGAAAAAAAACAAACAAACCCAAAAACCAACCCTCAAATTCTGAGCATTATAAAATGGACAAAAACTCTTTAAACACCGGATACATGGGTACTTTCAAGCGATCAATAGAGTTGATTTGAACGCCCCTCTAAAGCTTATTGAACGCCTGTACGTTGGATGATTTGGACAGTTTTGCAGGCCGGCGTACTTATCTGCGCCGTAATTTTTATTACTATTTTTATCATAACATTTATGGACCACATCTCTGAGCCTCCCCTGTTTCTCTAACTGGTCCTTCTTTAATCATAACGTGGCGGTCCGGATCTCTGAGCCGCAATCTGTCGATTGCTTCCACTGTTTTTATACTGGTATTTTCTTTCATAACGTTACGGACCGTACCTCTGAGCCACAAACTGTCTATTTGCTTCCACTACGTTGAAACGTGTGTTTTAAAAAAAAAATCTATATTACGTGCGCCACAATCTATTTTTTCCACTGTTTTTAAACTAGTCTTTCTCGTGTTTCCTCTAACCTTCTGGATACGAAGCGTAATGCGGTGATTTTGTTACAGTCATAACGTTACGGACTGTATCTCTAAGCCACAAACTGTCGTTTGCTTCCGCTGTTATAAAACTGGTCTTTATGAATCATAGGTTACGGTCCGTGTCCCTGAGCCACAAACTGTCTAGTGTTTCTGTTGTGTTTAAACGGGTCTCTCTCGTGTTTCTTCAGCTGCTTTTGTTGGTTTCTCAGTCTCTTTTCTCTTCATCTTTTTCTTGTACTTGACGGCTTCGCAGTTGATGAGGCAAAACATGACAATACAAGTGGTCAGGTCACACACGGCCACGGTCTGGTCAACTCCACTCATCAGGTATCTGGAATGGAAATAATATGGTGGTGGGGAGGGAGGGAGAGATAATTTCAGGGTGTATCAAATGGAAGAAGTTGGTTCTTAATCGGGATAGGCAAATTACGGCCTGCCAGCGGCCTGAAGAATTTATGCAGCTGCGAAAGCTTGACCGAGAAAAAAACAACAACAAAACGTTGTTCACAAAAAGACACCATGAAGCAAAAAAAAAATGTTGAAAAACATATTGCATGACAGTGTTGACAGACAGTGTGAAATACAATAGATACACATGTATGCACTTATGTAACTGACTGTTTTGTTTTTTCTTTTGTTGAAACAAACTGCGGGGTATTTGTATATTGTTGTTGGCTAACTTTGAGGTTTTTGTCATGAAAGTGATTTTCTCATTCGTAATTTCATGATGTATAAGTGTCATTTCCACCGGTTAAAAACTTTTCGAAATGTGTGTTTGTGACGTCATGTTTTATGCTTATTAGACATTTTGCCGACCAAACTTCAATCCTCATTTTCTCGAAAAGGGAAAAATGCACGTCATACAACAATATAGCAAAATACCCGACGAAATACTGAGATTTGAGAGTTTGGTTTTAATTGTGGTCCGCTTCACACAGAACTGACGCAGATGTGACTCTCCATGGAAAAAGTTTGTCCATCCTTGTTCTAAACCATAGCCTGGTCCACAGTAGCTGCAGAGCAATCTGCGTAGTCGTGCATAAACATCGGAGAGTTCAGGTTGAACGAACATGACGTCACACGCCCGCTTTGTTTACTTCCGCCCGCCATTGCATTGGTAAATGCTATGAAAAATGTCTACCATTTGTGCTAGTGTGGTTGTCGATATCGTACACGCGAGTGGGAAGGTAGCAGAGGAACTGAGTGAGAGAAGAAAACGTTTGTGGATCAAGGTCATAAACAGAAAAGGCATTTTCAGCTCCACAGTTGGGGAAAATCCAATTACTTTGAACTGATCAAATGTGTAGACGCTGCGTCCGGCACTAAAGAATGAAAAATGTTAGGATACGTGATGGCAGCTCAGTTGGTTATTAGCTAGCCATCTGACCTTTGGCAGCTTGTACAGATCAACGTCTTCTACGCTGTGTAATGTTTGATTCTATCGTTTTTCCCTTTTTTTGTGCAACGGGATCTAGCGAGTCTCCACTATAGGACGCCATGTTCCTTGACCTTAGAGTACGTGCAAAATGGCTGCCGGGTCAAAGTTCAATTCTAAACGCGTTCAGGCTGTACTGTCTTCTGTACAAGCACATTAACCCAGGATTGTAATTTTATTAGATTGAGGCATCTTGAAAGAGGTGAACTTTCCAGAGTCAGTGAGTGCACGAAGACGAACGAGTTTTGCTCAATATCTCAATATCTCAGTATCTCAATATCTCAATATCTCAGTATCTCAATATTTCAATATCTCAGTATCTCAATATCTCAATATCTCAGTATCTCAATATCTCAATATTTCAATATCTCAATGTCTCAGTTTCAGCTCTTTATGTCTTAAGCACCAAATACAATTAAGTCTTTCAACTGTTTGTTGAGTTTATAGAGCCTCTACCAGCAGATAGTGCAAGGCTGGGAACGTGAAGAGATCAAAGTGGTGATGAAAATATTATTCAACTCAAAGTTTGACCACATGTGCACCCCTACTTTATGCATGTAGACTGGTGAATACCAGAGCGACTACTAGTAGTACAGACATGCTTGTCATCATTATGTACAAGAAAATTTACATTACCCACCTCAGATAGTGACGTGTCTCAAATACCAATCAACTGCCTATTTTGATTTTCAGTAAATACGAGCATAGGGTAGGGATGTGCATGTGTATGGGTGTGCACGTAGAGGTGTGCATGTGTAGAGGTGTGCATTTGTAGAGATGTGCATATGTAGGGGATATGGTTGTGCATGTGTAGGGGTGTACATGTACATATATGTGAGTGTGCATGTGTAGGGATGTACATGCGTAAGGCATGTGTAACGATGTGCATGTGTAGGGTATGTGCATGTGTTGAGATTTGCACGTGTAGGGATGCGTTTGTGGACAAATGGAGCTGAATTAAATGATGAAAAATGTGTCCCAGAGGGCAAGTGTGTCATCCAAACATTCAGACAGACAGACAGACAGACAAACAGACTGACCTGATGTTGTCTCGGTCATACACAGAGCAGTAATCACCATCCCAGATAACACAAGTACCGTCTATAAACCGACCAAGGATGTTGGGTGCAGGAATGCCAACTAAACAGGCAGAAAAATAATAATAATATTTTATCAGACTGAATGAAGAAAATATTTCTCGTGATTTACAAAATTTAGTTGTTAGTGTCAGTGTATAATCAGTTTGCCATGACCAGACATTTATCTATTTGAATCTTTTCTCTCATCACAGCATCATCATCAACATTATTTTCATCATCACCATCGTCATCATCATCATCGCCATCACCATTGTCGTCATCATCATATCATCGCCATCGTCAACATCGTCTCATCAAATTATCACAGCACCATAGTTTTTAACACTATTTTCGTCACCATCACCAACATCATCATTATCATCATCTTCATCATCACTATCATGATACCATCTCAGCACCACCATCACCACCATGGCCCAGCCTTTCTCATGAGAACAATTTCGAAAAATAAGAGATTGAAACTATGAAGTCTTAAAGAACCAAAATATCTCCATTCATGATATCATTACGTGTGAAACACTTCAGTTTGTTAATATAAATCCATTACTTACTCATGACATAAGCGAACATGTACAGACTCACAGCAAAACCTCGATCTTGAGGGTCCACCGTCCTGAAACACATAGATCATACCACGATAGACCAACTTTTGGTATATTTCGCCTGCCATTTCATATCAAAGGCAACTGAAGAGTGTTTTTGCAAAACTGGGCAAGTCAAATTGGCCTTGAGTTATGGCCCCTTTTAGATAGTCATTCAAAATTAGTGTAAGATGCTGTGTAAGTGCTCCGTTAAAATTTGCTACCTCACTTACAGTTACACGGCGTCTTACACTACTTTTGAATGACTATCAGAAAGTAGCCACAACGCATGCAAAATTTGACTTGGGCAGTTCTGAAAAAACGATCTTTAATCGTAATTGTAATACAGTAAATACTGCAAATTAAAAAAAAGCAACAACTTATTTTTTTACTAGAATTTTTTTCCTCTTGACTCCCCCCCCCCCCCCCCCCCCCCCTCACGCCCGATTCTTCAGCCTTGAATCTAGATCTAGATGTAGATCACATGAATAGCAGGGATGCAAACATTAACAGGATTTATTTATACACAGACGTGATAAAGTTGATTTTCGACCATCAATTTGTAAAGAAAAGAGAAGAAAAAATCGCTATCATATTTTTTCGAGTTTACAGGACGAAAACACGCGTCTTAGCTTTTTGTTGTTCAAGAAAATACATAATCTTAGTGGCTGAATTTTGTCCAGAATAGATATAGTCTCTATGTAATATATCGTCAAAAGTTGAGGCAGCGCACCGAGTTTCATCAGTTTTGGCCACGTAGTCATGAAGTTTTAAGTGGTTGTAAGTTCACCCTCTAGCTCCATTAACTTATGATGTATGATTAATACAATGTCAATCTAGTGTATTTCAGTGTCGCCTGCACTATCTTTTATGAGAACTAGCCGCCTCGGGCAAGATAAATCTTGCAGATTCTTCGTAGGGAGAACAACCGTATATCAAAATCTTGGCTACATTGAAAGCAGCATTTTGGGTTCGATGCAATGATTAATAGAACTTACGCAGAACTACACATGTGATTACGTTGATTTTCGACCACCAATATGTAAGAGAGGTCAAGGACGGAATTTCCGATCATGCTTTTTGATTCTATTTCTAGCCGACGAAAATGCGCCTCTGGTTTGCGGCTCAAAATCTTTTAATCTTATAATAATGAGAGCAGGGGGTAAACTGTCTGTGGCGCTTATGCATTTCATGGCCATTCAAGCTAGACACTTGAAAGTTTGCATACTACCGTTTTTGATACTGCCGAGCTGCATGGCTGGCTTAGTTTTTGCGTTTGACCACGTCTTATATGTTTTTGAAAACTGTGAAACGCCTGAGCGTTTAAACCCGGACTAAATTCCTGGTGTAGTTTTTATGATTGTTAGAGTGTTGCGTATCGGTGTAGCAATCGATACTCAGTATCGAAGACTGTCATTTTGCGCAAACTTCTGCATGACGTCTAAGCATTTATTTTCATGGCCTTTAAGCGAGACACTCACAATTTTGGTATATCTAGGCCTAGGCCTACTGTTTATCCTGTCGAGCTGAATGGATGCCGTAATGTATGTTTATATAATTGTTATGCAGGGCGATTCCTCAACCTCTTTACTGGGGGCGAGCAAAACCGATACATAGTATCGAATATGCCATTTCCTTTGAGCGAGGCCTGCTTGAAAGTAAAGAAGACAGGTGCTCAGCTTGATGCTGACAATGTTACCCAGGCAATGTTGTGTATACCCTCAGGGGGGGGGGGGTCCTCCGCCCGTCCGCGCCAGTCAAGAAAACACACTAAAGAGGGGACTTTTGAGCGGGCTTATCAATATGGTTGGGTCTAGTATTTGTATGGGACAAAGAAAGAAGAAAGAAAGAACGAAAGCGCGGGTTAGGGGAGGTCATCATATTAATTATGTTTGTTTACTCTTTGGTAAGTGGCGCGGACGGGGGGAAGACCTTCCTCCTGAAGTTTTGCGACCATGATTGTCCGGTAAGCTAATAGTTTAAAAAACTCAGCATTTGTCTAACGTGTCTTTGCAGTCTCTCAATCTCTTTGGTTTTGTTTGCCATTACTAGTATAAATAATAAGAAAGACTGATTCTTGTTCAAAATGAATGTGTCCACGTAACTTTTCGTCAAAAACTGATGCAGTACACCAAGTTTCATAATTTTTCATGGCGTAGTCACGAAGTTTTAGCTGCTTACAGGTTCACCCTCTAGCTCAATTATAGTAAAAATGAATGTGTCCACGTAACTTTTCGTCAAAAACTGATGCAGTACACCAAGTTTCATAATTTTTCATGGCGTAGTCACGAAGTTTTAGCTGCTTACAGGTTCACCCTCTAGCTCAATTATAGTAAGATAATAACTGGTTTGTTTCACTGACGTTACAGTATTTGTGCACCAAAGAAACTGAGAATTTTATTTCGTCTTTTTTTGCGGAAGTTCTAAGACCATAATTATGTTTCGTTGTCGCAGAAAGTATTTATAGAAAGAAATCACTTGTACCAAATGGCAAAACTAGATCATGGCGGTAACAAGAATTGGAAGGGACCCTCTTCATCAAAAAGAGTGTGAGGATCTACTTACAAGTGATTTGTTCAAATTTTGGGGTTGATTGAAACTATTGGAGACGTTTGTGTACTCTGCATGGAAATGTACAAACGGACATTGTTTATCGCAGTGACCTACTTTCCACTCCATGATAACAATGGTTTCACCGAGCCTCTGAGTCTCGCAATGCAAATCGATCAATAATGAGTTCTCTCTATTCACACATTCTCTCTGGTATTTCCAAAGAGTTTCAAGTCTTGTTTTTGAATTACACGCAATCTTTTGCGAGTGCGTTTGTAACAGTTGATGTAAATTTCAGCACGTTATGATAGGGAGAATCAGATGACATGAACTGCTACCCTTTAAAAACGAAACTGTCTCGAACTGTTGAAGAAATAAATGACAACAGGATCCGATGAACACTTAACACTAACGTTTAATAACTGTAGATGAACGCTGGATATCTCACAACTTACTTACTGGGAAGGCACATAGATCTAACTATAACTTAGACTGGATCTTGCACACACGAGGAATAACTGGATTTTGCGCACCACACCTCCTACTCGCCTGGCCCTCCTTATATATACATCCTGGCCGAACAGTCACGCAGTGGCTTAACCCCCCCCCCCCCCGCCATTAGCACGAGGCAGACCTAGATCGTTCGGGACACATGCAAGCCACCCAATCGCACACAGACACGTCACAGAATTACATCACTCCAAGGCCAACTTAGAGTAAATAAGTCCAACATTTCAGTACATTCTCGATTGACCTACTACCCGGGTCAAACCTATGTGGACACACGTCAAGCATCAACAACAAAAGAAAAAACTAATAAGTAATTCAAAGGAAAACACGGACTATTAGGGGGGGGGGTAGGGGGAGAGAGAAAGGTCGCCGAGTGCGACCCGCAATACAGGGGTGAGAAAATATCGATCGTCCAAACAGTGGGACGCTATAGCGTTACTATGCTCTGTCGATGTACCCCCCTAAAAAAATCTGTTTAAGTGCGCATGCCCAGCTGCCGTGCATGGGGGGGGGGGGGTCACAATTTTTAGTGACGTAAGTGAAATAAACCAATCTGATGTGTGCCAAAGTGCCCTTTACCTGATCATCAACAAGCGCCTAGGTACCATGGCCAATGAGTCGAAGGCATAGTGTAGTCCATGGAGAACGCAGTAGATGATGAAGTTCCTGTGGCAGTCGGTGTCACACAGCCCTGGGGTGACCGTCCCGGGAGTGGTCGTGTTGACCAGGAGTGTGCACTCAGTGAACAACTGGGTGAGGGGGGAAAGAGGGGGTGGGGTCCATCATGTTATCATTCGATCAAACAATCTAAAATCAAATTGAAATTTAGTTCTTAACTCGTTCATTGGTCGGTCGGTCGGTCGGTCGGTCGGTCGGTCGGTCGGTCGGTCGGTCGGTCGGTCGGTCGGTCGGTCGGTCGGTCGGTCGGTCGGTCGGTCGGTCGGTCCGCTCGCTCACTCACTCACTCACTCACTCACTCACTCACTCTCAATCACTCACTCACTCACTCTCACTCACTCACTCACTCACTCACTCACTCACTCACTCACTCACTCACTCACTCACTCACTCACTCACTCACTCACTCACTCACTCACTCACTCACTCACTCATTATATATCAAGGGTTTCCTATATCAAGGGTTTCCTATCATTCAATAAAATTTGCAATAAGAACAATTCATTCTACTGTAATTCCTTTATGTCCCCCGACCTTGCCAGCTGCACCCGTACAGCCAGCGAAACAAGGGGAGTAATAGTTTCTACCGTCATCACCACAAGCTATGAGTTGTCTTTCCATGGAACAGTCACAATCTGACGTCACGTTGAGTGGAATACCCCTGCAAAAAATTGAATATTATAATATAGTTTTATTATATTATCATAATGTTGAGTGGAATACCCCTGAAAAAGTATTTACAGTATGATGGCGTCGGATACTATTTCGCTCAGTATGCGCCAATCGTTTTCGTGTTCAAAGTGAACATACAATATTGGTCAAGCACTTAATGTCTACAATCTTTGTAGGCAAATAATGAGGTGAGACTGTGACAGAGGGAGGGGTAGCCCTGGCATACCTGCCGCTACCCCACCCCGTCTGTCACTGTTAGGCTGACTTTTGTTGTTACAGCTAATTAGGTCCACCATTAAAATAATTATTGTATATTCAAGAACTTCACAAAAGAAACAAAAATAAAACAAAAAAAATGTGAACATCAGAAGATACTAAAATAGGGTAAGTCAGTGACTCACATTTTGGAGAACCACTTTTAGTCTTCCTATGTGTCCGTCTGTCCGTTTGACCCTCTGTCTGTCTATCTATCTGTTCTTACATTCACCCATCCATCCATCGAATCATCCATCCATTCATCATTTCGTCCACTGATTCCATCCATCCACCCATCCATCGATCTACCCACCCGTCCACCCATCCGCCTATCCATCCACTCATCAGTTCATCCATTGATCCATCCATCCATCCAACCATCCACCCATCCATTCACCATCAATCCATTACCCATCTATCAAATCATCCATCCATCCATCCATCCATCAGTTCATCCACTGAACCATGCATCCATCCATCAGTTCATCCATTAATCCATTCATCCATCCATCTATCCATCCATCCATCCATCCGCCATCCATCCACCCACCCATCCATCCATCCACCCATCCGTCCATTCATCCATCCATCCATCTCCACTCACATTTCGCCTGTGTCGCCATACACAGGTACATTCGGACAGTCCAGGAAAAAATAGACAGGAATGATGCAGTTGGTCATTACGTAAGCAATCAGGATCACGGTGACGTATCCTAGCTTAGTGGTCACCTTTCTACAAAGCAAGGTAGCCAAAATAGTTCCACTGATGTGTCCAACAGCTGATGTAATACCTGGGAATGTGGACAATTCATGATGAGCATTGATGTTCACTGTTTATGTTCAGTGTAGTTGTTGAGTTGGTTCTATCTCTATCTTTTTCTATAATCATCTATCTATCTATCCTGCCATCCTTCCCATCCATCCATCCATCCATCCATCCATCCATCCATCCATCCATCCATCCATCCATCCATCCATCTATCTATCTATCTATCCATCCATCCATCCATCCATCCATCCATCTATCTATCTATCTATCTATCTATCTATCTATCTATCTATCTATCTATCTATCTATCTATCCATCCATCCATCCATCCATCTATCTATCTATCTATCTATCTATCTATCTATCTATCTATCTATCTATCTATCTATCCATCCATCTATCTATCTATCTATCTATCTATCTATATCTATCTATCTATCCATCTATCTATCTATCTATCTATCTATCTATCTATCTATCTATCTATCTATCTATCTATCTATCTATCTATCTATCTGTCCATCTATCTATCTGTCTATCTATCTATCTATCTATCTATCTATCTATCTATCTATCTATCTATCTATCTATCTATCTATCTATCTATCTATCTATCTATCTGTCTGTCTATTTTTCTGCCCGCCCGTCCATCTTCGTCTGTCCTACATCCTTCCATCCACACACCCCCCTGTCCCAATGCTAAGCATCATCCCTCTATCTGTCTGTCTGTATGCCCGTTACTCCGTCCGTCCATCCGTCCATCAATCAAACTGTCTGTGTGTCACTCTCTTTGCCTATCTGTCACCTGAGATCAAGGCCACTTCAGACATAGGGATGTTGTACTCATTGGCCATGTAGGTATTTCTGAAGATGGAGGTCCCGTTCAGAGGGATAGCAGCCAGCGCTGAGTCCAGCAGCTGCATGGCAAAGACCGGTTTCCTGAACACACGGTGTAACGCCTTGGGAAAATCTAGGAGGGGCAGAGGAGTAGTGAACACAGACAACTTAATGATATCTACATTTTGAGTTTGAATTTTTGGGAAGCATGTTGACACGATATGAGTCAAACTGTGCTAGCATGCTGGGAAAAAATAAGACCATACACATAATTGTAATAGAACGATAGGACGGTAGAGGACACTTCCAGAAGTGCCCACCAACCGCCAGAGAATGGTTATAAATCAACAGAGGTTATAGAGAGAAGAGAGAGAGGGTGAGAGAGGGACAGAGAGAGAGAGATAGACAGACTGAAAGAAACAGAGAGAGAGAGAGAGAGAGAGAGAGAGAGAGGGAGACAGAGGGAGAGAGAGACAGAGAGAGACTGAGAGAGACACAGAGAGAGGGAAAGAGAGAGACAGGGAGAGAGAGAGAGAGGGACAGAGAGAGAGACAGACAGAGAGACTGAGAGAGACAGAGAGAGAGAGAGAGAGAGAGAGGGAAAGAGAGAAAAGAGAGAGAGAATAACAGTGGTGTAGTGTAGGTTGCCAGCTCCCGGGACACGGCAAGCATTGTCTCCCCTGTCCCCGGGAACGGTCAGCACATGGCAATGTCTATTCGCCCCGTCATGTTGAAAAACTGTGTGGAATGTTCGAACATTGGGAGATTCTCTGTGCGAGGGGGAGGGCGCGCTTTTTTTTCTATCATTTATTACGACTATTTTTTGTTGTTGATGTCATCTGACCTATCCACTGTCCACCATCAACTGACCCATCGATTGACCACTATCAACTGACCCATGCATTGTCCATCATCAACTGACCCATCCATTGACCATCATTAACTGACCCATCCATTGACCACCATCAACTGACTCATGCATTGTCCATCATCAACTAACCCATCAATTGACCACCATCAACTGACCCAACCTTTGGGCCCCATCAACTGTCCCATCCATTGACCCCCGTCAACTGACCAACCTTTCAACAAATCCAGAATTCCCTCTTTTTTCTCCCCTCCATCAGCGGCCACTGGTAGCTCAAACACCAGGTCTCCGGTCAGGCTGACGCGGCGTTCTGTGGGTCCAGTGACCGCTGGGAAGAGGCTGGATCTGGCAGACAAGAATAATAATAATAATAATTATGACATATAATAATATAATAATCATCATTATCATGGTGGTCCTTTCGTTTTTTGCAGAACATAATTATCTGCATAGTCATGAGTGAAGGCGGAGATAGCTCAATAGTCCAGGCTGGGACTTGCAGAGTGGCGAGCACACAGGGCACTGGATGTCTGCTGTTGTCGCGGGGATGGACTCTGCCCGGTACCGAAGTTCTCTAGCAGCCTGGGCCTTGATGTGGCGCGTCCCTTCTTAAGTCCACGAACCCTGTATTACAATGTCTTATAATGATAAATAATGAAACAATAATAATAATAATGATAAATTAAAATAATAATAATAATAATGATAAATTAAAATAATAATAATAATAATGATAAATTAAAATAATAATAATAATAATGATAAATTAAAATAATAATAATAATGATAAATTAAAATAATAATAATAATAGTGATAAATTAAAATAATACTAATAATAATGATAAATTAAATAATAATAATAATAATGATCAATTAAAATAATAATAATAATAATGATAAATTAAAATAATAATAATAATAATGATCAATTAAAAGAATAAGAATACTACATGGCATTTATATAGCTCGCCGCCCCGTTAACGAATAGTCAATGAACTCTTTGCAACGTTTATTTCATACTTACACTGAATCGAACATAAATATATGCACACACACACACACACACACACAAACCAAATGCATTTGTCCAGTTTAAAAACAAAACAAAACAAAAACATTGATGGATATTCAGAGTATAAAGAGATGTCTCTTCAGCTGACGTAATTTAAAGACATAACATTTCCAGTTTCTTTCAGTAACTGAGGCAGACTTTCAAATCTCAGATCCTTGAATGGGACAAAATTTTCACTCAGCACGTTCACGGACAATTTTGGAATTTTAAATTTTTTAATGTCTAACACTATGAAATATTATGTGGAATGGAAGAGCTGAAAATGAAACTACAAGATAAAGTTCCATACTGTGAAATAAGAAAGAAGACCATGATTACAGACATATTAAAGTATGTACTTAAATGAAAAAGGGCGGGGCACGTGTCTAGATATGAAGACAATAGAGAGACAACAAAGTGTAATGGGTGGCAACCAACAGCTGGAAAGAGAACCCAAGGGAAGACCAGCAAGAAGATGGCAGGACGACATTTAGAAAGAATGAAGAAGACGATAAAGAAAAATAATATGAAAATATGTAAAATATCTATTTTGTTTCGATGTCATAACTGCGTTGGCGGTGTAGGTTTTTTGCTGAGCTTGAGCGTGAAATATCCCAAATCCTGACTTCTGACCTACCTTCTCCTGCTCACGTTAGACGTCACACTACGTCTTCTGTGCCCATAGGCGTCATTCACGCTGTAGCGCCGCCCATGGTTCTCTGACATTTCATGCTCATCTGGCTTGCTGAAAAGCCGTACAAAAATTTAAAAAAAGTTCATGTACTATGGATTAAAAACATTTTTTATTACTTGGGATTTTTTCTAATTTTCCTTCTTTCTATCGTTCCTCCTTCTCCTAATCTCTTCATTTTCTTTTATCTTCCCCTGTCAACTTTGTCTTATTCACTCCCTCTCTGTCTATCCTTTGCTTCGTCCTCTCTTCTGAAACTCTGCAATGTTGGGATTACACAGGCTACACTGGAACGTGGAATCTGTCAAAGATTATATTATATAAGTTGTAGTAGTTTGGCTGTGATGTTACACGAGATACTCTTGGTTATAACATCCTCAGCTTAAAGATAATGGATGGCAATGATAATGGATGGCATTTATATAGCGCATATCCATTTTTATGCGCTTTGTGGGATCCTCAAAATCTCAGAGAGCTTGCAAAATTTGATGCTGGCGGGTGTCAGCGTTGGCCTCTCTTAATGCCATACTTTAAATGACTTGCATGTTGACAAACTTTCATTACTTAACTTGCCTATGTCAAAGAGGTGACTCACCCGGGCTTGATTATTAGATTATGCAGTCTTATCTCTTTCACTTACACATTTTAGTAACGAAAAACATTTTGCACTCACATCAAGAACTGTAATGAAGCAAAAACATCAGGTTTGGCTGAAATCACCCTTACACAATAAAAGGGCAATTTCAATCTCGCGGCCAAGTTGGCAAATTGAACAGTTTGAGAAAATGGTGACAATTTAGGTCAGGCGCACACGTGACTCTGACCTACTGTCGTGTTGCAGTGGTGTCTTAGTTTCCTAGTCCCTAGCCCCTCAAACTCAAACTCAAACCCATTCATTCGCCTATATTTTACAAATGCCACTCGGTTGCCGCGTGACAGCAACAAAACGAAGTCGAATGTGTGCTCCTAGGCTTAACAGATGTCTTCAATTTAAGCAAGATTAACATGTATGTGTCATGCCAGTGTTGGTCGACGTCCCAGGACGATAGAGGCCACGTGACTTACTCAGAATGGTCTCCAGCATCATTAGAATTTGGGTCAACCTGCTCATCATCGTCAGGTTCCGCTACCTCGTCCTGTACTTCACCTCCAGCAAAGGTCACCACGGCTTTGGCCAGGGCTTCTTTACGCTGACGTTTGGAGATCAACCTCCGCGGGAAGAAAGTGAGGGGAAGGGAGAAGACAACCGTGCCAGCCCCAAAGATGAGAAATGCCAACCACCAGGCAGCCACAAACCTTCGATCTTTCGGGTCCATCTCAGTTTCTGAATAGAACAAATTTATTACGGGAAACTAGGGTTGTCGGACGTTGGTTGCCAGAGAAACATAACCACAATACAGGTAATTAACAAACATTTACAGTTCAGAAATGGTCTCCATTAAAAGTGCTTAATCCTATGTCCATATCAACAAGTTTGAGAAAAATCACTTTGTAGAACAGTTAAAACTTCACAAAGTGTTAGAACAATTTTTTAAAGCTTCAAAATCTACTCGCAGAGATGAGATATCTTCACGATTTTAGCAGAACCAATAGAGTACATTTTGTTATGCCATCTTATGGCCTTAGCCCAGTTTTTGTTAAACGTGGTGATAGACTAAAACATGACACTTATCAAGTTTTTATTGGCGCATATCACCAGATCTTCTGGAACATTGATACATTGGGATAAAAGACTTACCTTCGATATCTCAACATAGACGTATCAGGGTATAGGCCGTACCTTTGAAATCTCAACGTAAACATGCATCAGGGCATAGGTCTTTCTTTTGAAACCTTAACATAGACATATTAGGGCATATGTCGAAGCTTTGAAATCTTAACATAAACATATATCAGGGCGTAGGTCGTGCCTTTGAAATCTCAACCCACACATATTGGGAAAAATGTCCTACCTTTGAGATCTATCGGGACTTCACTCAGAACTCCATTGATCTGCTTGCCTATCGGTGCCGATAATTCGGAAATGACATTCATGATGCCTGGAAATATGAAACACACCAAACGAGTAGCCAGAAACTGTTGAGAAATCTGGTCAGAGATCAATTTACTGTCTTAAACAGTACATGGCATTGTCTTACACGTCATACTAAAATCTTAGACGGAGAGAGAGAGGGGGATAAGAGAGAAAGAAAGAGAGAGAGAAAAAGAGGAGGAGGAGCATAAGAAGGGGGGGGGGAGAACGATAGAGAGTGAGAAAGAGAGAGCGAGAGAGAGTGAGAGGGGTCAAGGAAAGGGGCAGACGGGATAGAAAGATGCACACACAAAAAAAAGACAAAATACCGCTCAATGGCCCACAGAGACAGCAATTGCTGATATGTTGTGAGGGAAAGTGTGCAGAAAGACAGGAAAACGAGCGACCAGGGTTATTTTCTTCTATACTGAGTGTTTCCAGAGAACATGGCAAGAATAGAGGAAGGCACTGGGACAAGAAGAAAGACAACGACAACATAACGATAAATTATTTATCAATCTGGATAAGTCATCGACGCCGTAGAAATGACGCTGGTATCGATATTTCAAGGACAACACTTGCCCAGAAAACGTTAAAAATATGAGTAAAAAGCCTTAATGAATACGGATATTTCAAGAGTGATATCTTTTCAGCAGTTATTTTTGTCCTTTTGTTATCATTCTTATTCTCACCACGGGGAAGTGACCAACCATGTGACTTACCCATGTAAATGCTTACTCTGGATTTGTCCAAGTTATTATCATCCATGTACAAGGTGGGCAAGAAGCCGTTGTGAAAGGTATCGGTAACGCCCTTGACCGCTTGGACGACGAAAATTGTCACGTAAGCCACGCGATTGACCTGAGGATGGGAAGTGTACCTGGTCAGTTGTAGGTTGGAGAGCCCGTTGTCATTTTCACTACTTTTCCTTCGAAATCCATGTCTAATTCTTGCGACTTGAAATCAATTAAACTTAACACAAGGAATTGGTGGGAGAGCAGCAGGGTTTGTACAGTTGAAATACAGCGAAAAAGAAAACATATTTGAAAAAGCTCCCACCTTAGCAGTAAATAACAAAATCTACAACATAAACAACAACAACAACAAGAATACATTAACAAGAACCAAATTATACAACAAATTTTTAACTCTACTACTACTACCACCACCACCACCACTATCACTACCACTACTAGAAAAAAGTACTACTACTACTACTATTAGTATTACTACCACTATTTTAATGTGGCAAACAGGAAATATTTTCTTAACGTTTTTATTGTTTTGTAAAATTTCAACAAAATAGTGATGACTTTTTTTCTTTCACGTTTTCTTTATAACCTGACGAAGTGCCTATAGGACTGAACGTTTGTTTGATTCTATGTCTATTTTGACTGTGGTAGTAGTAGTGGTAATAGTAGTGGAAGCAGTAGTAGTAACATTATAGTAGTAGTGATAGTGGTAGTAGCAGCAGTAGAAGTGGTGGTGGTTGTAGTAGTAGTGGTAGAAGTAGTAGTAGTAGTTGAGGTAATGGTGGTCGCAGGTAGTCGCAGTAGTAACAGTAGTATAGGTGTTATTAGTAGTGGTAGTAGAAGTAGTAGTAGTTGTAGCAGTAGTAGTGGTAGAAGTAGTTGCAGTAATAGTAGACGTGGTAGTAATGGTGGTAGTGGTGGTAGTAGTAGTAGTGGTAGTATAAGTAGCAATTGTAGTAGTATTGAGAGTAGTTGTAGTAGATTATTATTTGTTTTATTTCCATATCAATTCAGCTTTCTCTTTCTATACTAAAGGATTTCAAAAAGGAAGAAATCAATGTGAACTATAAAATGTAATAAAATATAAAAAGAAGAGAAAAAAATTAAACAGAACAGGAGGCCACTGACAAAGTATATATATACTCGGAAAGGGAGGGGGAAGGTGGCAGGGTTGCCCCTGGCATCTCAAAAGCCTACATTGGGAGAGGAAAAGTGGGGCGGGGGGGGGGGGGGCTGGGTCTACATAATATAGCCTTTCAGAGTCTAG
>OZ007577.1:8781357-8821357 GCA_963931925.1 Onchidella celtica
TCATACCAACACTGCCATGTTTTGATTTCCTATGAATCTCAAATTTTGTGTGTTTGTGTGTGTTTTCCTACAAAATTTGTCCTTTTCTTTGAGTGAACGAAAGAAACATTCAATCCCTCGCACCATTTACTGCCACTTTCTTATAAAATTAAAACACAATTTACACGAAACTGAGCAACGTTTGAAAGAGCAACATTGGTTATTTGGAGTTGAAATCGATATTAGAACTTGCATGCAAGAAACCAGATTTTCCCCCATTGAATGACAAGCTACAGCTTTAGCTAGACCCAGCACCTCACCTCCCCTTCTCTCTCCACCTATGGGGACTTCTCATACGCTTGGCCTCAACATCTCTCTCCCCTCGCGCGAGTATAGAGCTATAAAGGAATGGTGGTTGTCTATGAGAAATCCTTGATTTTCTGAAATTTTAAAGGTATTTGACTATTTGAACTTTTTTTTAAAATTACAAATATGATTTTTAGGTATCCAAACAACTTAATTTGCTGAAAAAAAGGTGGACAAAACCAACCATTTTACTTCATTTCCACAATTGACTAGCGTACGTGCGCTTACCACACACCTCATCCCTATTGTATGTTTTTCAGACACTGAAGACACCATCCCCCCCTCGACCGTCCCCGCCCCCTTGCCCCAGTGTGCGTACCTTCTGTATGACTCCTGAGGAGGAATCCTAATGGGATTTCCTTGAAGGAGATAGTGCCCCCCCCCCCCATCTACATTAGTTAGAAAGTCGGTAATCAAAGACCCTGAAGGTGCTATTTCAAAATTGCAGAATTCATTTTTACGGCTTTTATTCCAACCTTTCTGATAAAATACGAATGATTGGTTTAAAGTAACAACAAAACAAAGCAAAAAACATTTTAAAATTGCTCAATAATTATTTTATTTTATCTCCGTGGAAATCTGGAAAGCATAAATTATTTTGTCTTGACAGCCTCGTCTTTGACATGATAATGTAAATGTAGCAAGCATTTGTCAGAAAAAGTAGCTTAATGGATAAAATCTAGGAGGCAAAAAGCGTTACGTAAGTGGTTGCAGTCAACCCAAAGATCTATTTAATTCAAGAAACTGAACTTGATGTTCATTCCACATAAAGGCAACAAATGTCCTATTTAATCGTCATCATTTTTTAAGCAGACGGATAAACGTAATTTTTGGTAAACAGGCGGGCCGTTTCTTGATGACGTTTGGAACTGTAATTTCGACATGTGTCAGAGAATTTCAGTTCACAGCCGCAAACAATGAAGCTATTCCACACTTCGATCGATATTTTGATGCAAATTTGTTGTTTTTCTAAGAATTCATTTCAACTGAAAAAAACAGAAAATACAGTGGATCTACTGTAGCCTGTGTCATTGATATTGATGATAAGAACATGAATAATGTGAAGATGAAACTGGTGATGACGGATTCGATGACGTCATTTCTCACCTTGGCCTCTGCTCCTAAGGGGAAATCTTTACTTTGCACGTGCATGTTGTTCTTGGCTTGCCCATTCTTACTTTCTTCACTAGAGGAAAATCCTCGGTTTTCCTGTCCTGTCCGGCTTTCCTTGACGATTCCCTCCCCTGTCATGGTTGTCGGGAACACAGTTGGTTACTTCCCCTTAAGCCGTGGGTCAGTACCGCTTCCTGCTCAAACCTCTGATATCTTCAGGTGTGCAGCTTGAGCGATGAATTTGTGCACATTCACTTTAATAATCACTTGTTCTACAGGCACAAGGTTACTATAAAAGAAGTAGACAGACAAGTATCAAACCAAAACTACAATCCAGGTTACTGACATTTACCATACACGTTGTTGTAGAGAAACTATTGAAGTTTATTGCGGCAATTTCCAGATGTTCGACATGTGCACAGCAACTGCAGACGTCGTGCCTCATTCATTCAGTAAGGGTGACAGCGCAATGACAGTTGAACAGATGCACGACCTTACTTTTCTTATCATGGTTATAAATTCAATAGTTTCTATACTCTCCACTACTGTGCACAGTGAGTGTCAATATCAAATCTGGTTTTGGTTTAATACATTTTTCTAACTATCTATTTATCTTGCTGTAATCCTGTATAATCAAATTCTTAATAATAGCTTGTCTCACATGCGTCAGCGTAGATCATCGACTGCCCCTTCCAATATTCAAACCCGACAAGGAAGTCATAAGATGTGAAAGGCTAACAGAAATCTCATTCAATTTTTGATAGCTAACAGAGATCGAACGTATATATCACCTTGATACTGTGAAGCACAAAAAACTACTGTGTTCTGAAAACGAACATAATGGTTGTCTATAAATGACACATTTAAGTTAATGACATGTTTGTATTAAGTTCCGTGACCCGCATTTCCACATTTTCAGTACACGGAGGACACAGAATGATGGCCTCTCGTACCTGGGGATGAAATATTAGGATCACACATGTTGTCATAGCAACTTGGAGACAAAAACAGGTCAACAGTTTTAACTGCAGACCACAAAAGGGAAAGAAGCAAGCATGTTCACAAAAAAAAAAAATGTGAAAGTCAACAAATCCATCGTTTGAAGTTTGAAAGTCCACAGTTTCCCTCTTTCAACTGAAAGGAAGATTTCTTGTAGTTTATGATTGCAGAACTTTTTTCGAGCTTTGGTTTAGCAGCGATAATGCTGATGAACCACAGAATGAGAGATATTTATTTCCCTATTCTGTGTGATGAACCAAGCTTGTACATAAGGAAGGTAATGGTGAAGATCACTTTTTGTGATTGTGGTTCTTTTTGTGGTCTTCACCCGTAACCATTGATTTACATGCCATACTGGATTACCGGCCTAATTCCATCACAACTTAACTGGTTTTTCCTTCGAGGTAATGAATGCCTGAAACTGAATATTATAAAAATAATAATAAAAAAAAAGAAGAAATGGAAACATATTTTCGACATCAGCTAGCAAGTTTAGACATTAAGTGGCACCTTGTTTAAATAGGTCAATGAGAAGTGTTTATACAGGGCTCAGATTACACTAGCCTGATATACTCCACAAATCGTGACTTCAAGTATCCTCCATTTTAACATTAAATATACCGAGGGCTAGAACTTAAAAATCTACGTGGAATCTTTCACCTCTGCTTTATTTTTTTTGGGTAAATAATTGGGTCCTATTTCTTTTAGCACGACACTAGATGGTACTTCTTCGACATCTGGGTCAAAGAGATGCGTCCAGGGAAATGACACATGAAATGATATTCTCACACAACTACTTTGTACTCTACCAATTGTTACGTATAACTTATCCATTGTCATCCCTGATAAAAGCAGCCCGAACCCACGATAAGGTTGAATGACCGCACCCCTCTTTACTTTGACCCGACAAGTTTGATTATCAAATATTATCCACTTGAGGTGCGAAGTTGACATCCATAGTGAAATACTCGTGCTCTGTGAAATAGAAATAAAATAGCCAAAATTGAAAAGTTCACAATTATTGTACCGGCGAAAACATTATTTGAAGGACATAGTTCTCTGTAGAGACCAGTACACACAAGAAAAAACTAAAACTGAGATCTTGAGCGAAAACTGTTCTTGATGCATTATGTCTTTGAGAACTTCAGTTTGTCCAAGGTGCGTCACTCTGATAACAATGGGTTAATGCACTTTGCACAGGAGACAGTACACTCGCGGATCTTTACGCATAACTAAACTGTTTATTTTGGACATCCGGTGAACTTAGGCATGGTACTGAAGTAACCTCTTTAATTACTCAGATGCAACAAGAAATTATCTTACATAAGTGTATCATGGTAATGTGGTTTATTTCTATAATTTAGAGCGAATTATAAAACTTACAACAAGAGCTCCGAAATAAATCACCAAACCTAGAAAGATGCGGTTTTCACCTGACTTCCATAAACAATAATTTAGTTTGGGATTAACGAATGAACTTGAGGGCACTTATTTGTATTGTGCTCAACGAGGACAAATTTGGAACTCGGACCCAGTGTTTCTACTACCTTTTTTTATTGTTTAGTTTCGTATGAATATTTTTGCAAACTTTTACGTTCATTGAGTCATTTTTGTAAGTTACAGTATTTTTGGACTATGGAATCTATGTCTGTGCGGTAGAGGGTCAAGAGATTCTGTACTTACGTATGTGTTGATGTAGCGACATTAGCCCTTTTAAAGATTCACCGTGTATGTCTAGCAGCTTCTAGTGTTCTCTCTACGATCATCAGCAAAGATAAGACAGTGTCATTAACTGTGTCAGATACCCATTAATTAACGTGTAGTATTTCTGAACAGTTACAAGAGATCTTGAGATTCGTTGGTTCTGTGGTATATCACACAAGTGCAATCTTATTATCGCCCTTGGCAGTGGTTCTCAGGCCGGAGAGTCTGTGGCTGTGATGGACATGGGTTAAATATATGCAAGTATCACAGAGCTCTATATACAGAGAACTATGTGGGAAGTATTCAACTGGGGCCACAGAAAGGCAAACCCTCTATGTGGTTGCCAGAATGTCCATATGCGCATCTATTTGTTTCAATCCCAGACGTGCAGTCTATTCATAATAATAATAATAATGATAATAATAATAGTAACAATAATAGTAATAATAATAATCTATGCAGCAAAAAATAAATGTGAGTTGTTTTGCTTGTGTGTCCGAGTTTGTCTGCCAGAAACCACAAGGGACAGACGCTTAAGACCAATACATCCTGATTCAGCATCACCCAAAGAAGGTTTGTATGGCATTGACCAGCACCTATGACAGGTTGCTTAAATAGATTTTTAAAAAAAGAAAAGAGTCGCAAGAGAGACAAAGCCTAAAATACTGTAAAGGTCACCAAGGTATTAGCCTGTGACACGTCATTTCTGTTCACTACAAATCCCGCACACAAAAATGCACACGAGAGTGAATCAGGGCTGACTGTGAGATCATAGTGGTAATGGCCTACACAGTAAGTTATTGAAGAAAAACTAAAGGGAGGAGGCCAGGGGGAGGGAGGGGGAGTAGAAAGGAGGGGGGGGGCGATTGGAAAGAAGAGGAGGAGGAGGGGGAGAGGTCAAGGTAAGGAGGACAAGGGGGGACAGGGCAAGTCGAGGAAAAGGAAGAGAGAGTGGGTGGGGAACGGGACGATAGAGTGGAAGGAGGGGGAAGGTTGGAATAGGGAAGAGAGGGCGGAGACAGAAAGGGAATGGGGAGAGATGGGTAGGGGACGTGAGGAGAAGAGTAGAGAAGGAGACAGAGCAAGGATTTATCCAGAGCATGGACTGGTCCCTCTGCTAGTATTTCAATAAGAACTTTTTTAGTCCAGTTTAACCAAAGCTTAGGCCTATCGTTGTTGGAAATAGTTTTGTTGTATCTCACAGTTTGTTACCTTCAACTATTACGGACTGGGTTCTTTTTCTTCTGTAAGCCTCTTAATTCCTTGAGGAACATATGGCCACAACAACACTCCTCCAACGCACGCGGTTCTGGCAGGTCCTCCTTAGCTCGGTCCTAGTCATTCCGGCTGTCTTCACCTCAGCATCGATACTCCTGCGCCAAGTCTGTTTTGGTGGACCCACTTTCCGCTTTCTGGGTTACTGTACTGGGTTAAGAACACGTAGATCAAAATGATATTACAAAATGTTTGACGTGACAGAATCAACTTCTGGCTTGTTGTGGTAGAGTTGGGGGGGGGGGGGGGGTTAAGGAGAACATTGGGCAGTAGGGGTGAAGAAGTCAAGTGGTTCCTGCACTTGGTGACTTCACATTCTGATCTAGTCGTGGCTTTGGTCAATCTTTTGTACAATTCCACGTCTTTCCTTCTCGTGTTTCTATGTTTGTCCACCTGTTCCTCCTCTCTCCCTCTCTCTCTCCCCCTCTCTGTCCGCCTGTCTATCGCTTCTCTTCCCCTCTTTTTCTCTCTGTCTGTCTGTCTCTGTTTGTCTGTCTTACTGTCTGTCTCTCCTTCCTTGCCCTTCTTTCTCTCTGCCCAACCAACCGTCCGTCTGTCTGTCTGTCTGTCTCTGTTTGTCTGTCTTACTGTCTGTCTCTCCTTCCTTGCCCTTCTTTCTCTCTGCCCAACCAACCGTCCGTCTGTCTGTCTGTCTGTCTCTCCCATTCTCCCCCCCCCCCCCTCCTCTCTCTCTCTCTCTCTCCGTCAGCCCCCTCTTTCTGCAACAAAGAAAGAATTCAATACGAGCACATTTGCCATGTAAGATGACAATATAACCATCCGATAGTTTAAATTTAAAATCAGGGAACTTTATCTACACGTCTCAGATTCCAGTCATAAGAATGAATGATTTTATCTCATTGCCCTGGTCGGCTGTAAACTTCAAATTTGTTCAAGAATGAAAAAAAAAAAAAAACAGTATTGTGTGTGTGTTTTCTTATGTATTTGTCACAACCGTTGTATAGTGAACAAACTAAAAAAATTAATCAAGAAGGCGCAGAAACAGAAGTGGACCAGAATGTGGGCAGATATTTTATCTATTTTTTATTTTTATTCAGAATAAAAATATCAAATTCACTAACATAAAGAAGGGCAGGTGCTAGAAATTCAATTATTATAAACTTTCGAATTATGGCACAAACAGTAGGTGGAGTGGTTGTCGCGCTAATAAAAATGTTTATACTGTAATAATAATGAGGATTTGAATAGCAACATTGGTTATCAGTTTCTGCAAAATAAGTAAATAAATATATGAATAAATAAATAAATAAATAGGTGGAAATATGCATGCATCAATATTTATAAATAAACAAAAAATAAACAAATAATAAATAAGGAAGCAAATAAATTAATGTTCACATAAACAACCAAGTAAATAAATGACAAATAAATAGATATATAAATACTTCACATGACAAAAAAAGTTGTCAATATTGTTAGGCCCCACCACCCCTCCCCAAACTGGCTTCTCTTGCCCCCAGCCCATTTCTTTGTCTCCACAACAAAGCCAGGGTGAGAAAAGTTCAATTAGTCCATACAAAGTAAAACGTTCAATTCAAGTCAGAAAGACCCACCCCCATTTCATCTTCTGTTATAATTTATTAAATGTGTACAACGACACTATAATTTGAGTGCACAACGGACTATAACGAAGCTTAGATGAGCATGTAAGCATGTAAAACCTGGTGACCATATTATCACCAACAAAATATGAAATTTTGGTTATTGCCTCAACTTTTGGCAATACATTACGCGGACATGTTCATTTTGGACGAAGTTTGGTGCTAAATATTATTTATTTACAATTTTTTGAGATGCCAAAAAGGAGACAAATTTTCGTCGAGTTGAATCGAAAAGTATGATCGGAAACTTCGTCTCTCTTTTACATTTTGCGGTCGAAAATCAGCATTATCACATCTGTGTGTCACCTCACCTGTCACCTGTCGGCTTCATCGTCATCGATGTTAGCTGCTACAGTGGATGTCACGACAAAATCTCCTCCACCCAATCCTGTCCTTAGCTTTCCTAGTTAGTTCACTTATTTCCAGCTGGCTGACTTTCTTGATGTTATCGTGATATGTAATGGGTGGTCTTCCTTGTTTTCTCTTTGTTTCTGTCTTTCCTTGAAGGATTGATATCATAAGGGCCGTGCTTTTGTTTCGGGCCGCGTGGCCGATGTATGCAAGTCTTCTTTTATTTATTTCAGGTGTTATTCTTCTGGTGGTGCCAAGCTGTTCTAAGATGCTTGTATTTGTTCTCCTTTCTGTCCAACTTATTCTGAGTAGCCTTCTGTAAAGCCACATTTCAGCTGCCTCCAATCTTGTTATGTCTGCCTTTTTGAGTGTCCAGGCTTCACAACCATATAGTAGGACTGGCCAGATCAAGCACTTAAGTATGTTCACTTTGAGGTCCGTTGGTGTGCCTCTATCCTTCCAAATGTTGTTTAGTTGAACCATTTTGTGTTTTGCCATTCCTATCCTTGTTTTTATGTCCTTTGAGCAGCTTCCATCTTGCGATTTATGTGATCCTAGGTATTTGAAATCAGTCACTTTTTCTAGTGCTGTTTTGTTTACTAGTATCTCCTGGTGTTCATGGTGCCCTGTTCCAGTATGCATGACTTTCGTTTTCTTAGCATTTAGGTGTAGGCCTGCTGTCTTGCCCGCTTCATCCACTCTGTGCAACATTCTTTTCATGCTGGTGATGTTATCTGACATAAGAGCTGTGTCATCAGCGTAGCGAAGGTTTGTGATGTTTCGGCCTCCGATCTTTATTCCCATATCTTCTATGTCTGCGTTTCTCATAGAATTGTAGTGTAACAACCATTTCTATTAGTGGCCGCATCGAATACAACTAGTGCTTTTATTAATGTGACCTAAATCTGGATAACACAGTTGGGCTTGGCACGAAGAATTTGCTAGATTGACCCTGCATGGGTCGGCTGGTATCTATAATATAAGAAATGCGCATGGAAAATGTAATTGCTTGAATGCTAAAAGATGCGCGTGCGCCATTCTGTACAAAGCGTTTACCCGGTACCATAGCTATCAACTGTCTACTCTTATACTTAACTAGATGAAGTTCCCGGCATTATCCGGGATAAACCTGTGAGCCCACCGTGCCATCTCTCTCTCTTAAATTTGGTATAGAAAGTTTCCCGGATTCTACAGTCTTACGACAGTTTTCATGCGCACCAGGGCACTACGCACTAATTTCTGGTAGGGAAATTGCATGTACCGAACTGAACGCGTATTAATACATCGTTTCCGGTTTGGTGGGCTTACTACAGGAAGCCAAAACAAAGATCATTGTATTTTTCATTTTCACAACTTTTTATTTAAACTACCTGAAACTTGAATCGACATAATCGGTCGACACAAAAGCGATTGGATTGGATTCGTTGACCCTTAGGAAAATTAACTTTATAATTGTTGAAACTGTCATTTAGGCTCCAGCTTTGAGAAAAAAAAAAGGGTCAAAATTGTCATGATTCAGATGTTGTTAAAACTCACGCAGAGAGTGAGTTGTTGTTGTTTTACCAGGGCCATGAGAAATTGGCTGGTGGCCTTGAACGGCCCTCGCGAATTATAGTTGGTGAGTAAATAAATGTAAAGTTAAACTGTTAGATTCACGCTTGTCGGTTTTAATGTTCGTGATTAATAAGTAATGGAGTAGGGGTGAAACAAGGTGGGGCTAGTTGACATTGTTAAGTATGACTAGACAAGTTTTTGCACGTTAACTGGCTGGTAGAATAGTGCAGACGTATTACTACAATTAAAATGGTGGGAGGTTTCGACCTATGAGATAGCTGAACTAATTGGGCCAGCGGACTAGCACGCTGGGTAGTTAGATAGTATAAGACATCGTGTAACGTTCAGATTTAGTGAATACAGACGAGCAGAAGCATCGTGTCGTGAAGTATCTCCGGTTGGCCAGTACCTGAACTGTGTGGTTTGAAGACTAGAAGTCCTTGCTAACGGACTGACTGAGCTCTAGAAAGAAAGGTCTGAGTGGGCTGACCTTTGAAAGCCCACGCTGCGCTATATTGATGTTCGCGCCTACCAGTAGGCGTGACCAATGGTACTATATCTTATTTATTCAAGCATAATAGAGATCGGAGATAGAGAGAGAACTACAGCCTCATAGGAAGACTAAGGAAACCCCAGCTGGCACTCGACCACGAGTGTCCTGTATCATAGATCTATTGCCATAGTATGATTGGAATAATATAGCGCATTGTTGATGAATTGAATAGTGATTGTGCATAAAATATAGTCTTTTGGCAACTGCTTAAATTACCTACAAGCCGAAGAGTGCTTCTGTAGGCTTTGAACATACTGGGCTCTCCTAACACTCAAGCCCATATGATTTAGGGAGAGTTTGCCTGGCGACTGGCCAGTGGCGACTCAACTGTCACTTTAAATTGATATCTAGTTTCGTATAATATACCTATTTGCTATTGATTGCAGTACCTCCATAGTTACATGAATATCATTGGTTAAGTTATTAATTAGAGTTTTTTTGGTTTGAATATATACCCCTATTGTCTTTTGTTTTGTTATTAATATTTATGTAAACTATGGCCTGACCGGCCTGACATATATACGCTCTAGTTATTTAATACTTTTCTTGTGTGGTTGTGTCCGAGTGTGAGTTAGCTGCCTCTCGTGCAGTCGTAACATCCCCAAGACCCTAACTCTGCTCGTGACAAAAATTGCACCACAATGAATTACTCACCACTATTTTTTTATAATAGGATTACGATTACATTCCAGAAACTTCTGTACAATATGTTGTATATAAATAATAATTATGTATGAATAGGCGTAGCTCACAACATATGCCTGCCCAACAATATGCAAAGCGTGTGTGCACAGAGACGGGTGTATTATTTCAAACGAGACATATAGAAATTTTAAATGGGTAAAACAGATAAAATATTAAAAATAACATTCAAGTTTATGCCATTACGTACGATTTCATTTTAAATTTTAACAAGTTCTTGGACATTTCAGTTTAGATAAACCGGAGCCATGACCACAATGTTCCCACCACGGATATTTGATCAAAACGCGTTCCTTGCGACACCAGATTGGCATTAAACTTAAAACATTGAAAAACCCACAGGTAAAGAAAAAAAGAGAGAAAATCCTAACAGCCTAGGAGCACAAACACAGTGGGACTCGTTTTCAACTCGTGACCAATAAGCCCTCAACACTTTAGTCAGTGACCTATGACTCGTTAACTTTTGAATGACGAAAAGTCTCTAAATTCTACGATCAGCGATACAGTACGGACGACTCAGTTTTCTCCCACTTTCAAATGTCTCTCATCAGTCATTCATGGAGGGATTCTTTTACTGCCACATTAATATTTCTCTCAATTTTGACTGAACAAATAGACCCAGGCCATGGATAGCACTTGTCGCGGATCGGGATTTTGGGGAATATAGATCGAGAGGTCCGCTTCCCAATCACACGAGCACAAAAAAAAAACAACAACAATTAAACAACTTTCACTCTAAAAACTAAATAAATCAATTTGAGTAACAGACTGTAAAGTTTATATATCTAACAAATTCAAAGATAAAATATACAATAGATAACGAATACAATAGCAACTGAAAATGCTCAGCTAAGCTGAGGAGCAACTATGAAGTACTTAAGGCAATGTAATATGAAGTTATCTAAGTCACAATAAATTTACATCCAAAAGAATCCGCGCCCGAGGGCGACGGATCCTGTAAGGTTTAAAGTTCTATCTCTCTTCATACTAAAATATATTTATATAGCGTCTCTGCCAGCGCGCTCTGGTGTAGTTCACACGTGGTCGCGGGAAATGCATGTGGTCTGGCAGTACTGGTCAACAGTCTACATGTGTAGGTGGCTGTAAATTCAGGATGGAATTAAAATCTTTAGCTCACCATTCGGCCCTCACAATGTGAGGGCTGTTGATATTAGCGCTGTGGGTTTAATGCTCAAACAAGTAGGCTTGGGCTCAGGAGCGTAGATTTCTGACAATGCTCCATCACTGTACATATCAGCTCAATCGCTGCGTCTCTATGACTTCTCATCTGGCTGAGAGCTCGCCGTCCACCTCGTAAATGGATTGTCTACATGTGGCCCAGAACTAAGTTCTGTATGGCCTTAAATACTGGACTGCATCTGCAGCTTACCGTCTAATTCCTGGATTGTGATTGGTGCAACCACTTCTAGCTCAGCTGCCGAACTGAGTTATTTTAAGTAACAGCCCTAAGCAACGACCTTGGGTCGACATCAAAGGTCGAATCACTCAAGACAATAAAATGTAATTTTATAGCAATAAATTCTTAACATGTTCAAAACCCCGAGCTTTTACTCTGGATCACGGTATTTTCTGTACGTCAACAGATGTCTCAACAACATTTAATTCCTACTCACCCTTTCCCTCTCTACTAAACCTAGTTCAAAACACGAGATATAAAAAGTGCTCAGCCCTGCACACCTACGCTGTCCGTCTATCCTTCCCCACACCTTCTGTCTATCTATTATAAAAAAACTGTTCAAAACAAATTGTTTACGAGACCAAGTTATGCTGGCTCGCACAATAATTACGTTTGTAAAAATTACTCACTGCTCTCTCACAAAAATTTATTCAGTGGAAACATTTATGAATTAAATCTATTCTTGACAGCAGAGAAATGTTGATAGCAGCATCGGTATAAAAAATGCGCAGCAATATGATAAAACCGACGACAGTTATTGTAATAGAATTTACATGAACAAACAATGGAATGAAATTGGAGAAGAACTCAGTACTGATGGTAAGTGTCATTTTATTCACATGATTATTCTTTGAAATAGTTCGTGAACCTAGCAATGTCATCTATAGTAGAGTCTTCATTTTAACCAGTACAACAAAGTATGTTTCATGGCTTGCCTTTTACTCCAGTGGATGCTATGAGGACAAAAAAAACAACAACCACAACAACATCGGATCTGTTTTACGATTGAGCGTAGGGGGAACGAAAAACGAAAGCACCTTCAATTTTCTCTCAATAGTCTATCCACTCATCAACGGTAGATAATTGATCTCGAGTTGAAATCGACTCCCACTGTGTTTTTGGTAAGCAGTGAAAAAAATCTGTCTGAATAAATACATAAAAAATCCGGGGAAAAGCCGACATAAATACCATTAGCTAAACACAGATTAGTATAAAACCAGTCACGAATCAGAAATGTCTCGAAGGCTGACGGCACCCAGGGCAACTTATAAAAAAAAATGGCCTTGAAAACAGTATTCCAAATAGTGAGGTCGTGGAAAGTTTGCAATTTTAAATAATAAAAATCAACCCCCCCCCCCCCCCCCCGTTTCCCAAATTTGGTGCCCAGAGAACGTGCCCCATCTGCTTGATCCTGATTGCGACACTGTTACAGATGAAATATTAATTTTCTTTTAGAATGGACATATCACGAACTTTTCAACATGGTTTCTTTGCCTTTTTTGTAAGGTTACGTCTCATGTCATAAATATTGGTAGACAGTGGGCAAATGTTAGACGGGCTCATGAGAGTGTGTGCATGTGTATGTGTGATTGTGTGTAAGTGTAGGTATGTGTTTTTTGTATCTTTCACTGTATGGCATGTATGTCTGCGTGTGTCTCCCACCATGTATATGTGTGCGTGTGGGAGTGTGTATTGTACAACTAAATTACAAAGCACCCCCCCCCCCCACCCCACCCCACCCCAACGAAAAAGACCTCAAACCAAATACATAATTGCATAGTAATAAACTGAAGAATGATCTGCATGCATGCAGTTCCAATAATTATTGCTGCTTTAACATATTCATACAAGTTCACATTCACACAACGTGATGTGTAAAATACTTTCTGATTTGAACCCTTGGTTTCACCATCAACATTAAAAACATCAGTTAATCAAGTCAAAAATCAAATTCTGATCCCTTTTTTCCTTTCTATCACATTTTGACAATGTCCATATCCTAGATTTGTCATTCTGAAGCAAGCTAAAGGCTAGCATCACTCCAAATACATACAAGCAACTAACTCAATTAATCAATCCGAAAAAGGGGAAGGTACAACTAATAAAGTCACCCTGGTAAAGACCCTCTAGTAGTATTCGTTATATTTGGCTAAGGTTATAGGATGGTGACGGGTAAATATTTGATAGTGATGGCCCCACTCAGATGAGGGCTTGTGGGTTGCTCTGCCGAGTGACCTGTATAGACGGGGGACATGGCATAGGATACTAATATTAACTATTAATTACTCCGGTACACGCGTGGATTTAATATCTATCTTTCCCTCCTCGCGCTTCTCCTACCAATCTCTGTCTACCCAGTTTCAGACGAGCACTCAACAAGATTAGGCAAAACTAATCCATTTACCATAACCAAAAGATAAGCCTGATACAGAAAGGTAAGGTCATTTATTTTAACAATCTAAATTACTATATGAGCTGTCAGATAACAGCAAAGTACTAATCAACCTCGTGGTGCCATTGAAAAGGAGCGGGAATTAAAAAAAAAAAAAATTGTCATTCTGACTCTGGGGACCATAATTTGGAATAATTTTGTCATTCTACTCCTGTATTTTCTGTCATTAGATTTGCACAGGATCATTCCAACTGGCATAGTCCGTAGTCCATATCTCCCAGTAACGTGCTACTTTCACTGATGCCTCTAGTTCCACTATAGCGAATCCTGGCCATGTTCAGACTGACTTCCTAACATAAACAGACCAAGAAAACTTGACTCCGGCTCAAAGACAGTCAGTCCCGCACCGGAAATCCGAACAGTGATGATGTCCCCTGACTTGAAGAAAAATATTCCACCTGGTGATAGAATAATAATAATAATACAAAAAAAAATAAAATTGTCATTGATTAGGTTAAATTTCAATGTCCCTGCTGCCCAACTGTTTGATTGATGCAGTGTTAAAACAAGCAAATTACACATGAATGTGAAATATTTAAATTACTTTTTACACAAGTATAAAGTTACGTAAAAAAATATCTCTCCTGAAAAATGCAGAGTTTAACAAATCAGGCGTTTTTCAAGAGTTTGTCTTCCGCCCTTTAATTTGGGCATTCGCTTGGGGGCTAAAATATTTCTGGGCAATGTTGGCTATTTAGATCGATTCTATGAAATGTTCTGTGGTGAATAAAATTAGTAGACAGTTCTGTGACTGAGTTTGGGTTTTGTTTATACGAGTTTGGAGTCAGCAAGTCGACACATTATCAGCTAAATTGTGCCAGATAGAAGCAGATAGTGGAAAGAAAACAAGGGAATGATAGGACAGACGAAGACCCTATCAGAAGTGTCCACAACCCCCTCCCCCCCTCCTACTTTGATTGACCAGCTGAACTTGTGAATATTTTGGAAAGAAGGAGACAGAAAATGGCAAACTCTGTCTCTTGTTGTAAGATAGAAAAGATGAATACAACAATAACAAGATTAGGAGAAGACCAACAATATCGAGATGACAGAGGTGCTGGTGTAACTAGGACAGGGTAGATGGGGCAATGGCCGCCTGTGCCACAGTTATAGTGAGAGACGCCATTGGATGTTCTTGTAGCTTTGATATTTAGATCTAGCCTAGCAAATGTTTTTTAGATCGATTCTAGGAAATGTTTGTTGTGAATAAAAGGACCTGAATAGTTAGGCATGGGAAGGAGGAATAAATCACACAGGTGTAAGTGGGCCCTGATGCGTTTTTCTTGAATATAAAAAAAAAAGAGTGTGGGAGAATGAGATAGAAATTACATCATAGCTATTTTTGATTGTCACAAAAAAAACAAAAGAAAAAGGCAAATGTTTTATTTCTACATTATTTTCACGGAGCGCCATTCAATCCTAGATACGCCTGTGAACAGTAGGGCAGGGCTTACTGGTGAAACTGGTCTCTGAGCCTCCAGACATGCCATCAGAACAACGGTGAGTCGTCCTCAACAAGCATCCGGTGCGCATAGGATGGTTGGGGACTATTCTCGAAATGGCGTGGCTCCATTGCTGTGGATATGATCAAGGTTAGACATGATCTACAGGGAACAAATGGATGGCCTCGGGCAAAAACGGCCGAAGTCTAACAGACCATTAAATTTAACGAGGAAAGACTTTAAGAGCACATTGAGAGATGCGCTTTGACAGCCTGATTAGTGATATATTTGTATTTTTTTTTTTGTATTTCAATTGTGTTCTGTGGTTATCTCTCACATAACTTCGTCCATCTCACTTTCTGGGGTATCAGATTTTTTCATTATACAGGAGAACTTTTCCAAGGTTTGGTCACTTTGGTTAACAATGGTAAAAATGTTTCTGCTATTTAACTTCAAAACCTTTAAAAATATCAATATCATGTTTCTGTGTGAGAATAATAATAGATCTCACTGCGAGCAAGGTTAAGATAGCCTTAACAAAGCCACCAAAGCCATCGATTGGCCAGTATGTGAGATGAACGAAGATTTGATGAAGAATTAGATCTTCAACAGTTGTCACTGAAAACTGCCAAATTTCAAAGCTGGGGGGCTGCAGAGTTACACTGACTAGATTGGAAACAACAGCGGTTTTCGATGATTGCACGACATAGTGCAATTTTCAGGTTGGTCTTCAGGTTGTCTGAGGGTTTACAACTAGTAGCCGGAAATACGATGAGGAATAATTATCACACAGAGTCTTTACTCCCGTTGGAGCGAATGTCAGTCGAACTATTGATAAAGTTGACCTCGAAGATAAAGTGTTTCAAACCTGATTAGAATATTCCTTGCAGGGCTTTTGTGATGGGGGCTGGAAGTGAACACTGCTATACACATAGTAGATACCACCGTACACAATCCGAATTCCTGCCTCTAACATTTCCACTCCTCGCTGGTGCTCCAAGGTGTCGTTTACTTCATTGAAGAAAATCTGTGTCGCCCTTGGGTATAGACCTGAAAATTTGAATACAGTTACAGATTTACAATATATGTAAATTAAAATGCAAATGTAAATTAAAATGTATAATATGATTTTCATCACTTTCTGCCCCTTAACGTTTTACAGATCCACAACGAGTACGCCAAATAGTCCTCATGTATGGGTAGGAAAAATGGGCAGTTAACAAATAGAAGGAAAGGCACTCATTGCTAGCGAACTGTGGTTTTTATGAAACATGATGAGAGGAGTTGGACAATTTAAGAAAATTAAATAGAGAGTCCTAAAAGATACAAGAGAGATAAGAAATATCATTAAACGCATTCGTAAACGCTTCGGGTGCGTGACCAGGCAATGCCAGATACAACACTCGCTCGATAAATACAGGAAAGATCTGTGGAAAGAGAGAGAGAGAGAGAGAGAGAGAGAGAGAGAGAGAGAGAGAGAGAGAGAGAGAGAGAGAGAGAGAGAGAGAGAGAGAGAAAGAGAGAGAGAGAGAGAGAGGGGGGGGGGAGTTAAGACAAGGAGCTCTGCATTGAATATCCCCGTTGACATTAGGGTTGTTTGGAGACGACTACTCGTCAAAGCCTACAAGCAAGGCATAGGATGATGATAATAGTCTAAATCAACAGATGAAGGCTGGAGAACGCAATACTACAGATCTGAAGGATAACTGCATTATGTGCTATTTAAGTCCTAAAAAGACACGCGACTGTGCCAAAACTTGAGCCGTAATGGTTTTTAACCCTACCTGCATCCTGGTACTTCTTGGGTGGCGGCAGCAAGCGTTTGTGAGCGGAGACCGGTGTAAATCTGAAGTCTTTGACACTGAGATCAAGCGCTGTGGCTGGAAACAATTGGACATTCAGATAGGCAGGTACACTTAGGACATATGAAATAGGAGGGTGAATCATATCAATATCAGGAATGTACCTGCTAAATCTCCTGCCGCCATTTTTGCCAATTTCATACCTACCAAAATGCACAAGGTGATGTTGGTGGTGAGCGATGGTCAGCGTGTGATAGCGGTTATGGTGGTGCTAGTGGTAGTGCCAGTGATTATGAATATGATGATTTGTATTTGTATACTTCTGCAATCACATTTGGGAAATTTGCCTTTGTGCCACTGCAGCCCAGTTATAACTGGAGCAGGTACGTCATCGCCACAGAGCAGCGCCGGTCGGCGGTTGTTGGTTTTTTTTTTTTGGAGGGGGGGGGGGATGAGGGAGAAAGGGGGAGGGAATTGTAGGGATGAATGTTATTTAATTTTGCCCGGACAGCGGCCTGTTCGGCCTGCTCTTTACGATTTCCAATTGCCAAGGTATCTTTAACGTGCGCAACGTGCACACGGGCCCTCCGAATTTTTTCGTCTTTATCCGAGAAGACTACGTACTCGATCCTAGCCCCCAATAGTATCAGGGACACGAAAATTTGAGAAAAATCCCAAACTTCCAACATGCTTGCACCGGCAGGGTTTTGAGCCCTTGGCATGAGAGGCGAACACCTTGCCTCTAGACCATCTTGGTGGTGGTATATGTGTTGGTGATGGTGATGTTGTAGTTGTGGTGGTAGGTGATGGCACATGGCATGATACTCACTTTTACTCGTTTCTTGTTCACGCAGGCTCTGATGAAGAAAAGAAAGTGAGAAAAAAACAAATAGTAATATGTGCAGTAACCTACATAACCATTATGACGGTCTCCGAGACCTGCATACATAGTGCAGAAAAATAATGGCTGATAACCCAGGATGTCCTGATAACAATATTATCTAAATCATGTGCTATTCTCATTTCATTTCACACATAGAACAGTTAAAGTTATCATGCTAGCATTTCCACCTTCCTTCATATCCTCCATTGTCCCATAATTCTTTTTGCTCGTGCTTTCCGCCCTTCCATCCCTATTTTTCTGTTTTCTTTCTGCAGTTTCTGCCGTCTTTCCTTCGTGTCCTCTTGCACCAGTACAGTTTGTTTTTCCGGTCTCTCATTGACAAATTCTGCACTCCTATATGATGTAACACAACAATCGTAAACCCATATGCACGGTAGTATCCACACAGCCACATAATTACTGTGACTGTCACTGAGCCCATAATCCACCAGGGTCGTAGGGGCGCTGCATGACAGAGAGCCTCGTCAGGTGCCTCCACTTTTCACGGTTGTTTGCGAGCGCCTGAGTTTGGGCGGAGGATTTCCCGGTCCACTCCGCAATGTTGTCGGTCCACCTCTTCCTTTGCCTTCCTCTTCTTCTCCTCCCCTGCACCGTTCCCTGTAGAATGGTCTTGAATAGGCCACACGATCTTGTTACGTGGCCATACCATTTCAGTTTTCTTCGTTTCACAGTAGATAGCAAGTCTTCATAATGACTCATGTGTTGTTTCACTCTACTGCACACACCCACATAGTTACATAGACTGCAAAATACTTCTGTACACAGTCTGGCTTAGTTCTAACTTTCTGCTTCCAAAATGTTCAAAACCGTAATGGCATTTGACCGGCCAGAAAATGAAATGCTTACAGTATGGGGTTCAAACACAACAACAACAAAACCACAATTTAACGGTAATGTTTAACACGTTGTTTTTTTGTTGTTGAGATTTATCACTGTCTAAAGTAGGTCAAGATTTTAGTCAAGAAAGAACATTTTTTCTCCCAGAAGTTTGTCGTTACTCATTGACATGATATTCCAGTAAATATACTCATACATTAAACACATACAAACACACACACAGAAAATCTGTCAGATCGCATGCCGATGACCCAACTAAGAATGCGGCTCCGAGAACGGCTTGCTTCCTTCCTGGTAAGGAATAGAGCTGGGTTTTACTGTGTACGGAAACAGAAATACCAAGGGAAACGTCAAAAACCCTGCAAGTAGTGAAATAGAAAGAATATTTTCATGTGTACGGAAATGCCGTTTCCTTACACTTGGAAACACTCTTTCTCTTTTACTATTTGATGGATTTTTCCCGTTTACGTACATAATTATTTAAACTCAGCTTAAGTGGCTTTTTTTTTTTTCAAAAGATTTTTTTTTATCTTTTAAAATTCTGCTCCAGCTGTCCCAGTTTCGAAGGAGGTCCTCGTCGACCATAAGCGTGTCTTGAGTTTCTTTTTGTTTTATTTCTGATTCATTGTAACGTTTCTTTAGTGTTCCTTACGCTGGGCTTTTTGTAACGTACAACACACACACACACACACAGACACACTCCTTTCCATACACACTTATACAACAATGTTATAAAAAATCATACCAGCTCCAGAAGAGCAGATAGCTGATCGTTGTTGTAGGCACAGCACTGTTCTTCTATGACTCCTGGCTGCCTGGTCAGCTCCATCATCAGCGGGTCAGCTCTTGCCGCGTGTCCAGGGGACTTCACCAGCTTCATACAGGGGACACACACTGGATTATCCTCTCCCGGGCCGCGCAATTTATCCATCTTGAGGGGAGAAAAATAAAGATTTATACTTGCAACAAGTAAGGGGAAAAAATGCAAAATTTCCTCATTGTTTAGTATGGTATTATTTGTTTGTTTGTTTGTTTGTTTTTAAATTCCAAACTATCTAATGAAAACAACAACAACAAAAAACCTTAAAATTTTATGGTGTTCTGTTGTTCTTGCTGTTTTTTTTTTTTTTTTGGTTACATTTGCTTCGGTTACAATTCATCATCAGAAACCAGAGAAAATGGATACTTTCTCACTTGAAGCAAATAACGGCGAGAAACATAACAGTATGCAACCATTTGAGTAAAAAATTGTGCTTTTCGGATAGCAAAATAAAAAAAAAAGGAAAACAGACTTGTAAAGACCACTAATTAATTTGATTTTAATCGATAGTGTGCATGACTGGACTTCCGATCCAAAGCGCCTAGATCTGTAAAGAAACATGCGTGTCCTGCAAAATGAGTTAAAGGAAGAAAAATGTAGTTTATATTAGGCCTTTAATATAATTATATCCACATTCTGTGATAAAATTTGAATAAATATAATTATTTGATATTTTGATTTAATAAAATATTTGATAATGACAAAAGGGAGCACATCACGAAATATGAAACCTTCATGGTCAAGAGATTCTAAATCAGTCACGAACTCACTTGGACATTCAGAAAAGGGTGGAACAGAAACACAAAGCTCATCACAAGGCCAGCACAACAGAAGAGCATCAGTATAGCGATCAGACACATTGTCCTGTAGGAGAGTGAAAACACAAAGAGAAGACTAAAACGTCTGTATTTACAAACCCATTTTTAATGTATTCTTTTAAAATGTTTGTCAAGATTGAGACAGAGTCGTAATTAGAGTTGATGGTGAAGTTCCATGAAGTCTGTATTGTGTGTTGGCCCATTGTCCTTAGAATTTACCATCTGCGCGCGCATTTCTAGTGTGTGCATTCTAAATAGGGAAATGACATCGTCTGGCGTCGGGTTCTCAACGGGGATAAAGGGAAATGATTGTATTTTTAAAAATAAAATTTTTAACTTACCTCCCATTTTAATAAGTTCATCTCTTGATGAGAACTACATAAATTTTAGGAAAAGAAATAAAAGATTAATTAATCTGACATTTACTTTTCTTTTACGAAACAAATTTAGATTGATATAAACGAACTCAGTGGCATTAACAACAACAAGAAATTCATAATACTAAGAATTGCAGCGGGAAGTTCAGAATTTAGCTGTGACTACATTATTATTGGAAATTCCCGTAATAATAAATGGGTGGTAATAACGACAACAGTTACAATATTATCTCCATGTTATTCAGTATGTTATATTATTATCTACATTCTCTTGATTTTATCTTTTTAATTAATACGGAAGACATTGTCAAAGTGCAATAATAATACCTGAGCAAATTATCAGTTAAACAGTGCCGTCAAAACTATCCTTGAATTCCAATTTCATAATGTAAAACACCGACAAAACACTGTAATTAATGCTTGAAGTCAATAATTTTGTAATTTACGGTTATTCCCATGATGCAGTCAATCGTTGGTAGACCTGCAGAACTATAGGCAGAGATGAGTGAAAGATATCATAACACTATAACAGAGGTCAGGACATTAGGAGATCCCACTTCATGGTAATTAAAATGAGTCATAAGTCTGGATTCAGAGAAAAAGCCAAACCGAAAGTGTTATTTTCACTTACAAAACCACCAGGATTTGGCTGTCGCTTCGCTGTCTATTGATAGTTTAAATACGCTAGGATTGTTTAGATATCTTGTTCTAAACCTCGGTGGGGGGGGGGGGGGGGGGAGGAGACTGAAACTGAACATTTTATTATAACAAAAAAACAACCCAGACGAGGTGCCCGGCATTACCCGGGATAGGCCTAAACATGACACTGTATCCCTACACTTCTCATTCCCTCTGTCTGATCTAGACAGTTTCTAGCACGATTATCTGCAGTCTTGCTTCAGAACTTGCGCGGAAGGGCACTAAGCACCGACTTGGCGCCTGTCAAATACAGCCATTGTATTTTACATAAAAATAATACGCTGATGTAAACCAAAAGGCGATTGGATTAGATTAGTTGTACATGTACTAGTCTTATAATTTTTGATACTGTCATCTGGGCTGCAGTATTGAGCATGGCCAAAAATTGCACGACAATATATTACTCTCACCACTTTTTAAAAATGTATAATCAGATATAAAATAGAAAACTTGCCTAGTGAGTCTTTTCATTGTGGCTTCCATTGGTTCCCTTTCGTCTTGTGGCGGTAAAGTGGTGACCAGAGGGTCAGCACATGTAGTGTCCTGGTAGACAGGCTCGCGGTCATGTGTCCAGTCGCCATGGTCACCATTGCAGAGGTCAGTTGTGAAAGGTTTGGCTCCCTTGTGAACTGTACTCATTGTGGTGCCCTTGCCCATATTGGATGATTCGTAGCTGACACCAGACAGAGACTGAGAGAATTGACCTGTATCGGGAGTGAATATAATGGAAGGTTAATTAAAGATAGCATGCATCTTTCCTTCCATCTCCCCGTCCATCCATCTATCTTTTGTCTGTTTGTCTATCTATCTATCCATCCATCCATCCATCCATCCATCCATCCATCCATCCATCCATCCATCCATCCATCCATCCATCCATCCACCCATACTTCCGTCCATCCATCCATCCATCCATCCATCCATCCATCCATCCATCCATCCATCCATTCATCCATCCATCAGTCTATCTATCTATCTATCTATCTATCTATCTATCTATCTATCTATCTATCTATCTATCTATCTATCTATCTATCTATCTATCTATCTATCCGTCCTCTCATCTGTCTGTCTGTCAGTCTATTTGTGAATATATAGCTATTATTTGACTTTTCAAATCATTATTATTACTGTCGTCATCACAATACAATGGCTCTTGGATATGTTGATTTCTACTGGTACGGGATAGAGTTGGCAGTTTAACTTATTGTCGATTACAGCGTCGATAATTATACTTAGTTACCCTCTTACAGAGACCAACATTATGTAACAGTATAATTATGTCCAAACAGAAAATGAACTTCTGAAAAAATACATTTCCATTTTTTCCGTAGAGGGAAAAAAAGAATACTTGTCTATAATGTGTCTATAAATTGTAGGCGTGAGGCCTTCGAGACAAACATTGACAGTAAGCAGTACAGAAAACGTTACCTACCTTGCTTGCTGTTGTGAAGATACTCGTATACTGGTCTGAAAAGTATGGCAAACATCCAGAATAGGCCTGTTCCCGATGCCGCGGCGAGTGGAAAACCGACAAGCTATTTTTAGAAGGGGGTACACTGTCGTAGCGCTTGGCTACACATGTGTGCTCGACCGCTTGGTTAGCGTCAGTAAGATTCTAAGACGCGTTGATACAATGCCTTTAAAGCGATGCTCTTGGGGCTGTTGTAACAGCGACAGCCGTTACAATGATCGACCCCATATGCAAGGTGTTAAATTTATACGTTTTCCCCAACCAAAGACACAGAAGGAAAGATGTTTAGAATGGATACGGGATACGGCAGTTTGGAAGGCAGGGAAGGAAATATCCATATCCCACTGAACCACCTCACCATTAATACCAGAGGCAACAGAAGGAATAATATAAAATATAACATCCCAAGCTCACGGGTTAACAGCCATCTTTATTCTTTTTACCCTAATGTCATCAGGATGTGGAACAACCTCCCGGCAGAAGTCCAAACACTATCGTCTGCAACGACTTTCGACAATGAATTTAAGAACATTATTATCCGTTGCAGCTACCATTGTAACTAAAGTGCGGGTTGTATTTCTGTGCACAATCTGGAAACCAAGAGATATTTATACCAGAGTTATATATACAAAAGACTTAATACAACTAATATATTTTTTAATGGTCTTAACATCTATGTAAGGTTTTACCCTGCTTTTAGCCTCAGAGGAGCGACGTTGAGTCGCATATACTATAGTGCAGTTGGGGAATCGTCTTATAGACGAACCAACTATAAAAGAAGAAGAAGAAGAAGCATGCACAGCTCAACATTGACAAGATAACAGCTTATCACTATGTGTGCTCCAAGGTGAGAGATGTGTTGAAGTGTAGGGGAGAATTGTGTGAAAATAATATTAATGTTGCAAAAATGACGTGAAACTTGACTTTTTACTTTTATGGACCAGCTTACTTCTAGAACTCTAGAAGTGTTTCAGTTTAAGTAAACTATTGTTGATTCGTGACCCACTTCAGTTAGAATCTGGAGTAGGTCTGGATAATATTAATAGTGACTGTTATTGATATTATTTTTGTTTTCCCTGTCGTTAGATTTTGAACTGGTAAAGTTAACACTAGATCTGATGTCTGCGTTATGCTATATATTCACAGCACTTCAATGAAGGCTGCAAAGATCCAGTTTCGGCATGTGAGACAGACAGACCACTGAAAAGAAGGAAACCACCAAAAGAAAGAGATGTTCCATCAAAACGAACATGTAGCTCATCATGTGCAGATGAAGAAGGTGAGTGCCAGATAGGGATAGAAAAGTATACAGGAAAGAAGAGATTATTATTGAGAGAAAAGACCATTGGGTTAGAAGTCTTCAAGGATAAACGGAGAACAGCTGGAAGTGATGAGAAAACAAAAGCAACAACAACATGATATAATAAATAATGTGGTGAGCAGTAACAAAATGGAATAGCATATATCACGCCATTTAACACATTATAATAGGTTAATGATTTCATGCAATAGTTAATTATTTTAACATAAATTACTGTAATAAATTTAAAAGAAATATCTATCAAGATAGCCAAACCCTAAAACATACTGATTTAAATTTTTAAAAATCACATCTACATGTATAATGTACACTATTGTTACAGAGACAAGTGAAACAATCACATTATCGACAACACTGCCTGGAGGTAGACCTACTGATGGCTCGGAAATTTTGAACTTCTCCTTCGACGGAACTTTTCCAAATTTTGATATTCTGCTGAAGGATAAGGAGGAGGCACCCACACCAACTATACCAAAGCCAACATCAAAAGGAATTTTATGTGACAGCTGCCACAATACTGTACAAATTTCACCTTTAATTTTTAAAAAAATACAAAGGGAAAGGTTTATTGGACATATTGAAAAAAATGATTCTAATTGTTTTTATTATACAGGTATTCCAACTGTTGCAACATTACATTTTATTTTTTCTTGGATTTCACCTTTCATCAGCAGTTTGAAACTATGGGATGGAACTAAAAAGTTCTGTAAAAAATCAAAAGCAAGAACACGAACATCATTGTCTCATTTTGAAGAATTTTTATTGACACTTGTTAGAATTAGAAGGGGGACTGATGTCACATTTTTAGCTTACCAGTTTGGAATTTCAAAGAGTCATGTTTCACGAATTTTTATTGCATGGGTTCTTTTCCTTGATGAATGTTTTTCAGAACTTATTATCTGGCCTTGTCAGGAATTAAATGCTAAAAACATGCCAAATTCATTTAAGGCCTTTCCAAAAACCAGAGCAATCATAGACTGCACTGAATACTTTATTCAAAAACCATTAATGCCTCATGCTCAGAGGGCAACATTTTCATCATATAAACACGCAAATACATTTAAACAGTTGATAGCAATCATGCCAAGCGGTGCCATTACATTTGTTTCTAAGTTATATGGAGGAAATATTTCTGATCTTGCCATGGTAAAAAGTTCTGGACTTTTAGAAAAGGTAGAAGCAGGTGATGATATCATGGCTGACAGAGGGTTTAACATTAGGCATTTACTTTTGGAAAGGAAAGCGACTTTAAACATTCCAGCCTTCACTCATGGGAAATGCTTAAGTTTGAAAGCATTACGAAGGTCAAGAAAAATTGCTAGTGTTCGCATACATGTGGAACGCGCCATAAGACGGATAAAAACATTTAAAATTTTAAGTGGAATAATATCACTGAAGCTGAGGTTTTACCTTGACTCAGTTACCAGAATTGTTGCTTTTTTGTGTAATTTACAAGGTAGATTAGCTAAATGAATGATAAAAAAAAATGATATTATTATTCAGAGGAAAGACAAATTCTTGTGAATCAGTATGTGTTCTTATTTAGTAAAAACTGATTTTAGCTGCAAATCTTTGGAAAAAAATGTTGATGGTAAAATAATTCAAGTTTAGCAGACATCTCTTTCCAAAACATCATGTCAAATGGAACATTAAGTGAATAGATACCTTTATCTGTATAAATAACTAGTATTGCTTGTTTGATACCAGTAACTCCCATCTGTCCCTGAATTTGGTAATTGTATGCATTTTTCTCAACAATAGTGTATGACTTTTTCTCTGTGTCTTTAATAATGCCAGACATTAGAGCAGCAATTTTTGGATGAAAGTTTCTGTATTTCCATAAGCATTTTACTTCAATAAGAAACTCACCACACTCACTGCAGTCAATGATTCCATCTGGGGAGCATGCTAAGTATGGTGTTTCCTTAGAAAAGCAAAGCCCTTTTTCCTCCAGTTTACATTTTTTGTGTTTTATCTGATGGCTGCGAAAGAACAGATTTCGTGCTCTGTTTTCATTTTTTTTACCATATTGAATGGGTGCTGGTAGATGTGTAGAGTCTAGTGTATTTTCTTTTAAGAAAGTTGATGCTGTGTTATCTTGATTTGTTGAGTGACACACTGTTTTGAAACGAGATGCTGTCAGTATTTGATTCCTCATTGCATACCAGTTAGGGTTGCTGGCTTGTCCTAGCGTTGCCTGCTCAATATACTTATGTTCAGACTGGGTATATGAAAGTTGTTGTAAAAAAATGTAAGAACATTTACAATCAGCATTTTCACACTGATGTTTTATTCTAAAATCTAACATTTTCTGTGATGGTGTCAGTACATTTAAATTAGTTACACCAATACTCTTTTGCCTTTCATAGCGAACATCAAGGAGGCATGCATCAGGTAATAAGTCTTTAATAGTGGAGAAGAAGACACTTGAATCTGGCTTCTTGGATAGTAATGAACTGCTATCCTGATTCGAACTGCTTGGTGAAGTGCTCCTGAAATAAGAGGGTTGGAAAAATAAAGCTGACTATTGGTTTAAAACAATAATAAAAGCAAAAACTTGAGTGTATTTTATCAAATTTTATTGCATATAAATTAACATACTCTTTTCTTTGTACTTCATATATATTTCATCCTGCTCTTGCTTTTCTCTCTTTCCTTATACATGTATTATATATTATTTAGAGATACATCCTGATGGCTTATATAATTATGATATATATAAAGCCTACAATTATTACATTTATGTTGGTATATTTCTGAGCAAATTCTGTCAAAATTCTTGTGAAAATCATTACATGTACAATAAATTGAATAAACCACTATAAGTTAACCTTGTCATGTGTCTAAACATTATTCCCTTACAGTCCAATTTTGGGGGGTGGGTGTGGGGGAAGTTCTGTTTTTTTTTTTTGCTTACTGTTCTGTCCTTTCCCTTCTTGGAAAATAAACTAACCTTTCACTAACAGATGTATTTAAATCTCTTATTGCTACTGGCTCAGTAGGTTCTGTCACATTTTTTGGACGGTTCCAAACACATGGCATGGATGTGCAAGATGGAGAGGTAGTAGAGACAGATTCTTCACCCCTGAAAGACATGTACTCAAACAGAGCAGCTGTCACATGTCGACAGAATCCGTCAATCCTGTGTGATTAAAAAAAAACAAACAGAAAAAGTCAGCATCATGTTATAATTGTAACTTTCATAATCTTATTTTCATGTGCATTTCAGCTGAGTGCATGACACTAACACTCAGAAGTCACATCTGCGCTTACTTTAAAAGTGCCATTTTTTGAAAGATCTATCTAATTAATTGCATTTCTAATCCTGTTGAAACATAACTTATTGAACAATATTTGTATTTGATGTTTTTCCTACAATTTAGCTTGCTGTTCAGAGCAGTGTTTTATGTTGTTGTTTTTTCTTGCTTCCCACTTTTTAAAAAAAAGATTTTTTTTTTTTTTATAAGGGGCAGGAAATGGGTGGAGGGGTGAGGGATGAAGTTGTTGTTTGAAGATGTGGATATTATTTTAATTCTATAAAGCCAATTTCAAACCAGCCATTATACATGTTACACTTTGTAGATCTAATTATGTGCTTCATGCATTAAATGAGTTTTAAGTGACTAAATAATACATAAATATAATACATGTACATACCCTCCACGGCAACAACAATAAGCAGACAGTATTCTCTCCTCAGTGTCGCATGTGGACAAAATGATCCAACAGATATAATATGGCAAACCAGTCTGTGGATCCTTTGCGTTGGTTCGTGGCTTCACTTTAGCCAACATTGCAACATGTGGCGATGACAGACATGCACAGCTCAGGTCTAAAACATAGCCGTCTTTGTGGAGATGAAAACCTTCCATATCCTTGTGATTCCTCACTACAGAGAGGTCATGTCCTTTACTGAGGTAGTGCAGAATATCAAAGGGATTTAACGTCGGGACCTTTGATAAGTCATTGCTAGATTCGAGCAAGGTTGGCAGTGTCAGAGACTTAACACCCACTCTCAGTTTCTCTGCCACAATTTCGCTTCGACTTTCCAATAAGCCGTCAGGATCTAACTCTATTCCAATGGAATCTGCTCTTTGGCAAAGAAGAACAAGATCCTGTTTTCTTTGTTTTGACACACTTACACCTCTGTCATTTAAAAAACGCTTTAAGAATGTAGTGTTCACTTGAGAAAAATCACGCTGCGACGCTGCTTCTGCCATCTTGGCTACCGGCAAGTGGCGGCAGCGTGTTCCCCTTCTAAAAATAGCCGCAGGGGTTTTCCAGGCAAGCGAGATAGCCGGGATTCAACTATTAGTTTACCCGATAAAACGAAAACGGGACTTTCCGATGTTATACTGTCATGTATGATTGCTAACTTGTATTATCAATCCCACTGGCTCAGTGACACCTTTGGCAGTGAACCTTGGCAGATATCAAAAGTGATCCTGACTGAGCTAACTGATTTTCCCTGTGTGTTCTTTTTCGCTTGTACACGGTCTCAACCACCCATATCTTTCTTTATTATTTGCACTGTGGAGAAGGGAGGGAAAGCTTCTTTGTCATTTTGAAAACCGGAAACCCCAGGGATCGATTATGGGGAATACCCGTTATTGTGTGTCTTGTAGCATGGTGTGGTGTGGGCCTGGCCACGGGGGCCATTGCCGAGGGCGCAAAATTCTTAGGGCCGCAACATTTCAAAAGAAAAAAAAAAAGAAAGCAGTATTAATAAGAAATCCCGCCCCCCCCCCCCCCCACGCGAATTCTTCGAACATTCTACACAGTTCTTCAACATGACGGGGCAAATAACGCTGGCCACGTAGGCCTATCACTCGACAGTATTTTTCTCGCTAAGCGCAGCCATGCTGTCCTCGTGTAATACTCGTCGATGAATTACATAATCCTTATTAATGGCGTAATTTCTCATTTGAAGTTACTACATGTATTACTGTAATGTTCCATAACTTGCATAAAAAATGGTAATTAAAAACTTCATTGTTTCACCTAGTTGCAACGGGCGCCTAGATACACTCGCTTCTCCTGTCCGACCTGCCTCGTCTCCGTGATGTGTGTGACACTCAGTTAAGTTGCGTAACATTTAAAATCCACCTCACCCCTAGAGTAATCCTTCAAATGCATATATCCGGATAGATTTTCTCCTTAGAATGACATTCTTTCATCCCTATATTCGCAGAAAGTAGTGTTGTGTTTATGTAACATGCTCTGGCCTCCGCCGGTTGTGCATGTGGCGACAATCCGATCGTTAAATCTGGAAATACCGTTGCCACAGTGTTCCACCACAAAGTTAAGACATAATTTAGTGTACGTACAAGAAAGACAATCCGTACGAGCAGATTGCTAACTGGGCAGGTTTAGATTTGCTTCCGTGGGTGTGCAAGTGGAAGCTGCAAGGGAGTTTGAAAAACTTTGTTGAGATATTAATAATCTTTTTTAAATATCAGTGACTATCTATCTATCTATCTATCTATCTATCTATCTATCTATCTATCTATCTATCTATCTATCTATCTATCTATCTATCTATCTATCTATCTATCTATCTATCTATCTGTCTGTCTATCTATCTATCTATCTATCTATCTATCTATCTATCTGTCTGTCTGTCTGTCTGTCTGTCTGTCTGTCTGTCTGTCTGTCTGTCTGTCTGTCTGTCTGTCTGTCTGTCTGTCTGTCTGTCTGTCTGTCTGTCTGTCTGTCTGTCTGTCTGTCTGTCTGTCTGTCTGTCTGTCTGTCTGTCTGTCTGTCTGTCTGTCTATCTATCTATCTATCTATCTATCTATCTATCTATCTATCTATCTATCTATCTATCTATCTATCTATCTATCTATCTATCTATCTATCTATCTATCTGTCTGTCTGTCTGCCTGCCTGTCTTTCTGTCTGTCTGTCTGTCTGTCTGTCTGTCTATCTATCTATCTATCCATCTATCCGCCCACCTGTCTGTCTGTCTGTCAGTCTATATATAATATAGCATACTATTCGACTTTTCAAATCAGTATTATTACTGTCGTCATCACAATACAGTGGGCCTTGGAGAAGTTGATTTCTACTGGTACGGGAGAGAGCGGACAGTTCAACTTATTGTTACACTCTTATAGAGTATCAACTGCTAGACTTTGTGCAAGAAGTTTCCCAAAACTGAAATTAATCAAAACATACCAGAGATCTACAATAAACCAAGAAGGACTGAATAATCTAGCAATAGTGACAATTGAGAGAGATTTCAAAGTAGTCTTCAATACTGTTATTGAAAAATGTGCATAAGATAACACCAGGCACTGTCATTTTAGTACGTTGCGTAATAAAAAAGCCTTTGCGGGAACAAAGTTGGGCCCAAGCTCCATTATTATATGATAATTGTTGAAACTGTCATTTAGGCTGTAGCATCGACCAAAAAAAGGGTCAAAATTACACCACAGTGAATTACTCCCGCCACTATTTTTTTATCATAAGATTATTAAATTAATTAATTAATTAATTCACTCATTCATTCAATTCTTCATGCGGTTGTGGACATTAATTCATTTGTTTGTTTATTTATTATTTCTTTATTTGTTTATTTATTGTTTTTTAATTACAAATATGAGTGCGTCGATTTTTTTTCGTTTATGTATTTATCTATTTATTGATTTATTTACTTACTTTGACTGATAAACAATGATGCTTTTCAAATCCTGATATTATGAATATTTTTATTAACGTGACGACCATTTGTTTGAGGCTTAATTCAAAATTTTATAGTTACCGAATTATAAGTTCCCTATCCCCCAACTCCTCCCGTGTCAGCAATAGCACACGTTTTTGTCGGTGCGTTATTTTCATTCCGTTAAAAAAAAAAAAAAATCTACGTACATTCTTGACACTTGTGTTTCTATGTGTTTTGTTTTCACTGTAAAACGATTGTGCCTATAAACGTAAATAAAAACAAACACATTACTGTCTTTTTTTAGTCTTGAAACAATTCTGATGTTTATTGCCGACCTAGACAGTGAGATGGAATAATTCATTCTTATGACATGGAGTCTGAGACGGGCAGATAAAGTTGCCTGATTTTAAGCTTTAGACTTTAAATTGATTAGACTGTCAGCTTACATGGCAACTGTGTTCCTGTTAAATCCTTTGTGGCAGGAAGAGGGAACGGGCGGAGAGAGAGAGTGGGGGGGGGGGGGTGGGAGAGACAGACAGACAAAGAAACAGACGGACACGCAGAGAGAGAGGGGGCAGGTAGGAGAGATAGACAAACAGACGCGCGCGCGCGCCCGAGAGAGAGAGAGAGAAATAAAGAGGGAGAGAGAGGGATAAACGGGCAGGCGGATAGAGAGGGGGAGAGAGAGAGGGGAGTGAAAGAGGGAGAGAGGAGGAACAGGTAGATAGGCAGAGGAAGAAAGACGTGGAATTGTACAAAAGATTAACCAAAGCCACAACTAGATCAGAATGTGAAGACACCAAGTGCAGGAACCACTTGACTTCTTCACCCCTCCTGCCCAATGTTCTGCCCACCACTCTACCACAACAAACCAGATGTTGATTCTGTCACCCCCAGCATTTTGTAATATCATTCTGATCTACTTGACCCAGTACCTAATAGTTAAAGGTAACAAACTGTGGGATACAGCAAAACTATTTCCAGCAACGTTAGGCCTAGGCTTTGGTTAACTCTTTGCGTGCCATGAATTTTTCCGCGTTTGCCAGCACAGGAAGAAAATAGTTGCAGAGACAAATGGAGACTAACTACAGCAACATTTATAAATAGAAAGTCGACTTTCTTTCTTCCCCCCAACAAAATAGCCCAGGATTCTTGTGCGCCGATACAACAAACGTGACCAGCGGAAGAAGCGAATTGTCGGCTACTGGCACACAAAGAGTTAAACTGGACTATGTTCTTATTGAAATGCTAGCAGAGGGACCCATCGATGCTCTGGATAAACCCTTGCCCCGTCTCCTTCTCTTCTGTTGTCCTCACGTCCCCTCCCCATCTCTCCCCATTCCCTTTCTGTCTCCGCCCTCTCCTCTCTACTCAGGCCTTCCCCCTCTTTCCTCTCTATCCTCCCTTTCCCCACCCACTCTCTCTTCCCTTTCCTCGACTTGCCCTGTCCCCCCTTGTCCTCCTTACCTTGACCTCTCCCCCTCCTCCTCCTCTTCTTTCCAATCGCCCCCTCCTTTCTACTCCCCCTCCCTCCCCCTGGCCTCCTCCCTTTAGTTTTTCTTCAATAACTTACTGTGTAGGCCATTACCACCATGATCTCGCAGTCAGCCCTGATTCACTCTCGTGTGCATTTTTGTGTGCGGGATTTGTAGTGAACAGAAATGACGTGTCACAGGCTAATACCTTGGTGACCTTTACAGTATTTTAGGTTTTGTCTCTCTTGCTACTTTAAAAAAAAAATCTATTTAAGCAACCTGTCATAGGTGCAAATCAATGCCATACAAACCTTCTTTGGGTGATGCTGAGTCAGGATGTATTGCGCATAAGCCTCTATCCCTTGTGGTTTCTGAATAAAACTCCTACAAGCAGACAACTCACATTTTATTGTTATTGTTGTTATTATTATTAATATTATTATTATGCTATTATTTTTATTATTATGATTATAAATGACTACACATTTGGGATTGAAACAAATCGATGTGCGTATGGACATTCTGGCAACCAGACAGAGGGTTTGCCTTTCTGTGGCCCCAGTTGAATAGTTCCTACACAGTTCTCAATCTGTTGAGCTCTGTGATAATTCCATGCATCTAACCCACGTCCATCGCAGTCACAGACTCTTTGGCCTGAGAACCACTGCCAAGGGCAATAATTAGATTACACTTGTGTGATTTAGCACAGAACAACAGAATCTCGAGACCTCTTGTAACTGTTCAGAAATACTACACGTTAATTAAAAGGTATTTGACACAGTTAATGACACTGTCTTATCTTTGCTGATGATCGTAGAGAGAACACTAGAAGCTGCTAGACATAGCCTACCCACTGAATCTTTAAAGGCCTTAGGTCGCTACATCATCACATACAATCTGTTAGCCCTCTACCGCACAGACATAGATTCCATTGTCCAAAAATACTGTAACTTACAAAAATGACTCAGTGGGTTAAGGTTTACATAAATATTCATACGAAACTAAACAAAACAACAACAAAAAAAATAGTAGCAACACTGGGCTCAACTTCCAAATTTGTTCCCGTTGTGCACAATACAAATAAGTGCCCTCAATTTCAAATTTCATTCGTTATCCCCAAGCTAAATTATTTTGTAAGGAAGTCAGATGAAAACTGCATGTTTCTGGATTTTGTGATTGTTTCTCTTGGTGTAAGTTGTATAATTCGCTCTAATTTATAGAAATAAACCACAGTACCATGATACATTTATGTAAAACAATTTCTTGTTGTATCTGAATAATTAAAGAGGTTGCTTCTGTATCATGCCTAAGTTCACATGTCCAAAATAAACAGTTTAGTTATGCGTAAAGATCAGTGAATGCACTGTCTTCTGTGCAAAGTGCATTATCCCATTGTTAACAGAGTTACGCATCTTGAACAAGCGGAAGTTTTTAAAGACATAATGCACCAAGAATAGTTTTCGCTCAAGATCTCAGTTTTAGTTTTTTCTTGTGTGAACTGGTCACAACAGAGAACTATGCCCATCAAATAATGTTTTCGCCGGTAAAATAATTGTGAACTTTTGTCTGTTTTATTTCTATTTCACAGAGCACGAAAATTTCACTAAAGATGTTAACTTCGTACCTCAAGTGGATAATATTTGGTAATCACACTTGATGGGTGAACGTTAAGAGGGGTGCAATAATTCAACCTTAGTGTGGCTTTGGGCTGCTTTTATCAAGGATGACAATGAATAAGTTGTATAATGCAACAGTTGGAAGAGTACTAAGTAGTTGTGTGACAATATCAGGTCATATGTTATTTCTCTGAGCGCATCTCTTTGACCCGGAGGTCGAAAAAGTACCGTCTAGTGTCGTGCTAAAATAAATAGGGCCCAAATATTTACAAAAAATAAAGCAGAGCTGAAAGATTTCACCTACATTTTTTATGTTCTAGCCTTCTGTAAATTTAATGTTAAAATGGAGAATACTTGAAGCACGATTTCTGGAGTATATCAGGCTAGTGTAATCTGAGTAGTGTATAAGCATTTCAAACTGACCCACTTTAAACAAGGTGCCACTTAATGTCTAAACTTCCTAGCTGTTGTCGAAAATATGTTTCCATATTTCTTTTTCATTATTATCATTTTGGTAATATTCAGTTTCGGACATTCATTACCTACGAGGAAAAGTGAGTTCAGTTATAATGGAATTAGGCCAGATAAACTGATTGTTACGAATGAAGACCACAAGGGCAAAAGAACCACAATCACATAAAGTGATCTTCACCATTACCTACCCCATGTACAAGCGTGGTTCATCACACAGAATAGGGAAATAAGTATTTCTCATTCTGTGGTTCATCGCCATTATCTTTGCTAATGAAAAAAAGTTCTGCAATCATAAAATATCAGAAATCTTCCTTTCAGTTGAAAGAGGGAAACTGTGGACTTTCAAACTTCGAACGATGGATTTGTTGAAATTCATATTCTTTGTGAATATGGTTGTTGTTTTTTTCCCATTTTGGTCTTCAGTTAGAACTGCTGCACCTGTTTTTGTCTCCAAGCTGTTGTGACAACACGTGTGATCCTAATAATTATTTCATCCCCAGGTACGAGACGCCATCATTCTGTGACCTCCATGTACTGAAAATGTGGAAATGCGGGTCGTGGAACTTAACATCTTTATGTCATTAATTTAAATGTATCATTTATAGACAACCGTTATGTTCGTTTTTAGAACACAGTAGTTTTTTGTGTTTCTCACTATCAAGGTGATTTACTTCGGATCTTTGTTAGCTATCTAATAATGAATGAGATTTCTGTTAGCCTTTAAGATCTTATGGCTTCTTTGTCGGATTTGTATTTTGGAAGTGGCAGTTGATGATCCACGCTGACGTATGTGAGACAGGCTTTTATTAAGAATTTGATTATACAGGATTACAGCAAAATGAATAGATAGTTCCAAAAATATATTAAACCAAAACCAGATGTTGACACTCACTGTGCACAGTAGTGGAGAGTATAGATACTATTGAAGTTATAGCCATGACACAAGATAAACAACGTCGTTTGTTTGTTCAACTGTCATTATGCTGTCACTCTTATTGAATGAATAAGGCATGACGTCTGCAGTTCCTGTGCACATGTCGAACATCTGAAAATTGCCGCAATAAACTTCAATAGTTTCTCTACAACTACGTGTATGGTAAATGTCAGTAACCTGTCTTATAGTTTTGGTTTGATACTTGTCTGTGTATTTTTTTTGTAGTAACCCCGTGCCTGTAGAACAAGTGATTATTAAAGTGAATGTGCACAAATTCATCGCTCAAGCTGCACATCTGAAGATATCAGACGTTTGAGCAGGAACCAGTACTGACCCACGGCTTAAGGGGAAGTAACTAACTGCGTTCCAGATCACCATGACAGGGGAGGGAATCGGCAAGGAGAGCCGGACAGGGCAGGAAAACCGAGGATTTTCCTTTAGTGAAGAAAGTAAGAATGGGCAAGCCAAGGGCAACATGCACGTGCAAAGCAAAGATTTCCCTCTGGGAGCAGAGGCCAAGGTGAGAAATGACGTCATCGAATCCGTCATCATCAGTTTCATCTCCACATTATTCATGTTGTTATCATCAATATAAATGGCATAGGCTGCAGTAGATCCACTGTTCTTGTTTTTTTTTATAGTTGAAATGAATTCTTTGAAAAACAACAAAATGTCGATCGAAGTGTGGAATAGCTTCATTGTTGCGGTAGTGAAATGAAATTCTCTGACACATGTCGAAAATACAGTCCCAAGCGTCATCAAGAAACGTCCCGTCTGTTTAGCAAAAGTTACGTTTATCCAACTGCTTGAAAAATGGTGACGATTAAATAGGACAATTGTTGCCTTTATGTGGAATGAACATTAAGTTCAATTTCTTGAATTAAATGGATCTTTGGGTTGACTGCAACCACTTTTGTAAGGTTTCTTTGTTTAATTTTATTCATTAAGCTATTTTTTCTGACAAATGCTTGAACATGTGTTTTATTACGTCATGAAGGATGTTGTCAAAACAAAATATGCTTTCCAGATTACCATGAAGATAAAAATGAAATAATATTATTATTGCTTTGTTGTTACTTTAAACCAATCGTTTGTATTTATTAGAAAGGTGGAACAGTAGTCAGAAAAATGAATTCTGCAATGTGAAATAGCACCTCCACGGTCTTTGATTACCGTACTATCAAACTCATTTAGATGGGCGTGGTAACAATATCTCCTCCAATGAAATCGAATTAGGTTTCCTCCTCAGGGGTCAGGCAAAAGGCATGTACACTGGGGCTGGGGGAGGGGGGGGCGGGGGGGATGTCTTCAGCGTATGAAAAACATACAATGGGGATGGGGTGTGTGGTAAGTGCACGTACGCTGGTCAGTTGTGGAAATGAAGTAAAATGGTTGGTTTTGTCCACCTTTTTTCAGCAAATTAAGTTGTTTGGATACTTAAAAATCATATTTCTAATGAAAAAAAAAGTGTTAAATAGTCAAACAGCTTAAAATTTCAGAAAATCAAGGATTTCTCGTAGACGTTCACCATTCTGTTATAGCCCCATACTAGAGCGAAGGGAAAGAGATGTTGAGGCCAAGCGTATGAGAAGTCTCCTTAGCGGAAGAGAGGGGGGAGGGCAGGTGCTGGGACTAAAGCTGCTGTAGCTTGTCATTCACCGGGTGGAAAATCTGTTTTCTTGCATACAAGTTTTAACATCGATTTCAATTCCAAATATCCAATGTTGCCCTTTCAAATGTTGCCCAGTTTTGTGGAAACTGTGTTTTAATTTTATAAGAAAGTGACAGTAAAGTGTGCGAAGGACTGAATGTTTCTTTCGTTTATTGAAACAAAGGACAGATTTTAGGAACAGACAGACACACACACACACACACACACACACACACTCTCACACACTCACACACACACACACACACACTAAGACACACACACAAATACACACATACTCACACACACACACAAAATTTGAGATTCATAAGAAATCAAAACATGGCATTGTTGGTATGACAAACTATCCGAAGAAAACAGTATTTTACAAGGAATGTGCACTTTTACGAATCATAAGATTTTATTTTACGTTCTATGTGATCGTAAGAAACACATCTGAACTATATTTACATTTTTTCTATGGGCTATATTACGAAACTCCATTTATAAACGAGCCATGATTGTCGTCCCACGGCCCTGAGTAAAAGGAGAAGGAGGGGGGGGGGTACAAATGGCAAAAGTAGGTACTTGATGGATAGCCGTTCATCTAATTTATCTCCATGTTATGGTCATCTTCAGACATCAGATAACAAAGTCCAGCAATATGATGTAGAGGAGGACAGCGATGAAGTGGATCTGTCATGTGGTCTTGGATCCTGTCGGACAAACGTCTTTGGCACCAAATTTGCCAATCTGTACGTCTTCGCTGTTTGTTACGGCTTGTCTCAACTTTTCACCAACATGATTTTCCAAGTTATTCACGTACAGGTAAGGCTGGATTTCCATGTGTACGGAAACGGAAATGGAAACGTCAGAAAAGTATCAAGTAGTGAAACAGAAGGAATATCATCATGTGTACGGAAATGTGGTATCCGTACACATTTAAACACTCTAGATTTTTACTATGTGATGGAATTTTTACGTTTCCATTTCCGTACACATGAAAACCCAACTAAACACTGCCAGTCCTTTTATGTTGTCTCCCTTCTCTTGATTCAGACTGTTTTCTATTTATTTCTGTCACCGCTTTCTTCACGAGAAGCTGCCGGGTAGTTCCTTTGGTTTAAGTCTCGCGACTTCACGATCTAGTGGCAGCCAGATGTATGGACCATTCATGAAATATCTTTGCCTATGCTCAGTTTTTGAAATCCTGCGAAATTTGGGATATGTAGCAAGATAAAACAGACTGTCATGACAGTACTGTCTATCTATCTATCTATCTATCTATCTATCTATCTATCTATCTATCTATCTATCTATCTATCTATCTATCTATCTATCTATCTATCTATCTATCTATCTATCTATCTATCTATCCAACTATCTATCTATCTATCTATCTATCTATCTATCTATCTATCTATCTATCTATCTATCTATCTATCTATCTATCTATCTATCTATCTATCTATCTATCTATCTATCTATCTATCTACTGTATATGTGTTATATGCCTGTCCATCTATGTCCTGTAGTACCACTAATTACAAATGTCTGTGCATTCACAGCTGACCTCGCTAGAGCGACAATTCAACATCGACAATTCTGAAGCTGGACTTTTTGACTCGGCAACCAGGGGAGGTTTTCTGTCTACAGTTCTGTTTGCTGGACATTTCGCTAAGGTAGATACAATGTAGATATTGGTGGGGGTGATGAGGGCTCTAGTGGTGCTTAGAGTGGAGATAATATTGATGGTGACTCGCTTGCGATGGTTGTGGAGTCTATCTATCTATCTATCTATCTATCTATCTATCTATCTATCTATCTATCTATCTATCTATCTACCTATCTATCTATCTATCTATCTATCTATCTATCTATCTATCTATCTATCTATCTATCTATCTATCTATCTATCTATCTATCTATCTATCCACAGAAATCGAATATCCCAGTGGTCATTGGTCTGGCCGGTATGATACAAGGGGTTGTGTTAATAGCTCCATCAGTGTTACAATTTGTGGACCCGTACGAACTGCCCATTTTGTAAGTTGGTCAGCCGATCCGTTGTCTGTTTGCACTCAGATTCGCCACTCTATGTTTGACCCTTTATGTCTGACAGAAAACCAGGGGGAGAAGGTCAAAATATGCTGTAATCAGTTAATAAGTTAACGCCTTGTGATTTCTCACCCGTGCTGTCCACACAATTTGCGTGAAACTAAATCTGGTCTTATCTCGGCCCTGCGCCTTAACAGAAGTTGTTGTGATTTCCAGCTACTTTTAATTGTTTGAAAAGGAAGCAAATGAGAGGGTGGGGGGGGGGGGGGAGTCGTATAGGATTAATATTTACCTAGAAATGAATATTCCATGTCATACAATTAGGTGGACTCTACTCAAGTACTTTTTTTTTTTTTTAGTACTGCAAACATCCTCGTGATCTAAAAACCAAGTTTACGGAAATTTTATTTGAGCTGGAATTTCCCTTCTGTTTTCATGTATATTTGTGAGAGATTTCATTGTTGTTGTTGTTGTTGTTGTTGTTTTCATCCTTTACTTTCTTTCTTCCTTCCTGTTTTTTACTGCCTTCCCTTTTTTCTTTCGCTATTTTTTAAAGATTTATTTATTTTTTGGAAGAGGAACTTCGCTTCTGTTTTTAGATAAATTAATGGGAGAGAATCATTTTTTTTTTTACTGTTCTTTTCCCCCCTTTCTTTCTTTCTCTCTCTCTCTCCCCCCCCCCCCCGCCCCCCACCCCCTTTCTTTCTTTTGGGTCCCTGATTCAGTGCTCGGAAACATTAATTCCACCAAGACCATGAAGTATTGGAAC